>CM077820.1:25129599-25665786 GCA_039720395.1 Liquidambar formosana
CCGCTGCATCAGCCTTTGGGGAGGGAACATGATAAAGAATAGCTCCACGAAGTGGTTCAAACTAATCACGGAGGGCCGTAAGAAATTGAGTCAATCTCTTCCTTTCCCTATAATTAATTTAACTATCCAAGTTTTGCAATTCAATTGGTTCCATAAGTGCTAATTGATCCTAATAACTGGTCATTCTATTATATAATTTATGTCTGGATTTGTCATTTTACAATGTCCCAAGAATAGACGAATAGATGTCTCCAATTTATATTGTTTTGTGAAATTCAGCTCCAGATAAATACTTTGCAAGTAGTCCCAAACTTTTTTGGTCATGTCATTTAAAAAAATTCTGACCAATACTCGGTTCCACAGAGTTATGCAATCAGGTGAGAACCTATGCATTCCCTATCTCCCATTTTTCAATTGCTTTATCAAAACCATCAATTTTAGGATTAGATAGTCGGATTTCAATGCTCGTGACATAGCCCCAACGAATTCTACCAACAAAAAGATTTTCCATAACATTGGACCAATAAAAATAGTTTGCAATTTTTCATTAGCCATGATAGTTATCAATTAAATACCAATAAACAATATCCAACCAATATACAAAGTCCAATTAACACCAAGTGTCCATACTACAACCAAATAGAACTTAATTCAATTTAAATCACTACTAACACCATTCCAATAGCCAAATTGAGGAGCAACTCAAAGGAATGAAAGAGAGAGGATTGAGATAGAAAATAGAGAGGCTCGTGATTTGGTCAACGATCACTAGGTGCGACTGCGATTGCTAGTGCTAGGTTCAAATTTGACTAGGGCTCAATGGTGTAACAAAGATTCAGGAGAGAAGATCGATGTGATCACTTGAGAGTTCAACAATGAAGGAAGGTTCAACTAATCTAAGATGTTGATGCGAAGATGATGCAAAGCTAGCCAATGCTGATTCAACTCAATTAAGACTCGATGGAAATAACGAGAGGCTAAACAAAAGTGTGCAACAGGACTAGGGCTAGACGAAGGTTGACTTTACAAACTAGAGAGAAAACAAAGGAGGTCAACGATAATGGGCTCTTAGGGTTTGCAACTAGTGAATAATATGCGACTGTATATAGTAAGAGAAGAAAAGAATGCTGCGATTGGAGCTAGGGTTTGAGGGGATGCTATAAGGAGAAAGAAATGCAAAGATGATGTGAATCCTCTGTGGTGGGTTTCGATCTCGGCTTGATGCGATTGTTGATAGAGACTCAACAAGGAGACATGCTAATGTACTTAGGGCTACAACTTTATTTTGCAAAGCTCGATTACTATAGATGATTGCTATGAAGGTGTGATTTTTGCTAGGGTTTGCATAATGCGACACAATTGGAGAATTGCAAAGATGCGATATGTTGTTGCAATTTGTTAATGGGGTGATTTACTAGAAGAAATCAAGATAGAGATGCTAGGGTTGCTAGTGGAGAAAGATAAATTCAATTGCAACGGAGGAAGAGGAAGAAGGTGTAACTACAACAAAGGAGAGGAGGAGGAAAAAAGTAGTGCGGTAGCCCTATGTCTTTGATACCATGTAAGTTTTGTAAATAGTAATTCTCATAATTCTTATTGAAAAAATTTGCTCCCTCAGATTAAGGGGTTTTATATTAATAGTACTGCTTTGCTTAGGATTCAAGTAACACCCTAGGTCACAAAAACATTCATAACTTGGGTTTAATTAATTAGGTGCACCTGCAAGGAAAATACACTTCTAATATAATCACTTCTCCTTCACATACTATAAGTGCAGCACGCAAACACTTCAAAGGTCGTCTATATCTATCACAAATATATCAAAATATAAAGATGAGAAGCAAAATAAAGAGATAAACACATGATATATGTGGAAAATCCCAAACTCAAGGGAAAACCACGACCCTTAAACCCAATCAATCCTCCAAATCAAAACACACTTACAAGACAAAGTAAAAAATAAATTACAATCCCAAATCCCAAATCCCATGGCGATCGTCTCCAATATCTTCTTCCTTGCCGTTATAAACTAAGATCTATCCCTAAGCTTAGCCCACTAGCCACATAGATTCCAAGATACCCCACTTGGACGACTGTTTGATTGTGGATGAATAGAGAGCAACCAAAACCTCACTCAAAGAACCTAGGTGAGCTATGTATATGGGTTAACACTAGAGTACAACCTTTGAAGCTCAAATAATAAAAAGTCTTTAGGTAGGAAGCACTCAACAATGGAGGTCACTCTTGCCTCTCAAGAAAATATCCTTTTTGGGAATGTGCTTCTCTCTGTAGAAGAGATGACATAAGGAATATTTATAGCTAGGCTTTTATGATGAGAATAAGGTTTCCAAAAAGGGACAAAGGTGGCAAAAACGGATTCAGTTCCAGTACGCAATGAACGTTCGAAAGCAAGCATGACAGTAGCTCTCCGAGCAGACTGCATCCCTTGCATTCAAATGGTTCTCAATTGGTCATTCAAACAAAAAGCTATCAAGAACACTCTATACCCATAGTAGCGATGCGTTTGAACTTCCCAAAACCTTTGTTCAAATGGTCCTAGGGTAGAATCCACAAAAGCCCATTTTGCACATGAAACATAACCCTAGCAAACCTTATGTTAAGGTCAATTAGGTTCTAACCACTTAAGGAAAATTACCGAACCTCTAAGTCACTTACCATGTCTAATGATGAGATTTGGTTCTATTTATCCATAAGTCCTCATCTTCAATGTAAATTAGGCATGGACACAGAAAAGTGACACAAGTAAGGACTTAAAAATCGAGATATATCGACGATATATCACGATATATCGCCATATCAGAGGGTAACGATACGATATCTCCTTGCGATATTTGAAAATTTTAGAAAATGCAACATATCGACGATATATCGCGATATATCGTCGATATCGAAAGATATTAGATAAATCGTGATTTATCTCTGGAAAATGGAAGATTTCGGCGATATATGGGAGATATATCGACGATATCAGTCGATATATCCTCTTCTGTCGGTGCAAATTTTGAGAAATCTTTCAGCAGAAGAAGAAGAAGAAGAAGAAGAAGAAGAAAAGGAGATAATTCATGCTATCAGTCCCTCACTGACATCCTTGTCGCCATGAAAGAAGGAGAAGGAGAAGAAGACACTTTCAAACCTGGTACGTGTTGCTGCCAGCCTCACTATTCTCGTCGTCACCATCGTCGTCTTTGCCATCATCCTTATCGTCGAGCCTCTATGGCAGTACGAAAAAAGCCCTAGCCTCCTTTTTTGCTGGTCTAACTCTCAAGCCCTCTTGAGTCGTGAGGCTCAAATGCCTCCCTTTTTGTTTGTTTTTTTTTTTTGGTAAAGCAGCATATGCTTTAACTTTCACTTTATATTATTATAACATTTTTTAATAGAAGATAATAACCTTGTTTTTTTTAACAAAAGACTCACTTTTAACTTTACTTTGCAAAAACAACCATATAATGTTTTTTATCTTTATATTTTTATATTTAAGTTTGTACATTTTTAAAAGGGTCCTACATTTTTTTTTTGTCTAGTTATATAAATGATTTAAATTATGATTAAAAATATCACTCCAATTTATAACCTTTGTTATTAATCCAAATATTTTATAATATACTTACAAAACACTAATTATAAGTAATATTTAAAAGGGTCCTACATTTTTTTTTTGTCTAGTTATATATATATATATATATATATACCTTGTAACCCACTAACACACAAAAACCCCCAATGCCGATGTTGATATAACTTGTATCAACATGCATGTCCCTACCTGGCCATCATCCTTATATGATACATGGATAAAGATGATAGATTTGAGCTATCCAACCAAGAACTCCATGTGATACTAGCCAATAGGCAGAAATGTTTTTGTTTTTGTTTCTCTTTTTTTTTTTTGTCTAATTCATGACATTATTGATTTATTTTTATGAAAATGATATGTATTTACGTGACATTTAAATGTTAAATTTGTGTGAAAACCTTTTATTTACTAAGCGCAGCACATTTTTTATACCCTGCACAACACATACTTATGCTATACTTATTTAAATTACAATGTTATGATTATAAATTGATTATTAGACTCTAAATTATTGTTTCCCAGAATTTTAATCAAAATATCCATGTTTAACTCATAATATCGACCATATCTTTAAAACGATATCGATATTGTCGATATATCCAACGATATATCCGATATATCCACATTTTTGGACCTTCGATATATCCATCGATATCGATATTAAAGTCCTTGGACACAAGATATAACAACACAAGGTTTTTGGCACCGGAATTAGCCAACACTAATCCTAGGACTCGACACTTATTGATTAAAAATAAAGAACCTGTTACATGCATATAAATAGAGGACTAACCCTTAACAATAGGAAACTAACTTTAATACTAGGAAACTAATACTAATAACCCCAATATGACTAAAAGACTAAACTACCCTTACTAAAATAAAATGTTACATCTCACAATTAAATTTTAGACATCTTGATGGCTTTTGTTAGATTTATAATAATTTTGTGGAATTAATTAAGCATGAGTTTTGTATACAAAACAAAGTTCAGTTTCTTGGTTTATTGGATGGTGTGCTGGTTTCATGTCTTTTTCTTTTATATGGTCCTTTCTTCCTCTTTTTCCTTCTTATGAATTTGAATAGATGCTTAACTTGATATCTGATATAAGTTTTAATGATGAAGAGGTTGATAAGTTGTGGGATTAAAGAGGTAATTTTAGGGAAAGGCAAGGAGACTATTCTCATATTACTTATAGAAATGCTCATAAGCTTTTGACATTGTTTTTAAATCCTTTTGAGTTGTAAGTTAGAACTAAAAAAGATTTATGTGCAAAAATCACACCACCTAATCGATTTGGAATTCAAAGTGACCACGACCTAGACTGTGATGTTGGAAGGATAGCCCATATCCTAGTTAATCTTTACCAAGTTCTAATTCAATTTTAATCTTGGTTATTTAGGTGCACCCACAAGCAAACAACACTCCTAATATTCAAATCTCCTCCTTCTCAGACTACAAATTCAACACACATGCACTTCTATCAATATATCCACCACATGCTTCCCATAAGCCAAAAATCAAACATCTTCAATGCGCATTATCCCATCATCCATACAAATGATATGAATTTACAAGATATATAAAAGCAATAAAGGATGGACACAAGATTTATGTGGAAAACCCCCAACGGGTAAAAACCACAGCCAACACAAACCACAAATCCACTAAATCAAGAAAGAGTTACAAGGAAAGGTAAGAACCAAATCCCATGGCGATCATCTCCGTATCTTCTTCTTTTGGCTTATAAACTAAGCTCTATCCCCAAGCTTAGTCCGTTGTACCTACGGATTCCAAGATACCCCACTTGGACAACAATCTTGAGATGTGTGCAAGGGTGGATCCAAGGATTTTTCTCAGTGGTTGTACATAAGAACCTACTGACAAACTATTAAGAAACTAAAGTTTTACTCTATATAATCTATAAAAGCGAACTTTTACTACATATACCTCTATAAATCAAGAGAGTAATAGTTTCGAAATATTATATTACAAAAAGTGTGTGCATGTCTAGCATTTACACATATATTTCAATATTTGACATTGTTTCCACACCAAAAAAAAACATAGTAAATCTTCACAACTATTCCCGACGAGGCCTCATGCCTTGGTACTGTTGTATGATTGTCTTATTACCAATAGTATCAAACACTTCTTTCTCAACATATGTAACTAAACAATCACTTATCCATTGATCACACATTCGATTATGTAGTCAGTTCTTTATAATCTTCATTCCTAAGAATGCTCTTTTGATTGTTGCAATCGCAACTAGTAAGATCAAAGTTAGTTTCACTAGCTTATACACCAATGGAAATATAACATTTTTTTTCTTCTGAACCATCTTTTCTGCAAGTCCACCAACTTCTTTGCGTAAAGTCCATGTTTTTAGTATTGGCAAAGTCCATGTCAAAGGTTTGGTTGTGTTCATGTTCCTCTTGAAGATTTGTGAAGTTGCAAAGATGAGACAAAGTGAAGATTTCAAAGCTTTGACTCACACTTGTTCTTAGGTAAGGTAAGTGTCTATAGTGGCCCAGGTTTTATTGGTTAATATCATTTCAAATCATTGTTATTATTTCTATCTTATTTTAAGTGATTTTGAAATTGTTTTAAAATGTTTTTAGTGTAAATCAGGGTACCACGATCGATCAGGGTTGAGGGCCCGATCGATCGGTGCTATTTTCTATAAGACATTTTACCACTGTTTTACCCGATTGATTGGGGGTGAGTGCTGATCGATTGGTGGCCTTCTAGAAACTATTTTTTCCTATGTTTTTCAAGATCGATTGGGCATGGACCCCGATCAATCGTGGTGTGTAAAAAACTGTTTTAAAAGTTTTCAAAACTTACCTATTTGATCAAATAACGTGGCTTAGCCACTTGGGGTGTCTTAGACTATATATATAGTCTTTTATCATTAAGAGGGCTAAGCAAGCCTCTCCCAATTAGGTTTTACATTCTTCATCTTCTCAAAACCTCTCTAGGCACTTTAACCTAGGTTTTCACATACATGCTCTAGAGACCTTCAAACCACACACCTTTCACAACCTTGGATGATTGTGAGTCCGTTGCGACGGTGATCGAGCTTACGAGTTCATGATTGAAGGAATCGTTGTGAAGAGGTTGGTTGCGACCAAAGCTGTGAAGACGGAGATCGATCAGTGTGTGATTGTGGGAGTGAAGACAACTACATGAGTCCTTATGGTCTGTAAGTGTGTCTTGTACTCGTTGAGTTCATAGTGGATTTGCTTCAACTGGACTAGGTCCCGTGGTTTTTCCCATCTAGGGTTTTTCACGTAAAAATCTCTTGTGCACTCTTTTATTTGCTTTTATATCTGCTATGTGATTGCTTTGATTGTGTTAAAAGAGATTTATTGTGTTGATAATTAAAATTGGGTAAGATTACACATAATACCTATTCAACCCCCCTTCTAGGTATTGTACGGTTAGTATAACTGGAATTTCACTTTAACTTGTAAGAAATGATTGTCGAAGCGCATACAAATATATAAGTATTAAGTTGATTGCCAGTGCTATGAGATCCAATGGAGAAAAATCCGAGGGGTAAAATTGAGCAAGAAGAATCAACTTCTCTTTATCAAAATCTAAAAATGAATCACTTGGATTCAAGCATGCCATGCAAAGAAGTAGCTCAGTGTTCCCTTCTGTGAAACGGTTGTTAAGCTCTACAAGTTGCTTATCTAATACCATATAGAATAATCAAACACGGTAGTAGTGTAGATTAGTAGCTTGTTGAGCATTACATCGTTGCCGCCCCGGAAGTGCATATGAATCATCCATGTTTGGGATAGCAATGGTATTTTTGCCACAAAAAATAAAAATATAAATATAAATAAATAAAAGAAGAAGAAGAAAAAGAAGAAGAAAGAAAAGAAAAAGAAACTTCAGTGAGTAATGGTTCCCATCCATCATCCCTCATAATTTGTAGTCGTTCCTTGCCTCCTTTAAGTAAACCCATAGCATTTACAACCTCTTGGTCTTTTTACTATAGTGCTTGTGACAATTCATTTGTAATGCTCAACAACTTTATCATTAGGTGCATGATGAACACAAACTACAATGATTAAATTGCATTTAATAAGGAACATGCTTCACCTTTTTGGTCAGAATATCCATCATCCTCTTCAACAACCCCAAGCATATCAATGACAGAAGAGAACATAGCCTTCGAGTTTATCAAAGAAGCATAATGCAAGCCCCAACGTGTATCACCGGCACGTTGCAGACTAGTTTCTTGATTAAGACCATGCATATTTGCAAGCTCACCACTATCTAGAGCTTCTCTTACCATATTAGCTTGCTTCTCTTTTAGATGATCTCGACGTTTGGATGAAGCTCCAACAACATTTACTAAACAAGCAAGATCATTGAAATGGGAAGCAACTAGACTGTAATCTTTTGCAACTGCTACAAGTGCCAATTGAAGTTGGTGGGCAAAGCAATGAACATAGAAAGCACATGGATTTTCCTTCATTATGAGACTTTTGAGACCATTAAATTCTCTACTCATGTTACTAGCTCCATCATAGCCTTGGCCCCATAAACTTTATACACTTAGATTATGCCTTGCAAACAATGAATTAATCGCTTCTTTAAGTGATAAAGTAGTTGTGTTGGAAACATGGACAAGACTAAGATTTTGTAAACTGGGAAGATTAAAACTAAAATATATCAAAACAAAACAACATGAATACTCCATCATAGATTCACAACAAAAACAACACAAAGACTACAATCATACCAGGACATTTGCAATAACATTAGAAAATAAAGAAGAAAAAAAAATTGTAAAAATCACTTTCCAAAAAGAAGTAAAATGCACTTAAAGGATTAAAACCCTAAAAAGCATCCAAAAAACAATTTAAAAACAAATCAACAGATTTAGAATAAATATACTCCCTCCGTTTCATATTAATTGTCCCCTTTGACTTCTCACGTTTTTTAAGGAATCAATTTTAAATCCTTTTACACATATATATTATCTTTAAGTTTCCAATTTTACCCTTGAAGAATTCAAACATTAGAAAAGATATTGTGGCGCCAAATTGTTCAAATTGCTAGAATTACTCCGTATGTCCTTCCAAACGTAGTACTCCTCTGCCCCCTTTTTTTCTGTTTTTTGCTCTGTTTTCACAGGCTTTTCCCTCTTCTCCCACGCTTTCTTTTTAGCCCTCCCTCTATTTTTTTTTTCTTTTTCTTTGATTCACATACGTTTTCCCCCTTTGTTCCTTTCCAAATTTTCAATACCAAAAGCTTATATTTAAGGAAGTCTGTTCCCCCTAAAATTCTCCCTCTTTGTTCCTTTCCAATTTTTCAACACCAAAAGCTTATATTTAAGGAAGTTTGCCAAAGACAAAAAGTTTTCTTCAAAATTCTTTTTCTTCAAATGAACGAAACTACCTGTCTTCTCGAGTACTCTATTTTTTTTGGCTTCTCGCTTTTCGTTGGTCTTCTCTGCCTTTCTTTTTTTTTTTTTTTTTTTTTTTTTTTTTTTTTTTTTTTCACCCTCTTCCTTAGATGAGATGAGGACTTGATATTCATGAACCGAATGGAACGAAACTACCTGTCTTCTCTCTCCCCTCTTTGTTTTTCTACCTAAGTACCCTGTTTTTTTTCGCTTCTCGCTTTTCGTTGGTCTTCTCTGCCTTTTTTTTATTTATTTTTTTTCACCCTCTTCCTTAGATGAGATGAGGACTTGATATTCATGAACTGGATGAAATTACCAGTGAAGAATCCAAAAGCCCCAAGTTTGATTTGAACCAAAACCACCAAAGTCAACATAAAAATCCGCCATGATCCCAACCTGCAAAAAATGCTATGTTGATGGACCCGGAAATGGCCACCGGAAACTGCTGTGTTGTTGGCAATGGCGGTGCCCACCGGCGGTGACAAGGGTAGAAAGAAACCTTTTGGCAAAAGAGTTTTTGCCGGTGGTCGATCACCTCGCCTGTGGTCGATCTTCTCTTTATTCCTTCGAAAAGAGTTTTTGCCTTTTGGCAATTTCCCTTCCCAGATCGGAGTATTCCATTTCCTATACAAAGTAATTTAAATTGATGGGAAAAGGGTATTTTAGGAAATAAATTGAAAAAAATTGTTGACTTTTCAACTGAGACAATTTTTTTGAAACATCCCAAAATGGAAAGTGAGACACTTAATATGAAACAAAGGGAGTACAAAACAATACTTAAAAACAAAATCAAGAAAAATACAAATAAAATCAAACAAATTCAAAAAAACGAAAACAAGACTTTAGAGTTTAGACTTACCTTGGAAATCAAAAGAAGGAATTCGCCGCCACTGTCAGTATCAGCGCAAAAGAAATCTGTACAAAACACAAACCTTTTTCTTTATTTCTAAGAAACCCAATTAAATTTCTTAAGCCAAAAAAAAAAAACCGTCACAGTGAATCCCTGAGGACCCTGACAGTAGTATTGCCAATGCCTTATGAGGGAAAAAAAATAAAAATTTGGGGATTTGATGCAAAACACAAACCTCTTTCTCAACCCAATCAATTTTGGGAAAGGAATCACAGGGAAAAACTAAAAAAATATGGTGCTTCTAGCTGAATTCCTCAGTCTATTGTGTAATCTATTTTTTCTTTGTTTTTAAAGATATTTAAAAATTCCAAGGGCTAAATAGAAGAAGACATGATGAGTATACTCATTTTCTCTTCTACTTGAGCCACACAAAAAAAAAAAAAAAAAAAAAAAAAAAAAAAAAAAAGGGGAGAGAGTTATAGTATATTGCCGACCGGCGATGTCTGACGAGGGAGGCTTGTATATGGGAACCATCTAGAGGCAAACCAAAGCAAACCAACCTCAACCTTGACCTAGGAGAGAAATGTATATGGGAACCATCTAGAGGTGAAGATATTTCAATGGAAAATCACTCTAGAGAAGGAATCACAAAACACTCAACAATGGAGGCACACTCTAGCTACTCTTAAGCTTCCTCTATGTTCCTTATGTAAGAAAAAGACAAGGATTTTTATACCTAGTGTTAGGTATGTGTAGGGTTTCAAAAAAGGGTAGGGAAAATCATTATCGGAATTGCTCCAAGTCCTGTGTTGTTTCAACGGTTAGTATAGTGCATTCGAATGGTGCAATGGCTACAAGCAAACTCCCCTTACAGCCACTACAGCATTCGAACAATCCATATTGCATGTTCGAACACAACGTCTCTCGAGGATAGAGTTTTATCTCGTGTTACGTTAGGTTAGAACGGCAAATCTATGCATTCGAATGGACACTAAAAAATTCTTAAGATGATCTCCGAACCATATCAATTTGAACCCAAAACATCTCCTACACACACAAGGCTAGAAATGAAATGAAACTAACCACTTGTGATATTACAAAGGCCTCTAAGTCACTTACCATGCCTATAAAGATGAGAATTGGTCTTCACCACTTCAAGTTGAGATCTTGATCACAATAGAAGCACAAGACATAGACAACCCTAGTCTATAATTACAACACAAGGTTTTTGGCATAGGAATTAAGCCAACACACGTCCATAGGACTCAACACAAACATATATCATCTTAAAATAATTTTATGGTTTAGGGGTTATGCTTGTGTATACAAACCACCAATACCAGAGTCAAAACCATAAGGCCTTATCCAAACTATTTTAGGTTGTATTTATTGATAAAGGTATTATCCACCACAGTTTGAGATTATTTTATGAATTGATATCAAATTCCTACCTAGCTGGTTGGTGGCAGTAGAGGGTCTGTCCTTAACATCAGCCAAGAGCATTAGGCAAGTAGGGATCAAAATGTCTTGAGAGGGCCACTTTGTATCAAAAAAAACAAACCTTAGAACCGTCTCCAGTTCACCCATCCCAAGAAATGCTTAGCAGGACCAACTAACACTAGGTAATGACCTCATATATATATATACTAGTGGGAAAGGCACTTGCCCAGTGGCTTTATAAGTATACCCATTGGTTATCTATCTTTTGGGTATGAATGGAGAGAACATGTCGTTGGATCATGAAGTGAAGGATGATAAGGTTGTGCCTATCTTTTGACTTGGTAAGAAGCTTATTGGACCAGAGACGGAACCATGTGTAGGCCTAGGGGGGCTATGGCCCCCTCCAAGCTCTAAATTTATATATATATATATATATATAACGACATGCTCTAATACTATATGAAGTTTCCAACCTACAAGCCTAAGCTTATAAGTGGAGGGCCCAAATAGGTATATGAAGACATGTATAATTTGATATTTAATCGATGTGGGATGTATTTCCAACACTCCCCCTTACGTGTAGGACTAACAAGATAGAAACGGGCCAGTCACGCAGACAATAAAGACGGACTCACGAGCGAAACGGGCCCAAAACGACATGCTCTAATACCATGTGAAGTTTCCAACTTAAAAACCTAAGCTTATAAGTGGAGGGCCCAAACAGGTATATGAAGACACATGTAATTTGATATTTAATTGATGTGGGATGTGGTATATTTCCAACAGTGTCCAATACAGGGACAGAGCTAGTATTTTATATTAAGGAGGGCCAAAGCATAAGCAAAAAAAAATTCACCATTCAAGAATGAGAAATAAATTAAAATTCAAAACTAAATTCATACTACATTAAAAATAAAATGAGTAACGATTTATGTTTTGGGAGGAGGCCCAAGTGTAATTTTTGGGTTAAATTATATATTTGTATAGCCATACATATATATATAAATATATGTATATATACACATATACAGATATATCTATATATATGTGTATACATATATATATACACATGTGTATATATATATGTATACACATATATATAGATATATATGTATATGTGTATATACAGTCCCGATCAGGTCAGCACGTGTTGATATAAGTTATATCAACACCAGGCATTGGGGGTTGTACCCCTTGCATTGAAGTACATTGGTCCAATACAAGGGGTACAACCCCAATGTACTTCATAATCCACTAATGCACAAGGTACAACTCCCAATGCGGGTGTTGATGTAAGTTACGTTAGCACGTGCTTACCTGATCATCCTCCTGTGTATATATATATAGATATATCTGTATATGTGTATATATGTGTATATGTATATATACACACATATATACACATATACAGATATATCTATATATATATACACACAGATATATATATACACGTATATATATGTATATATGTATATACATATGTGTATATATGTATTTACATATGTGTATATACATATTTATATATATGTGTTTATATATGTATATATACACATATGTCTATATATATGTATATATACACATATGTCTATATATATGTATATGTATATGTGTATATATACATATGTATGTATGTGTATATATATATATGTGTGTGTATACATATATGTACATATATGTATACACATATCACATATGTACATGTCTATACATATGTACATATGTATACACACACACACACATATATACATACATACATACATACATATATATATACATACATACATACATACATATATATATATATATATATATATATATGTATGGCTATATAAATATATAATTTAACCCAAAAATTACACTTGGGCCTCCTCCCAAAACATAAATTCTTACTCATTTTATTTTTAATGTAGTATGAATTTAGTTTTGAATTTTAATTTATTTCTCATTCTTGAATGGTGAATTTTTTTTTGTTTATGCTTTGGCCCCCCTTAATATAAAATCCTAGCTCTGTCCCTGTATTGGATACTGTTGAAATATACCACATCCCACATCAATTAAATATCAAATTACACGTGTCTTCATATACCTGTTTGGGCCCTCCACTTATAAACTTAGGTTTTTAAGTTGGAAACTTCACATGGTATCAGAGCATGTCGTTTTGGGCCCATTTCACTCGTGAGTCCGTCTTTATTGTCTGTATGACAGACCCGTTTCTATCTTGTTAGTCCTATACGTAAGGGGGAGTGTTGGAAATATATCACATCCTACATCAATTAAATATCAAATTATACATGTCTTCATATACCTGTTTGGACCCTCCACTTATAAGCTTAGGCTTGTAAGTTGGAAACTTCATATAGTATTAGAGCATGTCGTTATTGGGCCCGTTTTGCTCATGAACCCGTCTTTGTTGTCCACGTGAGGCCATTTGAATCTTGTTAGGCCTGCACGTGAGGTGGAGTGTTGGAAATATACCACATCCCACATCGATTAAATATCGAGTTAAATATGTCTTCATATACCTGTTTGGGCCTTCCACTTATAAGTTTAGGCTTCATATACTTGTTTGGTCCCTCCACTTATAAGCTTAGGCTTAAAGTTGGAAATTTCACATGGTATCAGAGCATGTCGTTATTGGACCCGTTTCACTCGTGAATCCGCCTTTGTTGTTCACGTGACAGGCCATTTGAATCTTGTTAGGCCTACACGTGAGGGGGAGTGTTGGAAATATACCACATCTCACGTCGATTAAATATCAAGTTAAACATGTCTTCATATACCCTTTTGGGCCTTCCACTTGTAAAGGAGTATTGGAAATATACCACATCCCACATCAATTAAATATCGAATTATACATCATATACCTATTTGGCCCCTCCACTTATAAGCTTAGGCTTATAAGTTGGAAACTTCACATGGTATCAAAAGATGTTGTTCGTGGGCTCGTTTCGCTCATGTGCCCATCTTTGTTATCCACGTGACAGGCCCGTTTCTGTCTTGTTATGCCTGCACGTGAATGGGGAGTGTTGGAAATATACCACATCCCACATCAATTAAATATCAAATTATACATGTCTTCATATAATTGTTTAGGCCCTCCATTTATAACTTTAGGCTTGCAAGTTGGAAACTTTACATGGTATTAAAGCATGTTGTTATTGCACCCATTTCTCTCATGAGTCCATCTTTGTTGTCCACATGACACAAGCCATTTAAATCTTGTTAGGCCTGCACATGAGGGGGAGTGTTGGAAATATACCACATCCCACATCAATTAAATATCAAGTTAAACATGTCTTCATATACCTGTTTGGGCCCTCCACTTATAAGTTTAGGCTTGTAAGTTGGAAACTTCATATGGTATCAGAACATGTCGTTATTGGGCCGTTTCGCTTATGAGCCCGTCTTTGTTGTCCACTTGACAGGCCATTTGAATCTTGTTAGGCCTACACGTGTGGGGAGTGTTGGAAATATACCACATTCCACATCGATTAAATATCAAGTTAAACATGTCTTCATATACCTGTTTGGACCCTCCACTTATAAGGGAGTGTTGGAAATATACCATATCCCACATCGATTAAATATCAAATTGTACATGTCTTCATATACCTGTTTGGCCCCTCCACTTATAAGTTCAGGCTTGTAAGTTGGAAACTTCACATGGTATTAGAGCATGTCGTTCCTAGGCCGTTTCACTCATGAACCCGTCTTTATTGTCCACGTGATGGGCTTGTTTCTATATTGTTAGGCCTACACATGAGGGGGAGTGTTGGAAATATACCACATCCCACATTGATTAAATATCAAATTATACATGTCTTCATATACTTGTTTGGGTCCTCCACTTATAAGCTTAGGCTTTTAAATTTGAAATTTCACAAACACCACTGCTTTCTTCCCTAAATTTAGCTTCCTTTACATGGCCAGATACGCCAAAAACAACAGTCACCTAATCATTCTACAAGTCACAATTATTTTCTAAGTCAGTTTAGCTAATAAACATCATACATAATTTTAAATTCAAATCACAACAATGTAAAAGAAAAGCGATCAATTACAGAAAATTCCAAGTAACATAATGATCAGTCAAATTCATGTGAAAATAGCAGTATCTTATAGATATATTTTAAACTAATTTCATCTACCAAAACCCCATACAATCAATTACATAAAAGTCTGTAACTAATAAAATTTTCAGTGAAAATCCTACGAAAATAACATTACCTTATACACATTTTAAACTAATTTCATCTCCCAGAACCCTATATCCAAGCTATCATTCAAAAAATTCATTTGGAAAAAGCACCCCATAGAACACAAGGACCCCTTGACTTTTGGCTGGAACTGCAACACTGGTGTCATAGAGAGTACCAGAGAGAATTGTAACCAAATGTACACATAGCAAGCTAGAAAGATTAGTTTCCTCACACATCTCCATGCATTGGTTTATCTGCAGCAAAATACCAAGACATGAATATCAGACAACAAAATCAGAAAGTCTTGAATAGCCACACAGGCAAGGTATATAGCAGGGAGATTTTAGAATGTAAAATAGTAGAAAGATATTAAACCCATTTATAATCTTCTAGATTCTAGTACTCCACACATCAAGAATATATGGTGCCTAAATTACCATAGACGTCCTTTTGTAATGCTTCACACATCAAGATATTATGCAGCTCTTGTGAGAGCAAGCTGTCATTATCCCAGGAGTTAATTGTTGACGAGTGTATTTTGGCATTGAGAATGCTGAGTTCTGAATTTGTGTTCTTCAGGTTGTAGCTGTAATTACACCTGCATGGATTTCAGAAGAGTCTATATTCTTGTTATCTTTATTATTTATGAAGCTTGTTGATTGTCTCTGCCCATATACGTAACCCAATTTTGTTGGGTGGATCACATAGAATTCCTTCACTTTTTTGTCTTGATCTACCTTTTTTTTCTTAACTACCGGCTATTCAACCTTGATCCCAGATGTTCTTACACAACTATTGATATGTAGCAGTTCAATGGTAACAAAAACTGTTTTAATACTTACGGTTTGGGTTTCTAGATAGTAGTGAAAATATCAGTATTGAGATTTATGGAGAAGAAATTTGTGGGAAGAACAAAGTATGGCTTTTGCCTTAAAGTTAATTGGCATTAGTTGCAAATATTTCTGCTTGATCAAGAACTGCATGCCCTTATATTTCTTATAAACACCTGTTGTTCGTTTTCTGGGAGTTTTAATTCCCAAGAATTGTAGGCTCTCGATAATTCAAGCTCTTGAAAATTGTTAATTCCTAAGAAATAATATTACTGTTGTTTGGATGGACATGATATTTCAATAAGGCTTCTTACTTTGGCTGATTATTTGTAGTCAACATAATCTCATTTTTTTGTCTTTTTGAGTTATTTTAAATTAAAAACACATATTTTAACCTAGTTGTTTTATTTTTCAAAACATGCAGAGATGTCCCTGAATATTTACCAACCATTTTCTAGTTAAACTAATAACTCTATGACATTTGTCAAAATTAATATTTTGGTAAAGAAAGATGGATCTTGAATATAACGTTAGCAATCTCATGAAGTTAAAGCAAAACGAGAACTGGAAATCCCTACCTGTAGAGGTAGGAATTGAAATTCCTGGGTTTCATGGGAATTGAAGTGTTCGTGAGAATTGATCCCCAATAATCTTATCCAATGAACAATTGATTACTATAGAATGTATGTTCTGTTTACACTCATCATATTTCTTCCTCATGCAGTTTGTCAACTTCACAAAAATCATGTCTGAGAGCACAGAAATGTCAAAGAAAGAAACAGATTTTGCACTTGCTGCCCTCATGGAGATTCCATTTCAATATAGAGCCACGCAAACACTTCAGTCTGTCAAGTAAGGCCTAGAGTTGTGATTTCTATTCAATATTTCATTTCTTTTCATGGATTACTGAATGTTAAACTCTTCCACTTATGCAGTAGAAATTTAGTAGGTGGTCCACGTACGAAGCCCCTTCCTCCTCCTCTTGAAGTGATAAATCATGATAATGCAGTTAAATCATTACCACACATGACAAGCTTCGAATCAGTTGAGAAAGAAGCTCCAGTGGAACAGGTAATATTACTTCCTAACAGGTAATATTACTTCCTCTTTCAAATTCATGTTGAATCAACACATGGTTTTGAGATATTTGTTGGTTTTGTTTTACAAGGTCTGCCCCATTTGCTTGACAAACCCAAAAGACATGGCTTTCGGATGTGGCCATACGGTAAGAGCATCTAAATCAAGTTATTTTTGTGTGGTATTAACATCAAGATACATGTATGGCTGTATTTGGGACCAAATTTAAGGAGGAATGCCCTCTATTTAAATCTGTATTATATTTTCTTAGTTCAATTTAGTTAATGCCATGTTTCAGTTTAACAACTCCAAGCAGATATCACATGATTAAAGGAGAAGTCAAAAGGAACTGTTTAGTGATTGCTTGAGATTATATAGCTGAAGTTACACTAAGTTTTTGTCTTCACAACCCCAGTCCACTACCGCACTCCAACCCCAACCCCAACACCACCCCCCCCCCCCCCCCCCCCCCCCCTTGGGCACCCCACAAAAAAAAAAAAAAAATTTGTTTTAAAAAAGATTTCAGAAATGGGGTGAGCCTCTGAAAAACCATTATAGTGGCCCTTTTAAGTCATTTCTGTTCTTTAAATTGTTTCCAAGATCCCATAAGTGTGCACATATGTAGGGAATCCTTTTTACTGAAATTTGCTCAGCCTCTCAAATAGAAGACATATACTTGCTAACTCAAACGAAATGATGGATGATATTGAATGTTGTATCTGTTGACATTACACGGTCAATTTTATAACTTTCTAGTCTAGAACTCATTCAGTGACAACATTGGGAAAAAAGGGTGAAACATCCAGAATTGATCCTCTTAATTATTCTTGGGGTGTATTTGGACAGTACATGTAAGTGTTAAACATTCTATTTTGGTTTCATAGCAATTGAAAGACATAATTATTTTTTATTTTTTATTTTTTTTCTGTCCTGGCTTCTTGCTAGGAGGTTGAGGTCAAGGATGGAGCCACACGATGTTCAGGGTGGGCAGGCACTACACCTGATAATTTTTTTTATAAATTTTATACCTCTAACTTAATTCTCCTCACTTGATCTTTTTTAAAACCCTTTTATTTTTCTTTCATACCCCTCTCTTTTTCTTTTTTTTTTGTTTTTTTTCACTCCTATAAAAGCCCCAACGCTCCATCTTTCATTAAAGTCTTCAAAGACCCGATCCTCTCTCTCTCTTCTCTCTCCTCTCTCCACCGTTTCATTTCTCTTTATTTCTCAAACATCAAACCTTATGTTTTTTCTCTCATTCTCTGTATCACTGGTTGAGATTAGCGATGGTAACTCGGTTAGGGCTTCAATCAATGGTTTCGATTAGAGGCTTAGGGCTTCAATCAAAGATTGCGATTAGGACTTTGATTGCATAGGAGGTCTTCAATCACATAGGAGGTCTTCGATTGTGGTTAGGGCTTCGATCACTCAGACGGTTTCAATCCCATAGAGGACTATAAAATGTTGAACCGTTGCAACTAGGGCTTTGATTCCCCGAGGACTTCACCATGAGAGTCTCAAAAACCCTAGAATGCTGTACCCTTCACTGCTTCACCTCTTGCAGTCATGCCTAGTTTGTTCTGTCTCCTAATTTGCATTCTTTCTGTTCATAAATACACAGGAAAGTAATTCAAACATTTTTCTGTGATTTGAAGGAAAATGCTTGATAATGCTCAAGAAAGAAGACCCATTTTTTCTAGCATTTTCCTTTCTCTTCTTCCATTCTTTTTGAGACCACAATGGAGAAAGGTAAAAAAAAAAAATTGATGAAATGTTGATGTTAGTGATTTAAATCAGTGAATTATTGTTGATGTTTGTGAAATATTGATGTTAGTGACGTACTTAAATTAGCAATTAATGAATGAGAAGTTTGATGTAGTGAATTAATATCAATGTAAGTGAATTAAAAATTTGATTTTTGAAACATGGCTTATTCTGTTTTTCTCATTTTTGAAATTGAGAAATAGTTAGTAGAATTAAAATTGATGCAAAGTTGTTTATTGTTGCTGGACGAGTTTGGATGGTCATTGTAATTTGTTGTTTGGGAGTTGATGTTAGTGCAATTTTTTCTATCCCAAAATTACAAAATGAAAGAAGCATTTTGAATTAAAAGTTCTTTTATTTTTTGAAATAGGATAAAGAATAAACTACTATTTCAAGTTCGCTTCCCTCAATTAAATTCCTAGCTCCGTCCCTGGTTGAGGTAGTGGCAGGACTGGTTCTGAGCCCAGGCAAGCAAGGCCGCCTCGGGCCTCAGATTTTGGGCTAAAAAAAGGGGCCCTTATTTAGCTTACCCATTATACTAGTTATGTCTCAGCCCAAGTCCCAAGAATCAGCCCAACAAAGAAGCTTCTCTTGTTTAAAAAAAAAGGGCCCATTTTACCCATTAATAAGCCCAATTCTAGCCAAAAGAAAAAGTAAAAAAAAAAAAAAAAATTTGACACGTATCCCCATCTTAGATCTCAAATCTGAGATCTAAGACCACAATACCACATCCACAATGCCTTCCACTTCCACAGTTCCACTCTGCCCTCCGTCCCTTCCTCTCCCACTCTCTCGGTTGCTCTTTGAGTCTCTCTCGGTCTCTCCACAACGCTCAACTCTTTAGTCCTCATTCCTCAAGTCGTCCCATTTTAGAGGGAAGGGGCCTCATTTTAGGAGTTCGCATAGGGCCCCAAATAACTCAGAACCAGCCCTGGGTAGTGGGAGTTGCTTTGTTGAAGCCCTCTGGAGGAAGTGAAATACTAACACTGTTCATCAGAAAAAAGAAGGCTGGAAGCTGAAAATTATGAAAATTATATGGTTATCAAAAGCCAAAAAAAATAAAAAATAAAAAAGAAAGTGTGAGTAAATATTGAATAATAATCCTCTGATTGCAATGAAGATAAAAATGTCTTCTTTTTCATTTTTGGTTATAAGTGAAAACAATGTCATAAATTCAAGAAAAAGAAGACATATTTTAAATGCTTTATTATTTGATAATGATACCCTGAGCCACTCCATATGTTGAATACAAAACCAAAATGGAATCATCATCTCATGCGGTGTCCATATCTCTCCATATTGCATGCCCTGGAAATTAATTCGCCGTACCAATAAATGACTGTTATATTTACTCTTATTTTTTGGCTGAAGACTTGCAAGAATTGTGGTGTGGACCTTACTTCGTGTCCCTTATGCCGGGAACCCATAACGACGCGCCTAAGACTGTATTCTTGAGTGGGAGATGTTTCCCAAACATCACAGGCTTCAAAGCTTTAAGGTAAGGTTATCTAATTCCATTTATAATTTTTTTTTTTTTTTTTTTTAAAAAAAGGTAACGTAAATGAAATCACATAGCAATGTCATATTGTTCTAGAGTTATTCATTAATTCTTGTGCCATTGCAAATTTTAGTTGATGTGCAGATAAATAGCAGAAATGGTTTGCAGAATGCTCTTGGGTGGGTAAATGGTATTCTCTTGGCTTGCCTTCCACTGGGGATGATCTGAGTAGCTCTCTGGTGTGGGTTTTCTGGCAACTTTCAGGTCTGGGCTTTCAGTGGTGGAAAAAAAAAAAACACAATCATAATAAATAAACTGCGTAGTGTGTGTGATGCTGCACATGTGTTCCATTTGACAAGCAGTAAATCTATAATTCAAAGAGCGTATATTATATCGTTGGTGTATATGGCACATTAAAAAGGACTTTCACGCATGTCATTTTGAGAACTACTTGTAAATTAAATAGTTATTGTTTTATATTTATTTTTGGACTGAATAACATCTAAACAATGTAGGCAATAATAATGATAAAAAAGAGGATTAAATTGTGAGATATTTTATAAATTGTGATCTCCATGATCAGGCCATGAATTAATGGCTCAAAACGTGAGATATTTTATAAATCCCCTTCTTATGTCTGTCATGCATGTTAATTGTTAAAGGGATTAAATTGTTAACACCCATCCAATTCATACTCACAATTCTTATCAATAAAATATCTTTACGTTCATGGATATAACGGTTCTCAAGCTCCCAATCAACTTGATGAGTGGCAAGTTTGATATATATGTGAGGAATATTTCTCGATTGATGGATTTCTAGAATATAAGTCTCACAAAAAGCAAATGATGTAAAATTTCCATGATCCTAAACTGCATACGATGCAAGTCAAGTATCACATTAATCGATGACAATAGTCATCTGATTCATAAATTTACATAACTAATGAATGATAAATCACGTAGTAAAAACAGAAAATCTCTACCCACTTACAAATTGGCTATATTGAAGGAATTTGGATTTTTTTTTTTTTTTTTTTTTAACACGTAATTAGGATCTTCAAGTGTGCTTATTAAGATAGGAAAATGGGAAAATGTCAGTGTCCTCTATTACACAAAGTTGGAAATTTGCCAATTACCCTGTGTTCTAAAAGTGGTATCTAATTGGATAAATCAAATATTGGCACTTTGTTAAGTACTCAAGTGGGACTCAGATGAGAGGAAGATAAATAATTCTTCCAATCAAGTGTTGGCGTGTGTCTTGGTAAAGATAACTCTCAAATAATGAGAATTTATCTTCATAAAAACATAAATGTATAAATGATAATTACTAGGAAGCTAAGCTTACAAGGATATCCTCCTCTCTCCCTCTATAAGTAAGAGTGGCTCCCAAAGGGAAAAGGAAATATAGATTTACCGGAAAAAGGTATTCGTGTCGTGTATGAGAACAAGCTTTCCTAGCCTTCGAATCACAACTTCAAGAAGAGAAGAATAAGAGGATTACTCCTTTATATGGAGATAATATCATACAAAGATTGTACTCATTTTCTTTACAAATTAAACATATTAATTTGTCCACTATTTTATGTCTATCCAATCGTCAATCTCAATTTGTGTGCACACATTTTTTAATAAAATATCTTAATATCAAATTGATTTGACATTTGGCAAACATGACAAACATGCCATGTATAGGAGAAATACAAGATTCAACAATAAGTTCTACAAAATAAACTTCTCAAAAAAATTTGGAGAGAATTAAGACTTGTAAGAGATTTTGTGAAAAATTGTCCCCCTGATCTGCACAAATGTAGCTCTTGCAGGGATGGCCCAGCAGCTCGGTGATTTACAATAACATCCTGGGTAAAGAAAGTACTCTCATATTTACCTAGAAGGAGTTGTTATCATGGATTTGGTAAGCTACCTTCTACTTTTTCCGGTCTCAGCTATATTCTCCACAACATCGAGAGGCAACCATGCAGTGGAACCTGGAATTCTATTTAAGAATTATTACTCTAAAAAAGATTATCTTAGAGTCTGGATTTCTATTTAAGAATTATTACACTAAAAAATATTATTTTAGAGTGTAATATGAAAATTAAAATAAATCATGTTTATAAAGAAAGAAATCGAACCGCTGATTTCTTAACTAATTTGGTCACATAATTAAATGTAATCAGATTTGAAATTCTAATTTTCTAGAGTAATTTTAGGTATTCTTTGGTAAGATGCTACCGGAAGATTCAGTCCACGTTGATGTTGACATGTTCTCTTCTACCCAAAAAAAAAATATATATATATATATATATAACAGGATTCAAATTTGGGCTTGGTCCATTTGGATATCCAACTAGTTTTTAAATTTCAAATTAAAATGTCTCAAGCCAAAGCTTGTCAGATATTTTGAATAGAATAAGACACGCTGGCTATAGAAATTGGAATTGAGTTTGCATACAATGTCAAATATAAGCATATAACAGGAGAATAAGACTGGCCATCTAATTGAAATCGAGAGAGTTGATCCAAGAAACTTCGCAATAGAAAATTGTTGATCCTTTTTCTTATAGATATAGAACCTCACAGTGGATGCCCATTGGAGTCTCGAAAGAAATATAATAGAAAAAAAGAATAATAATGAGACCTTTCATAAAATTATTAGTTCCAATCATGGTCCGTGTACATAGACTAAGAAGTCAGTCCAATACGCCTGAGGATGACACTTTTTACAAATCTACACTTCCAAGGGTCCATTGGTATGCTATTCACCAACAGACTAGTGAATTTGAGTCAAAACTTGCTACTGGTATACATGGCATGTAAAAAGAAGCTGCAATGATTGTCTAAGCACACCACGAAGTCCCACTTCCAACTACCAAAACCTGTAAAAACTATAAAAGAAACTATTAGACCTTTTCCTCAGATCTGTGGCCAATTCGAAGTTCGTCCTATACAGATTGAGAATTGTCATGATGAAACTGACTGACTATACATGTTAATTTAAGTAGATAGTCATGCTGAACCTCAAGTGTGATTTATGCTTAAATATGCCAATTAAAGGAAAAGGTTTAGACTTCATTTTCTCACAATAAATTGTCCTTTCAGTTTCACATTGCCTGAGAAGTACCATCTCCCTTCAATTTCTCACGAGAAACACCAAGGTCACATCCATTCGGTCCCCAAACTTTCAAAAGCATCTTTGTCCTAAATATTTCATTTTTTCCCTGACCAAATGTTTAAGAAATCCCACCTATTTCATACACAAATATATTGATTATGGAATGCTCTCAACCAGGAGACTTAACGTAGGAGTTAATGAAGGGGAGAGAACAAGACACCCACCTTCGACCAATCTTAGAAATTCCACCGGTCTAATTGCAGCTTGGCTTCAGCCATATCTTTCTGTGCCTTCTTTCTCCGGTAAAATATTGGACAATCCCGACTGAAAAAAAAAAAAATATTATCCCTCATAATTAAAGATATAAAGAGCATATAAAGAGAGAAGGAACCAATCAAATAAGCATGGCTAACACAGCAATCAAATGACCAACATTCCATGACAGCAAAATTATAAACCTTGCATTCTGTAGAAGAGCACACAGCCAAACTCATCAT
Source organism: Liquidambar formosana (assembly GCA_039720395.1). NCBI lineage: Eukaryota > Viridiplantae > Streptophyta > Magnoliopsida > Saxifragales > Altingiaceae > Liquidambar > Liquidambar formosana. Next base: position 25,153,893 of record CM077820.1, read on the forward strand.
TAGACACAAAAGATATAAGATGGGATAGCAAGGGCAGGGGTTGGGGATGGTAATTATTCTTGCTTTCCTACAGAATTCAAAGTCCTGAATTGGTGCTTGACACTTGGAATGAGAGCCAATTTACATGTTAGCATTTTCAAGGCAATCCCTATAAGGATACAAATATAACTTTGTTGACATAACCAAAGATACAATAGTGAAAATTGTAAGACCTAGTGCAGAGAACATCCTGATGAAGAGATCCTTGGCACTCCTGGCACTGCGTCCACAGCCTCCCAAAAAGCATCTCTAATTCACGCACTGCTGACATTCAATGTTATTCAGATAACAAGCACTTTGGTGGTTCCAGTATATTGTAAGTTATTTCAATTTAGAACACAACAAAAATCTAGAACAGACCCCTACCGTTAGTCACAGTTTTGCAATAAAGTTCGGCTTCTCTTCCCTTGCAGTGTGAGCAGAGAGTTCGATCTGTATTGCTGGCCCAAAACGTGACAGTGATACAGTATTAGGCTCTTTATACAGATATGGTATTAGTATTTCTCATAAAAGGTTGACAATTGGAATTAAAATGAGAGAGTGAGAGAGAGAGAGAGAGAGAGAGAGAGAGCAGAAATACCTAAGTAGAGCTTTGCAGCCAATGCAACTTAGTTGTTTCTTAGCAAATTTCATTATGCCACTGTTTGAAGGAGTAGAGATGGAAATAGATCTAGTGTGACTTCCTTGGAGAAGTTCCTTGCTAGCATTCTTCAAAATGGGCTCAAAAATTCTTAAAAGTGGCTGTAAAAGGTGCGCTTATGTTAACAGCTAAGTAGAACAACAAATAGTGTAAAGTAGATTTAAAGTATCACACACTAAACTAACCTTGCTAATTTGATTTTCAAGGTAGTAGTGAGGGTCTATCGGTATGCTATTTTCTAGCACATAGATGGGATCCTCTGACTTTTCGTAAGCCTGTTTGTCATCAAATGGTTAAATTTGATACAACAGCATACAAAAATCTAAGAATTCTGCAAACAATAAATCACTAAATAGATTACCTTGGCACCTTTTGCAGCTTTAACAATGACATAAGGTACTCGATCCCCAACATTTGGAGCAGTAGCAGCATCTCTCTGTCAATCACAACATGGACATTTTATTTATTTATTTATTTATTTTTTTGGGGAGGGGGGGGAGGTTCCCCACTATGAACTACAAAATTGAAGCTTCAAGAGCCCTAAAATGATAACATGGCATCCAAATGCCTTAAAAAGATGTGTAATTTAATGGAAATGAAGGGAAGCAAACAACACACCCACCTTCGAACAATCTTAGAAATTCCACCGGTCTAATTGCAGCTACTTAATAGGTATTCTTTTGTCATAGTGTCATACAATACGCCAGATGCACTTTTTCACTTCATCCATCCTACTCTAATTCTATGGGCAACATTCTCCCCAATCTCTCCATTTTATGGATAATTGATCCAAGATATCAAAAATAGTCTCTTATAGGTATTCCTTGGCCACCAATTTGCACTATACCATCATTTCTATCCATAACTTGACTAAATTTAAATTCCATATATTCCTTTTTGGCATGTTCGTTAAGTCCCAACCTAAAAGCCTAAGTTATCAGGTGGAGGGCCCAAACAAGTGTATGAAGTCATATCAAACTCATATTTAAATGATATGGGATGTAGGAATTCCCAACACTCCCCTTCATGTGTAGGCCTATCAAGACAAGAATGGATCTATCACGTAAACAACAAAGACAGGCTCATAAACAGAACAGACCCAAGAACGACAATCTCTGATACCATCTTAAGTTTCCAACCTAAGAGCCTAAATTATAAGGAGAGGACCCAAACAAATATATGAAGCCATATCAAACTCAATATTTAGACGATATAGGATGTGGGACTTCCCAACAATGCTTAACCTAAAACCTTCACTAGGGTGTGTTTGCATACCTCCAATTCATAATTTGCCCCTCATGTGTTTTTCTTTTAAAACCGGATTCTCATGGGTTTTCTATGCTAGTTCCAGCTGAGAGAGATAGAGAGAGAGAGCTCGACGGAGGGGGACACACCTTGGGGGCTCGAATCCGACGCCCCAAAGCCTGGATCTTGCGTGTTTCGACCTGATTTGCATGCGTGCACTCTTGGATTCACATTTCCTTCGACCCATTTTGAGGTAAGTGCATTTTTCATTATTGTAAACCATTGATATATGGGTATTGGGTACGACTCATGTAGATTTACATGTTTTTGAGCTATATTGCATTATTTACATGCGTGGAGCTTAAGTTTATGGATTTAAATGGTCTTTTGGGAAACATAGGGTTTGGTTTACATGTGAAATTGTTACATTTATGTGTATTTGGAACACTTGTATGATTTTGGGTTGAAAATGGTTAGTTTTAAAACCTATTGGTTAATTTTTGTGTAGTAGTGTAGCACAAAATGTTGGGAGTCACATTTATACATGTGTTTTGGAATCATTAATTACCATTATTTTTTTTAAATGGTTTATAAAATTTATTCATGCGGATTTTGGAAAATTTATGTGATTTATCAAAGTTTGGAATTTATGGAATTTCATATATTGATGATTTTTGGACTTATGGCTTTATGAATGCCGACAGTGATAGTGGAGGGTCACTTTGGGGTTTATCTGGGGTTCAGTCCATTCTACCCTGCCGATGTGGTTCTCTAAGTTCAGTTTGTTCTGCCCCAAATCGTATGGGATATAAAAATCCCTTTCTGCGTGAAGGCCCCATTAGTTGGGGAGGTTTATTATTGGTTGAGGCTGAGCTAGAAGTCAACCCCACATATCATTCAAAAATGAAATTGAAATATCCAAGACAATTTGGTTGTTTCAATTCAATGTTATTGTTTATTTAATTTTTAATTGTATACTAGTATTGAGGTTTTGAAATGGTTTCAAACCACGGCATACAATTTTGAAAAATGTATCCTATTGAGCTTTCGCTCACGCCTCTTTTTACAATTTTTGCAGATTTTGATAAAGATAAAGATAATTATTTTGAGGACGCCAAGGTGTCTAACTGAGGTTAGCTTGGGAGCATGTCATGAACTGCATGTGTGTGGACATATATTAATACTATTTTGTTTTATTTTAAGGCTTGTATTATTATTTAAACAGCTTGTATTTTTTATTATTATGTGTTTATGAACAGTAGGACTTTGTGGAACTTGATGCCAGCATCATTTAAATTTCATATGGATGGATTTGGACTGCTTATATATAATTGTGCAAGTTTTCATTAGGTCGATAACTTCGTATGTCCTATTTACATACAAGACCATGACGAATTTTCATAAAAATGTTTATTTAAACCAAACTTCATTTTAAAACTCCATTCTATTTTTAAGTAAAATGTATTCAATTCTAAATAAGTCTCAACCCCCTTCTAGGTCGTGATAGTTTTATTGATATAAAAGATATTCCAAAAGCAATAAGATGCCTTAAGGAGAGATTCTGAAGGCGATAAGACGTCTTAAGGAAATATTCCTAAGGCGATATGAGAACTTAGCATCAACAATGGAGCATTGCTCCCATTCGATGTTCTTTAATGACTAAAGCATTTCCTATGATGGTCCTATCTATAATCAATGATTGAAATCTCTCCTATGGAGGCATGGTTCAAAGTCTCAATCTCGGTCCCTATCTCATTTCAGTCTCGTTCATCTCGATCTCGCCCAACCCGTTGCGTTTCGGGTGAGATGCAACTTTAAGCATGAAAAAAAGTTTGAAAAAATTCAAAAAAATCATAGAAAATTTGTAAAAAATATGATGATTACATTGGAACCATCAAATAAGCAAAATAATGAACTCAATGCACATACTATGGTGAAAAACATAAAAATAAGCGATAGTGCACTAATATATCATGAAAGAACACCATATTTATGTTGTAGATATCTAATATACACCCAAAGAAGTAGAATAAATATCATATATCATGAAAGAACACTATATTTATAAGTTCATGATAATTAAAAAAGTGTGCAACAATTTTTCAAATTCAAAAATATGGATTTTCGTAGATTTTTTTAAAAAAATCTATATTTTATCAAAAAGATTTAACATTTATTAAAAAAAAAAAAAATCAAATCTATAAGTTCCAAATTATTTAAGCATATTTATAAGTTGATGGAAGGAGGGAGGTTCCCCTATTCAAGAGCCTCGACCGCCGGCACAGTTAACCTCAACTCCCACCGCCGACCTCAGTCGCCGTTGCGGGAAACATCGACATTAGCTACTACTGCCGCCGCTGCTACTACAGCCCACCTAAGACGACAGAGAAGACAATGACGACAACACCATCAGATCTGGATTCCTCCAACGGAGACGACGACACTCAGTTAAGAATAGAGAACCAATTGAAGGCAAAATAAAGGCAAGAGAGAGAAATATGGGAAACCCTTTAATAACGGCAATCAATGAATTTCTAGCAAGATTTCTTGTTCTCTTTTTCCTTTTCAATTTAATCTGATCATAATAATTATTTCTTTTCTCTAGGCTTTTTGGAAGTGGCTGTTTGTGATTAGCAACATTTCGTTTGAATTTTGGTGTCGGCTTTCAACCAAGTTTCCTCTCCGAGTAAACCTAGATATGTGCTAGCAGGACTGGTGATGTCTTTGGTGGCAGTGGCAGTTTGCCTTACTGAGTTTAGTTTGAAGGCTCGAAAGGAAAATGTCACCAGGAAGCCATGGGGTCCAATTTGGTGGTTTTAATACCCATCTCCAAGGGGCAGGCTCTATGGTACCTTTGCTATTATTTTTGGAATCATTTGTGCCTATTTTGCAAGTGATATTCTCTGCTATTGAGTATGGCCTTTTCCAGGAGCATGTTGAGAATCCTATCAAGATGTCTATAATTCCAGTCATCTTCGCCCTGTGTGACCAAAAGAGGAAGAAGACCAATGACGGATTGACGGCCGACGACTCTGAGAGGCTACGTTCACCACCCGACAACCAGATCTGAGGGGAGACGACCGAATTTGGATTCCAAACAAGGAAACGAACCAGTCAAGCCACCCTAAGGCAAGCCAAGACCCAGAAGACACAAAGAAGGGATGATTCACAAACCAGTCGACCGGATCTGCAACTCACAACTACAACCAGATCTAAAGTGACGATTAACGAACTGTATGTTCTTGTACAAATTGCATGAGATTTCGACCGAGACTAGCTGGGAGAACAAGATCTCAAGCGTATCGTCCCGTCTCGTCCGATATCTCGAGCTTCTCGTCCGAGAGATGGAGTTCACACTATATCTGTGTACCGTCGAGAATTCTCGTATCAGTGCTAGACGAGAGCGTGACGTCCCAGCGAGATCTCAGGCGAGACAACCGAGACTTTGAACATTGTATGGAGGATAATGTTAGGTGCATATAAAGCCCTAGGTACTGCAGATTTTAGCAATATACACTGTAGGGTGCTTCATATGCATTAAGGAAAGCCTCGTCTAAGGGAGGTTTCCCTTCCAAGGCTATTGTCTACTCCTTGTCCATAACTGGTGTACATATTTATGCTTAACGCCTACTCAAGTCTGTGACAAAACTGGGGAAATCCTTAAAGTACCTTAAGACTTAATGTTGCTTTGGGTAGTTAAGACATTACATTGATTTACTTAAATGCATCGATGGAATGAATTGAGAGATGTTGGCTTAGTAGTTAAAGTGAGGGCTAACCAGGGAAATGATAGACCTTATCTTCTACTTTGGTCTTATGTAGGGAAATACGGAGCAAATAACTTGGCAACACATATCCAAAATCAATGCACGTGTCAAAACCCAATTTGCCACCAATTGGAAAGTGTTAAACTCCCTATTTGACCTATCAACCAACCAATAATATTTTACACCTAAGTACTTGCTAGTCACCCCTTATAGACATTCTCCACACTTGTCTCACTCTTTATCTCAATCCAACTCTCTATTATCATTTCAAGAATCATAAGATTTAGTACTTTAGAAAGGTTATGTCACTATAGTTTTACACTTCTACATTCACCTCTTGACAAGTATACCTCAACACTGATAGTCTTAGGTTGCATTGTTGATACTTAATAGTAGCTGGCATCAACATCACAATAACAAGAACCCCACCTATCCACAAGTTCCAATTAAGAAAGTAATATTTCTAGTTTGACTAGAAGTGGAATTTAGAAAGTGGATGTTATGGTTCTCTATATAAGGAAGACTTTAAAAAACAATTACAACAATTGATTAATGAGAATTTTCCGCAGCTATTTGCAATCAATTAATGGTGAGAGTCCATTAAATTTCTTCTAGGTGAGACTACTAAAAACCTCTAATGAGACTCTAAGGTTTATCTTTTTCATTTTCTTCTTCTCCTCATCCTTCTTTTTCTTCTTTGTCTTAAATTATAGAAGTATAAAATAGCCTTTTCTTTATTTTAATTTTTTTTACCCACAATTAGCCATTTCTTTAGCCTTAATTTCCACCCTAATGATGCAGCATAACATAGTAGTAGTTTTATTTGTCTGTTAGTGTCTTGTGTAACCAGCTAGTATGATGTCCTGCAATTAAATGTACTTAGTTTGAATCGGCTATCATGTAAAGAATGTGACCAAATAGTGAATATAGCATAGCTTCCAGGCTAGTTATAAGCTGTTAGTTACAGGTAGTTCTAAGTCTGTTATGTAGTTAGTCTATGGTTAGATTCCTATAAATAGGCCGTTAGAGGCTGGTAGAGTTTAGTTTTATTCCAGAACTTAGTTAAATTAGTCTTGTAACAAACTTGTGTCTGTTAGAAAAGAGCTTTTCTTTCTCTGTCTTCTACCAAACGGGCCTCTTGGTCTTGTATCTGTAAAATCTCATCACTTGAACGAAAGTTGTTTTGATTTGAATGCATTTGAATGATTGTTGTTGTTGATAGAGTGCATTGCCTAAAACCTTTACCTTTTCCATCATAAATCTTAACCCTAGCTTTCTTTGAAAAAACCTAATAATTCCCAATCTGTCCAGAATTTCGGGCAAGCTTTTTCCTTGATTTCTAACCCTATCCCCCTTAAGCCATCACCAAATTAACCCTTGTTCCATCCACAAACCGTAATACCACCATCCTTTTCACAAAGCCTAGAGAAGACAAGTTCTTAGCCCACCTGCACTTGACTGTAGGCAACCTAGTTTCCTACCTTAAGGGCTATCCTACATCAATGATTATTTATCAAAAACTAAATAAATTTGAAACACAATTATCAAAGCTCACAATTATGCAAATATAGTTCCACGTACAGCACACATATGCTGTTCATTACATCATAGCAACATTAATTTGAAGTTGTAAGAATGTATAGTTGAATTTTCTAATATACTAATATGAGGTACCTCAAGCATGTAGGATGACAATATAAAGTATTGAAATATGCAACATAAGTGCACCAACCAATAAGCAACTATGCACTAAATGATGAAGTCAATAAAGTACAAACCAACCTTACGCATGCGTTCAGCGAGTTCAACATGTGCTGCCTTTACTTCATAATCATCCCCTGTCTTAGTCAGACCCTGTTAAACTGCATACGTTAGAGCTGGTAAAAAGTGATCAAAGCAGTGGACGACATTATGAAATAATAGTTACCCCACCTTCGTAATGACCAAAAGTGACAAATCCATGCGGTTCATAAGAAGATCTGAAATGGTATTCTTGACATACTGAACAGCGCCAGGAATGTCTCTCTCAATTAGTATTTTGTGAAGGCATTCATTAACCAGGTTTTTAACTAACAGACAATTGTCTCTTCGAACTGTTTCAATCCCTGCAATTATAAAATATGAATCAAAAGACAGTGAACAAATTTTGGAAAATCCCGTACAGTTGAGAAACTAGGTGTTCACCTTTTGTATCCATTTTGTCAAACTTGTGTGGGTTTGTCCAGAACAGACCAGCATATCTCTTCTTGCTAATCAGTAGATATGGATAATAAACCTTCTCAAATTCTAGTTTGATGGGCTTCACAAGACAAATACCCAAAACCAAACAAGGAAGTAGAGAAAATAAAGAAAAGAAAAATCTACATCAGATATAAAGATAACCAAAGAGGAAATTATAAGTCTCAACACATACATATAAGTTCTTTCACATGGAAAGATAATGATTTTACAAACAAATTTAAACATGCATAATCCCAAGAAGTTGCATCCACATCACATCAGCATTAGAAGTAGGAATATCACTGACCAAAAGGCTCCGTCCAAATCACACCAACATTAAAAGTGTGAGTCAAAGTGAATTACAGTTCATCAAGTTCAACAAATTACACAGGATTTAAAAGTAAAAGAATGTTCAATTTTTGGGTAATTCGAAACTATTAGCTACATGCTTAGTAGGAAAAGTCTACAGTGCTGTAAACAGCATTATCATTTCTCTATATCAAAATGTTTTGAACAGTTTACTTCAAGTTTAGAAAAGCTGTATAGTAATTATTTGAAGAATTAGTTCACGAAACTATAGTTATGCACAAAACTAAAGAAACTGACATGTATAATAGAATAAAACTAAAAAAATCCAAGATTTAATGTAGTAATAAATATTCTTACTTTTATGAAAGTCCCACTGATATACTCAGCAGCTTCTCTCCCCAAGTTCATTGCCGCTTCGACATTGGGCACTCCAAATAGTACCATAACTGAATCTGTGTCTCCATATATAACCTGATATCAAAAAATGATCACTTCTTGTGGAAGAATGGTTAATCAGATCAATGTTCCATACTTTCAGGATAATTAGGCATGAACGAAGGCCATAGGGGCTCGAGTAAACAAAGACACTTGAAATGAACAAGTCTGTATGTCATGTATATGAAACAAAACAATCGAATACAGATACTCGCTACGCTTGGCAGAGGAAAAAAAACTGTTGCAATTAAAAGCAGCACTATGTCCATATATGTTAATGTTGAAAAATAAATATCCTCCCTCCATTCATATTTTATTGTCCTCCTTTCCTTTTTTTTGATTAGGTAAACATGTCTTGATGAACAAAAAAAGGGCTTAGCCCAAGTACATAAGACATATACAAAGACTAAACAACCACCCCTCTAAAATTTAAAGGATTCGATAAAATTTACAAAAGAAAAGTTTCAGATATTGGTATAACCAGAGTACCACAAAAAAAGTCTTAACAAGAGAAGACTTCAGAACAATTGTTGACTTCTCAATCCCATCAAAAGTTCTAAAATTCCTATCCCTCCAAATGCACCACAAAATGGCATGGGGAGCCATGTTCCAAATCACTTTCACTTCCTTATTCCCCCCTTTAAAACACCAACCGGACAAAAGATTATAATTCGATGATGGTAGCACCCAATAAACCCCAAAGTTGAACAAAAGTAGCCAAAGACTCCTTGCCACTACACAATGAATGAAAAGATGATCCACCGTTTCCACCTCTTGCTTGCAAAGAATGCATCTATTCGGCACGTACCAACCTCTCTTGGCAAGTTTATCCAATGTCAAACACTTATCACTACACACCAACCAACAAAAAAAGGCAACTTCAGTTGGAACTGAAGCAACCCAAGTAATTCTTGCCAGGAGAAACAAATCCTTTGAGGTCTTAAACAATTGTAGAAAGATTTTACAGAAAATAACCCTTAAGAATCCTTACGCCAAACCAAGGAATCATTCTCATCCACCAAAATCTTACTATCATAAAGAACTTGCTAAAAAATCATCACACTTTCCAATTCCCAATCATTGAAGTGTCTAAAAAAATAACATTCCAATGACTAGCACCAACATCCCCCTCCAGATAGTCTTTAATCAAGGTTCCTTTGTTCGACGCAATATCAAATAAAAAAGGAAACTTCACCATAAGGGGCAAATTAGAGCACCAAACATCTTTCCAAAATTTCAGCCTACTACCATCCCCCAGTTTAAATCCAATCTCTTTAGCAAAATCACCCAATCCTTGTGCAATCACCTTCCAAAGGCCCAAACCATGAGAGCCTCTAACAACATTAGTCCACCAACCCTCACTAGAAATACCATATTTCCATGTAATAACATCCCGCCATAATCTTTGATCACCCCTTCCAAATCTCCAAAGCCATTTATCCATAAGGGCTTGGTTGCCCATATTTTTTGGAAGGTGGATGGTATGCCAATCAAAAAGATGATACTTTCGCTCACCCCCCATACCATTCCATAAATTATCTTTTTGGAGTTTTTCAATTCTATTAGCCATGGATATGTTGAATATTGGTTATGTTTTATGTGTTTTATTCATGCTTCGTTACTTCTACTTAGTTGAAGGGTATTCTTGTAATTGTAGCATATAGGAAGTATAAATAATATGCTAGTAGAGAAGGAACCCTAGGGTTCACTCTATTTTTCTCATTCTTCTTCTCTTCTTTTCTTATTTCTTCATTCATTTATATACAAACCAACTTGGTATTAGAGCTTCTTTCATCAATCCTAGGCATCAATCTCTACAACAACAACAACAAAAAAAACCTGCTGATGTCAGCCGTACGGATGCTGATGTCGGCCGTACGGACGCTGATGTCAGCATAAAGCTGATCTGCCCATCTTGGTCGCCTCTTCAAGGAGAATGTGTCCATGAAGTTTCAAGCCAATTGGAGTTGATTTGGTATGGTTTTCTGATTTTTGTTTGATTTTCGTCAAAAATAGGGTGTATTTTCAGATCTGTTTTTAGGGGCACTTTGAATGCAATCTATCACTTGGGGTTGGACCAGAGGGCTACGAAATTGACCCTAGAAGTCTGCCATTGAGGTTTGCAACCTTGTATAAGGGTTTAAGATGTGTTTTGTCTTCTAAAAGTGGGTCGGCACCCCTGTCTTTGTGCTGTCCAGTTAGTGGTGATGTGTTCTACAGCTTTATTTCTTGTTGTATGCTTTGATAATTGATCTAGACCCCTACTACTTCATTGTTGGTGCTGTGTTAGCGCTGTTTGGTGGTTTAGGAGCGTGTTTGGGTAGTGCCTAAGATTATTCTAGCATGTCTGAGTCTAGTGTAGTCAACCAAACCCAACCTAAGGAGGTTATGGGTCAAATTGGCACAAATATTGAGAACCCTACTCTTCAAATCACAACTTCGAAGTTAAATGGGACTAATTATTTGGCCTGGGCACAGTCAGCGAGACTTTTCCTTACTGGGAAAGGAAAGATGGGGTATGTCACTAGAAAAACTATAGAACCATCATGGGATGATCCTTCTTATGAGAAGTGGGATGCTGAGAACTCTATTGTTATGTCTTGGTTATTGAATTCGATGACATAGGAAATTGGCAATGGATATCTATTAATGCGAACCGCAAATGAGATATGGGATGCGGTGGAGCAAATGTACTCCCAAAAGGGGAATCTTGCACAACTCTTTGAATTAAGAGGCAAGATCCATGATACACATCAGGATGATAAGTTTTTGACTACTTATTTCCACACACTACATGGGCTTTGGCAAGAATTTGATCATTCTCAAAATTTTCAAGCAATATGTCCTGCAGATGCCTCGAAGTTTCATCAGTTTGTGGAGCAGGAGCGTATTATGGAGTTTTTGGCTGGTCTTAGAGATGAGTATGATCAGGTCCGTATTCAGATTCTTGGTAAGGAGCCACTTCCCTCTCTTCGGGAGGTTTTTGCCTATGTGAAGCAAGAGGAGAGTAGACGAGGTGTTATGATGAGTGCTACAGCACAAGAGAGATCTGCTATGGTTGGTTCTTCTCAGAGAGAGTCGTGGAGGTCAGAAGCCACGGGACTAGAATAGACCAGGTGATTCTGGATTAGATGAGAAAGATAAATTATTCTGTGGCCATTGTAATAAGCCCAGGCATACTAAGGCATACTAGGGAAACTTGCTGGAGACTCACAGGTTAGGGTCCTTCTAGAAGTAGAGGAGGTCGCTCCAGGAATACCAATAGACCTACGAGCTCATCATACTACAGCTACTGACTCTGTAGCTACAGTTACTTCCTCATCTGGTTCTCAAGCTCTACCATCTGACACATTCAACCTTACTCGGGAAGAAGTTGAGCAGTTCCAGCGTCTTATGTCATAGATGGATACACCCACCCCCAGTGCTTCCACTTCCTTTGCTCATTCAGGTAACCTTGCTACTTTCATAGGTGCATTCTGTACTTTGTCTTCTAAACCTTGGATTATTGATTCAGGGGCTTCTGATCATATGACTAATGCTCCTACATTGTTTACTTCTTATCAAACTTGTTCAGACAGGAAAAAGTTAGAGTAGCTGATGGTTCCTTATCTTCTGTGTCAAGCAAAGGTTCCGTCCCTGTTACACCTACTTTGTCACTTTCTTTTGTTCTCCATGTTCCAAAATTTTCTACCAATTTACTTTCCATTAGTTGCATAACTAAAGATCTTAATTGTTGTGTGACCTTTTTCCCTTCTCATTGTATCTTTCAGGACCTAGTTACGAGGAAGACGATTGGCAGCAGTAGGGAGAAGGGAGGCCTTTACCTTCTGAATCATCATTCTGAAGAACTGCAACACCTACAACAAGCCCATCATTCAAAGAATCTTATTGACCCAGTAGAGAGAATTTGGAGAGAATTTGGCTCTGGCACAAGCGTTTGGGGCATCCTTTTTTTCTGTTATTGCAGAGGATGTTTCCTTCTTTGTTTTCTCGGACTAATGTTTTTAAATTTCATTGTGAGACGTGTGAACTTGCTAAACACCATCATGTGTCATTTCCTTCCAGTAATAATAAAAGTTCTGAACCTTTTGCTATTGTTCATACTGATGTTTGGGGCCCTTCTCGTATTGTTACTTTATCTAGGGTATCGATGGTTTGTTTCTTTTATTGATGATTTGTCCCGTACTACTTGGGTGTACTTGTTGAAACAGAAAAGTGATGTCTTTGCTTGTTTCCAAAATTTTCATAAAATGGTGTTGACTCAATTTAATCATCCTATTAAGGTTGTTTGGTCTGACAATGGTGGTGAGTATATTCATGGGGGCCTTGGTTCATATTTCCAAGAGCATGGGATAGTTCATCAAACTTACTCCTCAACAGAATGGAGTTGCTAAGCGAAAGAATTGTCACCTCCTAGAAGTGACTAGGGCATTAATGTTCTCCACTCATGTTCCTAAGTCTCACTGGGGGGATGCCGTTCTCACCGCCACGTATCTCATCAACAGAATGCCCTCTCGGGTTCTCAACTTCCACAAACCTATTGATGTGTTGCCTCACTCCTCACCTACCTCAACTCCTTTTTTAATTCTTCCCCGGGTTTTTGGGTGTGTCTATTTTGTCCATATTCCGGGGTAGAGATAGGAGTAAGTTAGATCTTCGTGCCCTCAAATGTGTGTTTTTGGGGTATTCTCCTACCCAGAAAGGTTACAAGTGTTACCACCATCCATCTGGGAAAAGGTTTGTCTCTATGGATGTCACCTTTCTTGAGTCTTCTGCCTATTTTTCTCCTGCCCAGACTTCTCTTCAGGGGGTGAATACTAGTGAAGGGCAATCTTGGTCTCAGTCTCAATCTCCTTTTCCTTTAGTGCTTCCTACAACGGATACAATTGCTCCTACTTGTATCAATACAAATCAAGGGGAACCAATCAAGGAAATTCAAGTATACTCTAGGAGACAGAAGGATAAGGCTCTTCTTCTTCCTACTTGTCAACTGGCTTCTTCTGACTCAGGTAAGTTCAATGATAGGGTTTCTAATCCTCTCTTTAATGCTTCTGATACTCCCATTGATGATATAGATGTTCCTACTGCCCTTCGTAAAGGAGTTAGATCTTGTACTCAACATCCTTTGTTTAACTTTGTTTCATATGAAAAACTCTCACCATCTTATCGTGCTTTTGCTCCTCAGTTATCCTCAGTTTCTGTTCCAAAATATTTACAGGATGCACTTAGTCACCAAAAATGGAGGGAAGCAATGAATGAAGAGATGAGAGCTCTTCAAAAGAACCATACTTGGGATTTGGTGAAGTTACCAAAGGATAAGAAGACAATGGGGTGCAAATGGGTGTTCACTGTGAAGCATAGGGCAGATGGTTCTGTGGATAGATACAAGGCAAGATTGGTGGTAAAGGGCTATACACAGACATTTGGGATAGATTATCAAGAAACATTTGCTCCGATTGCAAAAATGAATTCCATTCGAGTCCTGTTATCTTTAGCTGCTAATTTGGGTTGGTCACTCCAACAACTGGATGTAAAGAATGCATTCCTTCATGGATATTTGAAAGAAGAGGTGTAGATGGATGTTCCCTCTGGGTTTGAGAATCCATTGACGATTGGTAAGGTATACAAGTTAAAGAAAGCTTTATATGGGTTGAAACAGTCTCCTAGAGCATGGTTTGAAAGGTTTACTCGAATTATGCTGAAGTGTGGATATAAGCAAAGTCAGGGTGATCACACGTTATTCATCCGTCATTCCACTCAGGGTAAGATCACAACCCTTATTGTATATGTTGATGATATTGTGATAACTGGTGATGATGTGGAGGAAATACAAAAATTGAAACATGACTTAGCCAAGGAGTTTGAAATCAAGGACCTTGGGAATTTAAAATACTTTCTGGGTATTGAAGTGGCTAGATCTCAAAAAGGTATTTTTATTTCCCAAAGGAAATATGTTCTTGATCTTCTTAAAGAGACAGGGATACTTAGATGCAAAACATGTGATATTCCTATAGAACAAAATCAGAGACTGGGTGAAGATATAGAGGGAGCTATGGTTGATAGGGGGAGATATCAACGATTAGTTGGTAAATTGATTTACTTGTCTTACACTCGCCCAAATATTGCATATGCTGTTAGTGTAGCGAGTCAATTCATGCATTCTCCTCGTGAGTTTCATTTGGAGGCTGTTTATCGGATCCTTCGCTACTTGAAATCTACTCCTGGAAAAGGGATATTATTCTCAAGACATGATCATTTGATAATAGAGTCGTATACAGATGCAGATTAGGCAGGCTCTATCACTGATAGAAGATCCACCTCGGGTTACTGTACTTTTGTAGGTGGAAATCTTGTAACTTGGCGGAGTAAGAACAGTCTATAGTTGCTAGATCCAGTGCAGAAGCTGAGTTTAGATCCATGGCTCATGGGGTGTGTGAGTTACTTTGGTTAAAGATATTACTACAGAAATTAGGTTTTGAATGCAAAGTTCCTATGCGGTTGTATTGTGATAACAAGGCAACTATCAATATTGCACATAACCCAGTTCAACATTATCGAACTAAGCATATTGAAGTTAACAAGCATTTAATCAAAGAGAAGTTGAGTTCTAGAGAGATTTGCACTCCATATATGAGAACTGAAGATCAGCTTGCTGATATCTGAACCAAAGGAGTACCTAGCAAAGTGTTTCATGATGTGCTAGCCAAGTTGGGCATGAGGGATATCTTTGCACCAACTTGAGGGGGAGTGTTGAATATTGGTTATGTTTTATGTGTTCTATTCATGCTTTATTACTTCTACTTAGTTGAAGGGTATTCTTGTAATTGTAGCATATAGGAAGTATAAATAATATGCTAGTAGAGAAGGAACCCTAGGGTTCACTCTATTTTTCTCATTCTTCTTCTCTTCTCTTCTTCTTCTCTTCTTTTCTTATTTCTTCATTCATTTATATACAAACCAACTGGATATAGGAATTTTATGAATGGACTATAAGTATATAGGGATGCATGATAAGACACTTTGAATAAGTGTTAACTTCCCACCTTTAGAAAGGCATCCTTTTTCCATCCACTAAGTCTTCTTTCAATCTTCTCAATGACAAAGTCTTCTCAATTATCATACATACTCTTGATAACCCCCTCTCCCAACCACCCCCCACCCCCCCGGGGCACCCCCACGGGCCCAAAAAAAAAAAAAAAAAAAGAAATAATATTTATCTCTTTATCAAAAACAAAAATGTTATTAGATTCCAATACCTCAAGAATTCACAAGTTCCTCTCTTTCAAATATTTCAAAAGACCTTAAAGGAACAAGATATCAAATCAGCTTGCCTATGGCAAAGGCTGACATTAATGGACCAGTTGATTCTTGTTGGAAAAGTGACTTATATTGTTTCTATTTACTTGTAATAAGCTGAAGGGTATTATTGTCTTTGTACTTGTATTAGTATAAAAGATAATGAACAAGAGAGAAAACCTAAGTTCTCTCTTTTATTTTTATAGCAGCCATATATTTTTCTTCTCTTTTCCTTCTTTTTTCTCTTTCTTTCTTTCTTTCTTCACTGGTTATACAAATCCACTTGGTATCAGAGCCTCTACTCATCGATCCGTACGCGAAAAAGGGTTTGATAGTCGAGAAAGCGCATTTTGCTGATGTCAGCAATTGCTGACGTCATCTGCTGACATCAGCCGTACGGACGCTGACATCAGCAGGGCACAAAAACCCTACCATCTAAATCACCACTTCCAAGAGAGCTTTCCTGTGAATTTTCGTCCAGATCCGAGATGATTTAAGGGGATTTTTCGATTTTTCTTTCATTTTCCAGGAAAATGGTTTTTTTTTCAAAATCCCCATCCCGGCCTTGATTGTTTGAGTTTGATGGGTCGAACTGCAACAGAGGGTGCCGACTTGAAGGTCTCTGAGCCTCTTTGGTGTTCGTTGCTTCGTTTCAATGGTTTTTTGTAGCAATATGCCTTGTACCAGCCGTAACCTTCACTAGTATGCACTGGAAAACCTCTTTGTTTGCTGTTTGGGGCTGTGTTTGGAGGTCTAACAGGTGTTTGTGGGCTGTGTGAGGTGTTTGTGGGCTGTGTGTGGGCTGTGTGTGCTGGCTAGTGTTACATATTGAACGTTGGTTACCTTACTTGTGATATCTGTTGCGTGGGGACATATCCGTTGTGTTTGGACTTAGTTTTTGGGTGGTTGAGTGCTGTCTACCTCATGTCAGAAGTTATTCAAACCTCTAAAAGCCAACCTAATAGGGTAATGGGTCCAGGAATACCCACTAATGACAACCCTACACTCCAAATCACAACTGTGAAATTGGATGGGCTTAATTATTTAGCTTGGTCTCGATCGGCAACCTTATATATCACAAGTAAAGGGAAGATGGGATATTTGAATGGTAAGGTGAAAGAACCTTCAGTAACTGACCCTTCGTATGAGAGGTGGGATGCAGAAATTCTATGATTATGTCTTGGCTTTTACATTTGATGCAACCAGAGGTTAGTGATGGCTACTTGCTTCTGAGGACTGCAAAGGAGATTTGGGATGCAGTTGGACAAACCTATTCAAAGGTAGGGAACATAGCCCAGCTGTATGACTTGAAACGTCGTATTCATGAGACTACCCAGGAGGATAAGCCTTTATCAGTTTATTTCCATAAACTCCGGGCATTGTGGCAGGAGTTGGATTATTATCAGGATTTTCGAGCTGAGTGTCCAGCTGACGTCTTGAAGTTTAATACACTTGTGGAGCAGGAGTGGATTTTTTATTTTCTTGCTGGGTTGAGAGATGAATATGATCCGATTCGTACAGATTTTAGGGAAGGAACCTCTTCCTTCGTTGAGAAGTGTGTATGCTTATGTTCAGAATGAGGAGAGTCGAAGGAATACTATGCTTCACTGTACCTCACAGGAGCGCTCTGCACTTGCTACGGCTTCTCAGCGAAACCAAAAAGGTGTTCTGCCAAGTCGTGATGGAGGAAAGGGTGTTGATTCTGTGTCTGATGAGAAGGATAAGTTATTTTGTGATCATTGCCAGAAACCGAGACATACCAGAGAAACTTATTGGAGGCTCCATGGTCGCCCTACTAGAGGTAGGGGGGGCCGTACTGGTGGTGTATCGCGGTCCCGAGCTCACTATTCTACTGCTGCTGCTGCTGTCACTATTCCACCTACTTCATTCCCCTCTGGACCTTCTGGACCTTCTGACTCTGAGTCTGTGACCCTTACCCGAGCTGAGGTTGAGTCTCTCAGACGCCTGGTGTCTCAACTGGATACATCTACCACTACATCTACTTCTTTTGTCCACTCAGGTAATTTGGCTATTTCTTTTAGTGCATCTTGTAAATCCTCTTATCGTCCTTGGATTATTGATTCTGGGGCTTCTGACCATATGACTGGTTTATCTTCCTTGTTTCGTTCTTATCACCCTTGTTCAGGCAGAGATAAGGTTAGGGTAGCTGATGGTTCTTTGTCCTCTGTATCAGGGAAAGGTTCCATAACTATTAACCCTGATATGTCTCTTTCTTCAGTCTTAGATGTTCCCAATTTCTCTAACAATCTATTGTCCATTAGTCGCCTTACTACTGATCTCAATTGTAGTGTAACCTTTTATCCTTCTCATTGTGTTTTTCAAGACCTAGTCACGAGGAGGATGATTGGCAATGGTAGTGTGCGAGATGGTCTTTACTTCTTGGATCCTCTTGAGAAGGATGGTGCTCGAATTGTGCATGCACATCAATCTGGGAGATGTACTGCTTCTGAAGAGAAGCTTTGGCTCTGGCATAGAAGATTGGGCCATCCCTCTTTTTTCTTGCTTCAAAGACTTTTTCCATCATTGTTTTCTGGAATAAATGTGTCTCAATTTAAGTGCGAAGTTTGTGAACTTGCAAAACATCGTCGTACTTCATTTCCACCTAGTTTTAATAGAAGTAACTTGCCTTTTACTATTGTGCACACTGATGTATGGGGCCCTTCTCGTATTATCTCATTATCTGGATTTCGCTGGTTTGTTACTTTTATTGATGATTTCTCTAGGACTACATAGGTGTATCTATTGAAAGAAAAACGTGATGTTTTCTCATGTTTTCAGACTTTCCATAAGATGGTGCTTAACCAATTTAACACCTCCATTAAAATCGTTCGTTCTGATAATGGAGGTGAGTACCTTTATAGGGGTCTTCAATCCTATTTTCAGGACCATGGTATCATCCATCAAACTTCTTGTATGGATACTCCTCAACAAAATGGTGTTGCGGAAAGAAAGAACCGCCACCTTCTTGAGACAGCTAGGGCTTTGATGTTCTCTATGCATGTTCCTAAATCCTATTAGGGGGATGCAGTGCTCAGTGCAGCATATTTAATGAATCGGATGCCTTCTAGAGTTCTTACTCACAAGGCACCAATTGATTTGTTGTCTTTACCCTCATGCCCTAATACTTTTCTTATTCCTCCTCGTGTGTTTGGGTGTGTTTGCTTTGTCCATGTGCCTGTCCAGGCTCGTAGTAAGTTAGATCCTCGAGCTCTGAAGTGCATTTTCTTGGGCTATTCACCTACTCAAAAGGGTTATAAGTGCTATCATCCTCCCTCACGCAAGAAGTTTGTCACTATGGATGTCACATTCCTTGAATTAGTCTCCTATTTTTCCTCCTCCCAAACTTCTCTTTAGGGGGAGAGTTGTAGTGAAGAGAAGTCTGCTGTACTTCCTACTCTTATATCTCTTTCTAACTCTGTTTCTATATCTCCTTCTGATCCTATTCCTGTTCCATCGCAAGGCTTGGAAGAAGTGCACTCCCCTTCCAAAGAATTACAGGTCTATTCAAGGAGACAGAAGGAAAAGACCATTTCCCCTCCCTACGGCCAACCGTCATCCTTGGATTCAGGTAATATCATATCTACTCCTGTTACTCTGGATGATTCTAATATTCCTATTGCTCTTCGTAAAGGAGTTAGATCTTGTACTCAACATCCTATTTCTAACTTTGTCTCCTATCATAGTCTCTCTCCATTTTTTCGTACCTTTGTATCCCAATTGTCTTCTGTGTCTATTCCTAACAATTTACAGGATGCACTCTGTGATAAAAAATGGAAGGAAGCTATGTGTGAAGAGATGAGTGCTCTTCAGAAAAATAAAACTTGGGATTTAGTTAAATTGCCTGTGGGAAAGAAGACAATTGGATGCAAAAGGGGGTTCACGATAAAGCATAAGGCTGATGGTTCAGTGGAAAGGTATAAAGCTAGATTGGTAGCAAAAGGCTTCACACAGACATATGGCATTGATTATCAGGAGACATTTGCTCCTGTGGCCAAGATGAATTCTGTTCGAGTCCTACTCTCTTTAGCTGCCAATTTTGGATGGGCCCTTTATCAATTGGATGTTAAAAATGCATTTCTCCATGGAGATCTAGAAGAGGAGGTTTACATGGATGTGCCTCCAGGTTTTGATAGTGATACAGCCAGGGGGAAGGTATGCAAACTGAAGAAGGCTTTATATGGATTGAAGCAATCTCCTCGAGCGTGGTTTGAGAGATTTACTCGAGCTATGTTGAAATATGACTTCAAACAAAGTCAGGGAAATCATACATTATTCATCAAGCACTCTTCACAGGGGAAGGTAACAGTTCTTATTGTATATGTGGATGATATTGTGCTAACAGGAGATGACCAAGAGGAGATACAAACATTAAAGGAACATTTAGCCAATGAATTTGAGATAAAGGATTTGGGGAGTTTGAAGTATTTTCTGGGTATTGAAGTTGCTAGATCTAGGACTGGCATTTTCATTTCCCAACGAAAGCATGTGTTAGATCTTCTCAAGGAAACTGGGATGCTGGGTTCCAAACCTAGTGATACTCCTGTGGAACAGAACTATAAGCTAGGGGAAGACTCTGAAGGTGTATTGGTGGACAGAGGTAGATATCAACGATTGGTTGGCAAACTAATTTACTTGTCACACACCCGACCTGACATTGCCTATGCTGTTAGTCTAGTAAGTCAGTTTATGCATTCGCCTCGAGAGTCTCATATGGAGGCGGTCCATCGAATCCTTCGCTATTTGAAATCTGCTCCTGGAAAGGGATTATTGTTCTCTAAACATGATCATTTGCGAGTGGAATCATATACAGATGCAGATTGGGCTGGATCTGTCACTGATCGCAGGTCGACATCTGGTTATTGTACCTTTGTAGGAGGAAATCTTGTGACCTGGCGAAGTAAGAAGCAGGCAGTTGTAGCCAGGTCTAGTGCTGAAGCTGAGTTCAGAGCTATGGCTCAAGGAGTGTGTGAAATTATGTGGCTGAAAATATTGTTGAAAGAGCTTGGATTTGATTCAAATGAACCCATGAGATTGTATTGTGACAACAAAGCCGCAATTAACATTGCTCACAACCCAGTACAGCATGATAGAACCAAACATATTGAAATTGACAGGCATTTCATAAAGGAGAAATTGAGTTCTGGGGTGATTTGTATGCCTTATGTCCAAACAGGAGATCAATTGGCAGATATTTTGACCAAAGGAGTAGGAAGTAAAGTCTTCCACACTTTCTTAAGCAAGTTGGGCATGTGTGATATCTTTGCACCAACTTGAGGGGGAGTGTTGGAAAAGTGACTTATATTGTTTCTATTTACTTGTAATAAGCTTAAGGATATTATTGTCTTTGTACTTGGATTAGTATAAAGATAATGAACAAGAGAGAAAACCTAAGTTCTCTCTTTTATTTTTACAGCAGCCATATATTTTTCTTCTCTTTTCCTTCTTTCTTCTCTTTCTTTCTTTCTTTCTTCACTGGTTATACAAATCCACTATTCTTCCAAATAGTGGCACGTCACCTGATATTTAAGAGGACAAAATCCCCTTTTGTTCAGCTTTTGATGGAAAATGAGGCAACCACACCTTATCAGCTGGAAAAGAGCCAAAGACAGGCTGGTGAGTGTGAGAGAAAACCAATCAAAATCAAACTGAAACGCCCCTTTTTGGATCAGGAATTTACCACCGAATATCCTCCTCTCACTTGAAGACGGTAACTAGAAAGCAATCCAAGAGATCCACAAGTCCATCATCTAAGTTTTGCAGTCAACTCCTTGAGACTTAAAATGAGTAACAAATGCCTCCTTATCATAGAGAATAGTGAACAAGGATAGGAGTCAATACTTAGGAGATCACTTCCACAACAAAAAAAAAAAAAAAAAGGTACCAAAAGCTCACTTCTTCCCGTAAGGCTGTAATGAACTGAAACCTTGTGGGCTGGAGACCTCACAACTATCGCACCCACTGAACATCCCATACTTTGCAAGAAGAATTTTTTTTTTTGGGAATCTGGCCAAAATAACTCTAAAACCACTTTCACACCAAAGTCTTCTTGAAGGGAATATAAAGGTGAATACATAGACCACCACCCAATACAGAACAAACAGTATGATGATGACAAAGTTCAAAAAATTCACAAAGGTTATATGGGCCCCACCAAAGCAAAAATATCCCCACCATAGGTGTCACATGGAGAGGAATATGTTTGGTGGGGTATGGTTGAACCTATATGGTTCCATGAATTTGAAGAAATAAGAAAAAATTCCATGTGTAGGGATATTTTGGTTATTTAAAAAATCTGGATTGTTTGGTGTCAAAGAGAATTTGAGATATTAACATAGAAAGATGTAGTTCTTACTTTCTCTAAGACAGGAGGAAATGGGGAGTCCATAAAGGCAGATGTTTTTGCTCTTCTAAAAGGTCCAAAGGAGGCATCCTTTGTGGGCTTCTCTCATCTAATGATAGATGGGGACTCCTCCAATATTATTAGTTGGATGTTGGACAACAAATTGGGGTCCTGAAAGGACAACAAATTGGGGTCTGAAAGGTACATCCATATGTTTCAAGAGCTTTATCACCTTCATCTTTCTTCAGGGTGTGTTTTAGAAGATTTCGACAACAACTAATAAGGAAGCAGACTTCTTGGCTAAAAGGGCGAACAGCCTTCAAATTTTTTAAGGGCATTTTTACCTTTCAATAAGGAAGCAGACTTCTTATCTTTGGGTATTGTATATATCTGTAAACATTTCCTTTTCATTTATTTCCCAAGAAACAATGCCTCATTCTTCCCTCTATCTTCCTACTCCTTTAATGAACTCTCGTTTAGCAATACATATGTTGTGTGTGTGTTTGTGCATGCATATGTGGAAGGCTTTAACAAGTAACACTGTTCAATTTAGGCTTGTGAATAATACTTTGAAAAAGTTTTGCTAGTGCAAGTTTTGCTAGTGCATATACTAGTGACGCACAAGGAATAACTCACTGTAATGATAACTGGCATAGCCTTGTCCAACAAATTGTGTATCTAAATAACAAATGAAAATTTTAGATGGTATACCTCAGCATTGTGTTCATAGCCACCAAGTGTTGTAAATTTCTCTTCCACAAGATTCTTTGTGTGCTCAATCATCTGACGACCTTTACAAGGATGTCCAACTCATAAGATCAAGCAATACTTAAAAAGAAGTATTTACTTAATTGTTTTAGCTCATCAGGGGGTAGTTCTCATGTTAAGCAATACCAATTATAAGAATCACCAAGGCATAAAAGTTATTACCATAGCTTGTGACACTCGAAGATATCTCTAAACATGGTAACTGGCCAATAGTAGCTCCTGTAAACCCATATACAGAATTTGCACTTATCTGAAAAGGAAATGGACACCATGAAGCTCAAAAAAATGGAAAAATGTCAGGGAACCAGGTAATTAGAATCCTTTTCTCATTAGCACCAGAGATAACCTTTTTAGAAAATAAAGGCCGACAAATCAAAAGTGACAAGCTTTACCTTCAAGGCCAGCTGGCGACCATCTAGCACAGCCTTCTCAAGGGGATCCTTTGCTTCCTAAAATTAAATAAAATTACCATTTACATGCACAGTAGACCATGAAATAAGCCGAAGAGTAACTGAAAAACACCACATGACAGGAAAATAAACATTCCATAATACAATGAGCAAAAACACTGTACAGAGGGGTAAAACCTTCAAATCTGCTTTTGCTCTCCTACGAGCAGCTAATAGTTCTTCAAGAATTTCTGGAAGTATTCCCTGGAAGTAAATTGTAATACATCCTCATTAATTAGAAATATGGAACGTTCTTAAAAACAAAAGAGCTTCTACAACTTCACTCACATTTACGAACATATAACATATTAAGTCACATTATTAAAAAAAATTTAAAATTGAACCTTCTGTAAATTTGATTTAACAAATGTTTCACCAGATGGAGTTTTGTTGACACATTCCGGTGGGAGGTTGAGTTTGCGAACATCTTCGGGTGTCACCTTCACCGAGACAATATAAAAATATTACCCCAAAAGCTTCGAAGGTAGAACCAAGTCAACCAACTGTCATACTAAAATAGTTGAATTCATTTCTTAATATACACGCGCATACAGAGACACAAGAAAAGGGCAATGGGTAGAATATATAAATAGTGGTCAAAAGGTTCACCAGAGTGCAGTAACATAAATTGTATGCCATCATAATCGATGGATACAAAGATGCAAAATCCAATGTTGCAATTGGCTTTTCATAGAATCCTGCCTTTGCCTCCAAAACCTGCATTGTGTCAAATCCAAGATTTCAAAGCAAAAAAATTTTGATGCCCCCAGAATAGACTAAAAAGATATTCTCATTTGGCACACAAACATAATAAAGCAAATCAGAAAACAGTAGTGGGTCAAAAACATACAATAAATAACATCTTATGCAAACTCTTCCAAAACTATATAGTAGGCTACTATACATTGTGTGCATGTGTCCATGTTTAAGAACCAAATCTTCAACCTAACTGATGAAGGACAAGTATAAGAAACACTTGATCCATCAAAAAAAGAAAGGATGAAATGACTAGTCATATTCAATAAGATGTTCCATGGTTTCTGTTCCTTCTACAAGTTAGATTGCTTGGATAAGTGTTTAGGGTTAGGGTTTGATGGAAGCTTAAGAAGAAGAAGAGCTAAAGAGAGAAATAGAGAAGATAGGGAGAATCTAGGTAGAGATGTGTTCAGCACACTCTCTCCTTTATATACTCATGATATAAAACAATAGCAAAAGTACAATAATACCCTTACAATAAGAAAGGGACCAAAATAACTCTACTACTCTAACACTACAAATAGTATTTTATGAAACAAGAGAAGGGGTGAATTCTAAGGGAGAACAATTGAGAAACACCATAGAATCTAAGGAGTTTCAAGTTATTTAAGACTAAAACAGAATATATGGATTGTAAACTTACACAGACTAAGAACGAAAACAAGGGCATGTTTTTTTTTTTTTTTTTAAAGAAGCAATTGTTGTAGTAGAAAAAAAGGGCATAGCTTGAGTACATAAGGCGTATACAAGCATTAAAGCATTATCCAAGAGAGAAAAAAGAAGAAAACAATAAAAGACAACCCTATCTATAGCTTAAGTAAATCTATAAAATAAAAAATAAATAAATAAAAAGCACGAAAAAGAGTTTGTGGTCATTAGTGTGACTATGAAACCACCAACAAAGAGTTTTCACAAAAGTGGACTTTAACTCTATCAATGAAGCTTCTTTTCCTTCAAAATTTCTTTGATTTCTTTCCTTCCAAGTGCACCAAAAGGGGGTGTGTGGAACCATATTCCAAACTACCTAAATGTTCTTGTTCGCTATCTTAGAACTCCATCATAAAAGAAAATTCTAGGACCCAATGTAACCCAAAGAGATTAATAGTGAGTGACCATAAACTCCATGCCACATGGCAATGAATAAAAAGGTGTTCAACCATTTCCTCCGCTTGTTTACATAGAATGCATCTATTGACCATGTCCAGGTCTTTAAAATTGTCGATAGTGCCGACATATCACCGGTATATCGACATATCGATGGGGTTCGATACGATACCTCACTGCTATTTCTTTTTGGTAATTTATCTAGAAATAATATCGTAACATATCGATAATATCATGAAATTTCAAGAAAATACCATTTTTTAGCATTTTATCTCACCGATACAAAGATATTTCGACGATATTTCGAAAATATATCAACGAAACATACCAATATATCGTCTGCTTTTCCTCCACTGCTTTTTCTCTACTGCAGCTGTAAATATGTATAAAGCTTGCATTCCTGCAAGGAGCAAGTTGCTTTGTCCAGCCCTTCACGTGAACATATTAGACTGCTTTAGTCAGCATTAAATGCAGGCACGACTTTTTGAATTTTTGTTTCCTACTTCCCTTTTAACCATCAATTGTTTGACCATTTCTTCCTTGTTTTGACCATCTTTTTGAAGCAAGTACTCTTATTTAACTTTAAACAAGAGATGCTTGGCTGCTTGTGCATTTCACAATTTGGTAATGCATATATATATATATATATATATAGCTTTGATCATGTGTTGGATATCCCGTACAATCACGGCCGTCCGTGGGCAACACGTGCATGTACATGAATGTTCGCATCATCCACAAACGGCCGTGATTGTGCGAGATAGTCCGAGATATCCCACCCTTGATCATCCCTCTATATATATATATATATACATATAGATTATAATATATAAATATATAATGAAATTTTTGGTCATATGCTTATACTATTCTAAGTCTGGTTTCACACTTTCACATGCACTCACTAATGGATGAAAGAATAAAGGTTTCTCTCTTCTTTTTAATAATAATTTTATTTACTTCATAGAAAAAAAAGAATGGATAAATTTTCATAAGTTTATATGATTTATTTCCTCAGCGCAATACATTTTATATAGCCTATACAACGCACAATTTTCCTGTACATATTTATTGCAATTTTTTTATTCTAAATTCTTTATTGGAGTCTAAATAATTGTTTTTCAAAGTTCGAATAAAAACATCCAGGTTTAACTAATAATATCCGTAGTATCTCTAAATCTATATCGATATTTTTGAAATATCTTATTACAATATATCCGGGTTTTTAGACCCTCAATATATTCATTGATATCGATATTTAAGTCGTTGACTATGTCGCAACCTTTCTCATCAATTCATCAATGGTCAAGCATCTACTTCTACTCACTAACCACATAAAGAAGGCAACCTTGAATGGAATGGAGGCAATCCAAATCATCTTTGGCAGAAGAAAGGAAGCTTCATTGTGGATCAAAATGTTGTGGTAAGATTTCACCGAGAATAACCCTTCATATTCTTGCACCACACCAAGGCATCATTCTCTCCCGAGCAAATCTTGCTATCATAAAGTTCTTGAAAAAACTCCATCACTTCCTCCAATTCCCAATCATTCAAATGTCTAGAAAACGTAATGTTCCAAGTGACAATCCCATTATCCCCTACAAGATAATCCTTCACCATAGCTTCTTTGTTTTGAGCAATACCAAACAAACAAGGAAATGCTATGCTAAGGGAACAATCATTGCACCAAATGTCTTGGCGAAACCTCACTCTACCCCCATCCTCAACTCTAAAGTTTACCTCTTTCACGAACTCATTAAAACCTTGCATAATTGCTTCCAAAGACCCAATCCATGAGTTCCCTAACCTCTCTAGGCTACCATCCGTCCAAACTAACTCCTCATTTCCACATCACCACATCCCTCCAAAAGCCTTGCTCCCCTTTGCCAAATCTCCAAATCCATTTTCCAAGAAGAGCTTGCTTCATTCAAGTAAGAGATCTAATACCAAAACCACCATTCTTCTTTGGAAGACAAATCGAGGGCCAATCCACAAGATGATATTTAGACTCTCCACCAATGCCATACCATAGGAAATCCCTTTGAAACTTTTCAATTCTAGAGACCACCGAAGTTGAAATTTTGAAGGCAGACATAAAGTAGGTAGGAACGCTTGAGAGAGTAACTACTGACATAAATGGGCATGGTGCAAAATGATGGCCAAAAAATCACTAAAAGTTAGCATGTTCAATTATGCATAATGATGGAGGACATTGCCTATAGAATTAGAGTAGGATGGATTATGTGGAGAAATGAATTTAGAGCGCCATGTAACAACAGATTACGTATCAAGTTAAAGGAAAATTATTACAAGACAGCTATAACATCAGCTATGCTTTATGATAATACCAAATATCAGGCTATTAAGAAACATGTTTAGAAAAATGTGGCCAAAATAAAAATGTTAACGTGGACGATTGGTTGTGAGATCTCGGACGCAGCTCAAGGGGTCATCAAAAGAAAACCCCACCTCTTTGCAAAATAAATAAATAAAAGTAGTGGCCACCTTATTTCTAAGAAATAAGGAAACCTTTTGAAAAACAGATATTTACTTTATAAAAATTGATTTTGACTCCAATTTTGGAAAACGCTAGTCTTGAACCAAAAATGTGGATTCAAGAGCTAGGTTACGATACTAGAAGGTTCCAAGGAACACTTGTAGGCACCCACCTTGCCTGATTTGGTCTCATTTAATCAATTCAGCTTAATAATTTCCACATGACACTAATTGTATTAAATTAAAAATAAATAAATAAATGAAATAAGAATCTAACCTAAGGAGGACTTGGGCTCATATGAGCAGCCTACATACCTTATATAAAGGATCAAAGTCCACCTATTTCGAAAACACAATTAGAGAGTGGTGTCACCCTTCGTCAAGGATTATCAATCTCAAACGCATGAATTGTCTCCTTCTTTTCTCAAGAAATCAAAATATTTTAATGAAGACAATTTTTAATTCAAAAACTTTTATTTTTAAAAACCAAGAGACTAATCCAGGGTTAGGGTTTGATATTATTCTACGATTGATGAAACATAGGGAAGGGGATCATGCAATACCACATCAATAATCACATCATTTCATGCCATCAATATCACATTATCATTTAATGCTCAAGAAAGAAAGAATTATTACTCGCGCAATTCCAACAGAGTTTCCTTTAAGTTTGCCTTAGTTTCCTCAAGTTGGGATTTCAACAGAATTTCGTGTCGATTCTACCAAGAAAGCGACGAAATCCATTTGTGAGTTGTTCTGATATCCCATGGATTGTTCCCTAAGATGTTAATGAGAAGGCCTCAAGAATGTATGGGGATAGGCTACTAGAGCTTGATCATTCGAGTGCATTAAGGAAACTACTCTAGTCTTCTAGTAGGACAAGTGTTCACGTAGGAAGTGTTATTCTGCACTAGCAACTCAAACTCTCAAACTCTTCTTAGGCCGAGTGCTTGTGTGAGAAGGTACTATGAAATGTTACCCACATTAGCAACCCAAACTCTTGATCTCTACTCACAACGAGCGTTAGTCTGAGAAGGTACTCGGAAGTGATAAACTACGCTAACAACTCGACCTCTTGAACTCCTCCTGAAAACGAGCATTAGTATGGGAAGGTACTAGGAAGTATTAACCCATCCTAAAGACTCGATCTATAGAATTCCTCCTTTACTCAAGAAAATTGAGTTGAAACTTGATAAATAAATGAGGAGGGGGAAGGGCCACTATTTATGGGCAAGGATTAAGGGAATGGCTAGCTAAGATTCAAGCAACCTAGGACTGATCCAAGGGTTCACAATAGCCTTCTTGAAGTGATAAATTTAGCCAAAGTTCAAATAATTGAGAGAAAATCAAAAAACTCCAAAAGATAATCTTAAACGGGGGTAAGGCTGGATGGTCAGCAGGCTGACCAGATGGTAACTTAGGGTGACCGGTTGGCAGCGTTAAGGTGACCATTGCATTACCTATAGCTTATTTGCCCCTTTCTGTGCTAAACCCCTTCATCTTTATCTTTAAAAATTCGTATTTGGCTCATTTTATGTTCAAATCCATTGATCCTTTTTCTAGAATGTTCCAAATTCAAAATCCCACTTAAAACCATCTGATTAAATCTGAAAATGTCTCAATTTGGGTCAATTAGACAAAGTTTAACAGATATCAACTCACCGAGATTTAAAAAAAAATGCAATTTTGAAAGAATAAGGATTTTAGCCTCCAAATAAGCTACTTTTTAATCAAAACCTTACAAAAAACATTAATTAAGAGCTTAATAACTCAATGAGACCATCAATTTAAAAAATGGGATTTGAATTTGAAGTTAATTTAATGAAAACCGAAGAAAGGGACCCAACAGGTCCCTTAATGGATCATCCTTGACCAACTACAACCAAACATCAATCCAAGCCTATAAATGACATCCTTAAGGTCAAATGAACACAACAAAACAAATTGGAGGTCAAATGAAAATTGAGCAAGTGATGTGACCAAAATAACCTCCAAAACTAGCCATCTCTATTTCCCTTTCAAAACTGAACCAAATTTGTTCTCAAAACTCATTATAGATTCCTAGGAATGCACCAATACGTTAGGGTGACTGGGTGATTTGGTTCAAATTGAAGGCCCCAAAAGGACAAATGAATGCCCAAAACAGCATAGTTAGAGGAGATAAGAAACAACTTGTGTGCTAGGGATTAACAAAGGATACAGTCCTTAATAGAGCTGAATGGAAAAAAAAAGGATTCTTGTAGATGAGCCCATGTACTGAGTTGAGTATTATGGAAAAGTTAGGTGACAATCAAATAGTCAACCCCAATGTCACCTGAAGCACGGTTCACTTTGGTATGTGGTACAGGTACGATGCTTTTCTTGGTAGAGGGAACATAAGGAGTAGGCTTAGTTAGTTCGCTAATTAGGTTGAGTCATTTTAAAACTCTTATTCGTGTTGCTTTGGTTATATACTTATATATATATATATATATAGAGGATGATGATCAGGTAAGCACGTGCTGATATAACTTATATCAACATCCGCATTGGGAGTTGTACCTTGTACATTAGTGGGATATGAGGTACATTGGACCAATGCAAGAGGTACAACCCCCAATGCATGGTGCTGATATAACTTATATCAACACATGCTGATGGGAACACAACCATATATATATCCAAGTATTTCCCCCACCAGCCTTACTTTCAAAGAGAGAGAGAGAGAGAAAGATAACCTACCTAGGGGCGAACCCACGTTTGCCCTTGAGGGGGCTGTGGCAACCCCAAAAGTTTTTAAAAACTACATAACTCCCTTCAATTTGATGAGTGGGCACCCCATAGTTGATAAAGTTGCACCCCCAATTTCACCTTTTCCCTCCATACTTGATAAAGTGGCACCCCAATTTTATTTTTCCACCCCTATTGTGGATGCCAGCTAAGCTTGAGAGGTAACCAAATAATAAGGCGAATGCATAGGTAAACATTCGTCTCTTTGCAGTAATTCTCCTGCCCATTGACTTGTAACAAACAGACTACTGACTTTACTATAAACTACTACAAATAAAAACAATTTACTAGTCAAAACATCTTTCTTGGGAATTACTCCTAATAGGGCGAATGCATAGGTAATTTCCCCTAAAAGAAAAGATGAAAACTGGAATAGAGAGTCAATGCTCTCACGAAAAAGCCCTCTCTCACGCCCTCTCTTCTCAATATCTCAAGCGGTCAAGCCAACAAGCCCTCTCTGGCTCTCTCACAAAAAAGCTCAATGCTCAAGTAGCTCAACACCCCTGTCAGGTCTCCCTTCTTTCTCTGTTCCTCAATCCCGCTTTCAATCTCTCCCTTTACTCTAATTTAGGGCTTGATTCTTGAAGATGATTAAGTTTAGGGGTTTATATTTTATATAAACACATGTGCACACACCCAACACATAAAATGTATGAATATATGCACTTGTGTATGTATGTTAGTATATAGGTGGCGACCCCAAACAAAAATTTCTAGTTCCGCCCCCACACCTACCAATGAGACATTTGCTTGATCAGTACCCACAGCAAGGGCAATACCAATGAGACTCTCTAGTCCAAAAGGCCTAAACAAAGCCTCTTATCTAGATGTTTGTTTATGTGTGGGAGCAATAGTGACATAGTTGACCATTTTTTTATGCATTGTTCAGTTGCTTATCAAATGTGGCAGAGATCATTTCCTTGCCAGGGATGAGTTGGATGGTCCCTTTAGATTCGGGCTTCCTTGTTGGTGATTTCTTCTTGGGTTCAAGGAAAAGGGGGAAAGATTTTATGGTCTAGAGATATTTTGGGAGCAATAGTGATTAGTGACAAAGTTGACCATTTGTTTATGCATTGTTCAGTTGCTTATCAAATGTGGCACAGATCGTTTCCTTGCCAGGGATGAGTTGGATGGTCCCTTCAGATTCGGCTTCCTTGTTGGTGATTTCTTCTCAGGTTCAGGGAAAAGGGGGGAAAGATTTTATGGTCTAGAGATATTTTGGCCATTTTGTGGATTTTGTGGCTCAAGTGGAATGCTAGAATCTTTGCGGACCAGTATTCCTCGTTGGAGATCATTTGAAACAGGATTATGTTTTTCTCTTCCTTCCAAGTCTCTATTTTACAGATTTGAAAGACGCTTCCCACAAAGAAAGTATGGGATGGGAAGAGACGTCTAGTGCAACCGAAAGGGAGGAGAAAGAGGGGCGTGCACTCCCTTCGCCCCCCAAGGGCTATTACCAATTCGCAGGTCTTCCACCAGACGGGCGGGAATACTCACCCCATTACTTCAATGAGATTTCTCACGAGCACGTTAAAAACAAATACAAAAAAATAAACTTCAGGACAATATCTTCCATAAAGAAAACTATTGAGGTGATATAACTCTACAAAAAGCAAGCCACCACGAGTTGATGTATAGAGTTGTCTACAATTCAGCATTGCCACATTGCATTAAGTAATAGAAACCAATACAACCATTTCACAAGTAAGAAATTCAATTTTGTACCCTATCTTGATAGCGATATATTAAAATGATTTCCCATCTCCAAATAATTAAAAGTGAACCTGCTCTTTATTCTGATAAGTATTTGCAAATACTACAGCAAGTCAATCCAATAGCTAGTTCATGATACATGATTGGGATTAGGTTCACAAGGAATGCGCAAGCCCCAATATAAGTTCGTTATTGAGTGTATGACTCTCTACACATGGTCCATTTATAATAATTTCAGATTAAAAAAAAAAAAAAACCAATAAAATAAATAAATAAATAAATAATAGGGGAGTGTAAAAGAAAAACTTACAGTGGCACCTTCATAAGTTCCTTGTTCAGATCCTGCCTGTTTGACATTTGGAATAACTAGGTTCTTCTGTCTTGCCTTTCTAAGAAGTTGAGAGAGTACCTAAAACAACGGTTGAGCTTCTAAATTTCAGTAAATTTAACCCTTTTGACACATTTACATCAAAAAGACAACAAGCCATCCATTGAAACTCATTAAATTAACCTTAATGCTTTGCCCTCTGGAAAGAAGAAAAGAGATAGGGACACCCGTGACTCGAGCCATCTCCACATAATTGTAAATGAACATCAGTTTGTCCAAAAGCCGCTGTGGGAGGTAAGCATCCTACAATTCAAGAGAGAAACAATCACACACAATAAAGGTAGATGAAATAATTGAAAGAACTTAGGTTCTGTATACAGTTTTCAAGCCTTTGTTGGAAACCTTTTATGTTTGTGAATCAGGCATGCATTACCTATTCCAGTTTTAAAATAAAATATAAAAAATAAAAATCATTCCCCAAAAAATTAGACAAAGAAAGCACAAAACCAACCAAAGGTTGTACGGAAAAAAAACCCTTCAAGCGAGAAAACTAATTAAAGACTTTAAATCCTAATATTTTTAGCACAAAGAACTCTGAATAAATAAGCGAAAAAATAATATAATGAAAATTGAAAGAGGGTGGGATCAATAAGGAGCCTCAGATAAAAATAAACAGTGGGTTGAAGAATGATCCTTCTAAAGGGAAGACACTTGAAGAAGAGTTGCTTATGGACCACTTTTATCTACATGAACAGGCTCCTTCGGCAAGTTGTGAAATTACTTTGGGAATGGACCTTACAAAAGGGCAGAGAAGAAATAATGGTGCCGCATCTTTACAACAGCTAAGATGCTTAACTTATTGATATCAGCAATTATGGAATGATAAGGTCATTTCCATACTCACATGAATCATAGCACCTCTATACATACATTCATTCCATTGACACTATATAGTCAAGTGTTGACATGGCAATGCCACATTGCCCAACATATCAAGCGATAAATAAAATAAAATAAAAGTGGCGGCAAGAGTACTAACATTTTCCCACAATGAACTACCACAAGTATAAGATGTTGTAGATTTTTTTTTTTTTTTTTTGGTTGGGTTCATAAGAGAGCTCTATGGGCCCTTGGGCTACACAATGGGAGGTAGCCCATTCCCCCTTCCCATAACCCCTCCCCCAAAAAACATGGGTGTCAATGCACTTCCGTATGCTTGAACCCAAGATCTCTCTCCAACAAGTGGAGAGCACTAAGCCACTAACCACTAAGCAAAGAGGCCAAGGCCTTGGTTTAACTGCTATAGAAAATGTTGCGGTAGTGCAACCTTTTAGCCTGGCCAACTGTTAATTGTAGGAGTTCTTTAAACGCTTACTGCTGATTCAGCCAATAAACATGTGAGTATGTGACTCAAAGAAGAGGAAAAGAAGGCAAAAGACAATACAAATAGTGGGGAGGAAGAAGAATTCAAGACACAATAAAACCGAAATATGCACCTTTAAACAATATACAGCAAGCCGCCTCCTAGTTTCTGCATTTCCATTCTGAAGATCAGATATAATTGAATGGTGGACATCCTCTTTCTGCACAAAACAGAAGTGTATAATTCATATAATAATCAATTATTAAAAAGGAAAACACTCAAACAAAAAGTAACAAGATAAAGAAAAAGGAAATAATAATGGATGATTTGCTGATTTAATGACAAACAGGGAAAAATATTAAAACAAAATGGAAAATCAACAACAAGAATTTTTTTTTTTTCTTTTTTTAATAATTGCTGATATAGGATTAGGATGCTCTGAACTAGTAAGTTGCTTCCCATATCAATCCATGGCATCACTGCCACAATCCCAAATGTAACCACAACCAGCACAAAGGGATCTATGAAAGATTTAGGGAGGAGCAGTTAACAAAGTTCAAAATAATAAGACCAGAAAGCTTGTACTTGTAGAATGGAAAGGAGGCATTATGCGGTGCGGGACCATGGTAGCACAATTACCAGAGCTAGTTGGGATTTTGGATACTTACACGATTTTCAAGTGAGGATGTCTAATGAACTTTAACAAATTAGCATGGAAGCAACCAAAGCAGCTCAAGCAACTATGCTGCCCAGAAACTACTTACAAGTTAAAATTTACATCCCACAAGCAGCCCCATGTAGTCCCCATAGTTATCTCTAAACACACAACTCCAACTGGAATTATTGCCCTTAAGGATTACCAAAAGGGATCAAGAGACACCAAATTATGAACTTTTGCACATCATTGCAACCCTAAGAAATTATACAAAAATATCATGAGATAGAAAATAAAAGAAAAGGAAACACTTGAAAGTCCACTATGAACAACTTTTAAACAAGGAATTTGCAAAATTACATTTAGAAATTCCAACTTTCAATCAGTTTAGCCCATAGAAGCATGAAGTGAGGGCGGAGGCGGGGGCGGGGGCTAGGGCGGGAGCAGAGTCAAGGAAGCGTGGGAACATAGAAGAGTCAAAGGTTTGGGGCGTGCAGGAAGCGTCTGTGGAAAATATATACATATATATAGACATATAGTTACCTCAATATGATATTTTGTGGGATGAAATTCTAGAGAAAGGTGCGAAAGAGTGTTCTTTTGAGAAGCCACACTAATGTGGAGAAAGAGAGAGCTTGCTTTTACCTTTTTTTGTTTTTCTTTTCTTGAGGAAAAGAATTGAGTAAACTAAGCGTTAATCTGATATGATTTAATAGGAATCCTATTATTGTTAAAAACATTTTTCACTTTGGTTAAAGTTGAGAAGAGTTTAGTTTTGGGGTGGAAGGGTCATGCCTTCTCCTCTCCATCACAAGGTTTTGTTTTACTAAGAATCGAGATGAGAGAGAGAGAGAGAGAGAGAATTAAGGTTCTTACAAGGTTCTAACTTAGGAGAAAGGAACCGTGGTTCCAAAGCGGGAGCAGCACCGTTGATAGAACGTTCCTGCTTCTAAGGTTTAACCAAAGGAACTTCACAATTTTGACAGTTAGAAATTATGAACTCTAAAATCCTACCCTTTCAAAAATCCACGATTTTTTTCAAATTCCTCTCACAAACACAACGAACAGTTAAAAGAAAAATTTTATAAGACTAACTATGCTTTATGGTACTAAACGTTAGGAAATATGTGGTGATACATGGAAAGATAAAACAAGAAATGAACGTTTTCATGAGAAGATAGAAGTAGTATAATTGAGGAGAAGAAGAGGGAAAATTGCCTAAGCTGCTTTGATCGTGTACAACAAAGTCCTAGGATTGCACCTATATGTAAAAGTAAATTTAAATTTAAGTCAAAGGCCTTAAAAGAACAAGAGGAAGGCCAAAATAACTTTGTTAGTGATGGTGAAAAAGAATACTTCTACTAAGGATTTTAGAGAAGATACGGCCCTTAATAGAACTAAATGGCATAAAAGGATTCATGTAGCCTGTGAAGCACATATACTCCAAAAGTCCCCAAGAATCCATATCGTATCCGTATCATATAACAATACTCCTAGGATACTCTCCGATAAATATCCAAAACTTTTCGTACATATCGGAATAGGAACAAACAATGCCACATCATTAGATATACCCTAAATACATTGGGATACTTGAGATTGCAAATCTCTTGCTTAATGAACTATATATGGAGGTTGTGCTTCTCACCGATGAAAGCTATACGATGATCATGTTATTGCTTGCTAAGTTGTTAAAGTTAAGGTAACTTAGAAGTTGAAACTTGAAAAAAATCTTCTTCTTTTTTAGTGGAAGTTCAAGTTGGCTTTTTGTAGAAATGAAAGATGGACATCGCCGATGACGTATTGATGTCCATGTTTCATTTCCCTTACATCATAGATGACTAGATGGTTATTTTGTAATGTTGATGTCATTTTGGGGGTTTTTTTAATGAATAATAAACATGGTTGATGCTTATGCATGTGTCCTTCAGTCATTTATTCTTACATATTAATTAATTTGGATGTATTTTAAACTTTTTTTATATTTATTGTTGATATTTTAGACCAAATATTAATATTAATATATTTAGTTATTAATATATCCTCGTCGTATCGTATCATAAATTTTCTAAGAATTTCCAAATCGACGTATTGTATCCCATTGTATCTGTATCGTGTATCCATATCCATGGCTCATAGCCCATGTAGCTGGGATTCACCTCCCAGAGCTTTGTGTACTTATCTCCTTCACCCCCAAATGATAAATGTTGGTGTTCGGAGAGCAATGGTATTTTTCCTCTACATATTTTCTTTATTTCCTTCTTTGGTTTGAATTCTCATATTTCTAATTTCCCCATTAAGGTTATTTAGAATTCCAAGGCTCCTCATAAGGTGAAAGTGGTGCGGACACCAGAACTCGACCTCAAATCACGCAAGTATATGAGCGCCACCGACGCCGCCGGACAGCACACCCAATGACCTTATGGCTGGACACAATGGACTATTAGAGGCCAGAGGATTTTTATTTCCTTTTTATGACTATTTTCATTTTATTTGGTTTATTTAGATTTTATTTTGATTATTATGTCTTATTTCCTTATTTGGATGTAATGGAACCTACTTAAGGTTCATAATTTTAGGGTTTGCAGGTACTTCATTATTATTAAAAATTTGAGACTTACACGTTTGGGCTAGTTTTCCAAACAAACCCTAGCTTTTCGCTTCTTGCTTCTGGCTTCTTTTTGCTTCTTCTTGCTTCTTGTTTCTTCTTCTTCTTTTGTTTGTTGAGCCGTGAAAATTGTTATTGTGACTAGTGTAGATGTCCTACATCAGAAAGCTAGTTCATTTATGCATAGTAGAATTTAATATCAAATTGCTGTAATTCTATATGGGGTGCCGATAGGGTGCGTACGCAACCCACTCTAGCAGAAAGATTGCTTGTTCATTTCTTTTTGGTTTATTTGCTGACTTCTACTAATTGTTTGGCTCTTGTATATTCTGTTATCTACTTTTCTGATATACTATATACTCTTCTTCTTATTTATTTACTATCTAAATTCCATCATTACTCGCGTGCTATATCTTCTTGCATGTTTAGGGTTGAACTTAATTGAATACTTAATTAATTAAATCCATTAATTATGTGGGCGGGCCGGTTTTGACAGGGCATTGCTGGGTACCTTACACCTTCCACCTTCCCAACGATGTACCTTACACCTTCCCAACGATGTACCCTAACTCTGAACTGAGATACGTCTTTGGTTCAGACGAGTTACACCTGATAGGGTCAAATAGTTCCCAAAGCTAAATTGGGTGCCAACTCCTCTCCGCACTAGCCCTCATTGGTTAGTTAGTGTACTCTTGAGCCGCGTGGTTTAGGACGTGGTGCTCACAAATAGAAAGCCAAAACGGGTTTTTGATCAGGGTATGTATACATATCAATAATTTTTATACTTTTATATTACATTCAAACCCCTATTTTAAATATAAAAAAAACAATAATTACAAAGTGACCCTAAACGTATCCCATCCATATCCGAGGAGTATCTGATAATGTGGTATTACTTTTTACTGTTGTGATAAGTATAGACCACATCTGATACATATTGGAGAGTGTTAGGATATGTTTGTATATATTTAATATATATGGGGTATTATTGGTATTTCTCTTGTATAGGGTTTCTAGTATTTATGTACCTTGTAATTTTCAATTTAGAGTTAATACGAATTGCACCTTTCTTGCAAAGTTTTCATGGTATCAAAGCCAAGTTCTGGCTGTTGCACAGAGGGTTGAGAAAGTCGCATGTCATCTTCAAGCCCTTAGTTGCATCTCTCCTTTGACCACCATCGAATCACAAGTCGAAGCTTTCTCTCCTTGCATCTTCGAGCCCTTGCTTCCTTCGCACCAATCGAGGCTCTCTTTCTTCAGTCGAAGCTCTTGGTATCACAGCAATCGCAAGCCCTCAATCTAGTCGCACCAATCAAGCTCTCTCTCTTTCGCACCAGTCGCAATCCCTCAGTCCAGTCGCACTCGCTCTCCTCTTTCGCACCTATAGAACAAGTCCTCCCCTCTAATCGAAGCCCTCTCTCTTCTCTTTCGCACCAATCGCAAGCCATCAAAGCCTTCTCTCTTCTCTTTCGCACCAATCACAAGCCACTCAATCCCTCTTCTCTCGTACCAGCAAATTGTCTCTTCCCAGCGGGTCTTCAGCCACCGTCGCACCCTCATCAAGTCATCGTGAGCTCTAGTCACTGCCAAGAATTTACCAGCTTCAGCGTGGCCCATAGAATTTGTTGAGACTCTTCTTTATTCTTCCCAAAAGCATTGAACCATGGCTAGTGATAATTCGGACTCTCTTCATGCTATTAGAGTGAAATTTACCGGTGATAATTATACGTATTGGGCCTATGTTATGAAAAACTTCTTGTCAGCAAAGGAAAGAATATGTGGGGTGATGTAATAGGAACTATTATGAAGCCTAGTGATGCCAAAGCTAAGAAATATGCAGAATTTCTTGAAGTTTGGGAGATGAATAATGCCATCACTTGGATCAATAATTCAGTTGAACAATCCATTGGGATTCAGTTGGCTAAGTTCTCTATTACCAAAGAAATTTGGGATTACTTGTCAAAGGTGTATGTGCAGTCTAATTTTGCAAAGAGTTATCAATTGGAACATGACATTAGGGAAACCCCTCAAGGTGCCCCCAACATTCAAGAGTTTTACGTTGTTATGATTGGTTTTTGGGATCAATTGGCTCTTACAGAACCCAAGGAACCGAGTGTAAACACTATGTATTGTAACAACAGGGAGGAACAACGCCTTGTTCAGTTTCTCATGGCTCTTCACGATGAGTTCGAAGGTATTCGGGGTACCATACTTCATCGTACTCCTCTTCCTTCAGTTGATTCAATGGTTAATGAATTATTAGCAAAAGAAACTCTGTTTCAAATCCAAAAAGGGCTTGATTTCTTTGCCTACTCCGTCAATATTTGTAGTACCTCCCAAACCTCATACTAGTACTCAATATAGTCAACGACCGAAGGTCGCTGTTGATAAAAGTAGTTTCTGTCATCATAAGGGTCATTAGAAGCTCCAGTGTCCCAAACTTTTGAACAACCAAGCACCTATTTCCCATCAGCAAGCTTCTAATTCTCATCAACCGTGGAAGAAGAACGGTCCTACGCATACAGCAGCAATTGCACCATCCATTGATGCACCACTTGATCCCTCTTTGGTTGCACTAGCAGAACAGTTGCAGAAGTATCTTGGCTCATCTCAAGCTAATGCCTTGTCTGTCAACTCCTCTATAGGTTTGTCCTCTTCTCCTCTAGGAATATCTCGATCCACTTGGGTTTTTTATTCAGGTGCCACTCATCATATGACTCATGATCTCTTGCTATTTATTTCTACTATTTCTCCACCATCTTTGATTACTTTCATGACTGCCAATGGTACCTCCATACCTTTGGCAGGTGTTGGATCCAATTTCACTTCTTATCTCTCACTATCTGATGTTTATTGCATTCCCAATTGTCCTTGAATTTGATTTATGTTAGTCAACTTTCTGATGCTAGATATATTATTCGTTTTTCTTCTATGGGTTGTACCGTGCAAGATCCTCATTCCAAGCAGCTAATTGGGACTGGCCGTAAGGTTGGAGGGTTATATGTGCTGGAGGAGTTGCATGTTCCTATGTTGGCTGCTTCCACTATTGATTTGTCTTCTTTCCGTTTGAGTCCTAAGTCATCTAGTTTCTATTTATGGCATTCTCGACTTGCACATATTTCTTGTTCTCGTTTAAAGTATTTAATTTCTACTGGACTTTTAGGCAATTTGCAAAGTCATGATATTTCTTATTGTAGTGGTTGTAAACTTGCAAAATTTATTGCATTGCCTTTTAATAAAAGTACTACTATTTCTTCTGCACCATTCGATCTTGTTCATTCTGATGTGTGGCGTCTTGCCCAGTGGCCACTAAAGGTGGATCTCAATATTATGTATCTTTTATTGATGATTATAGTAAGTACTGTTGGGTTTATCTTATTAAACATCGATCTGATTTTCTCTCTATCTTTACTGCTTTTCGTGCTATGATTCAAACACAATACTTTGCTGTTATTAAATATTTTTGATGTGATTTGGGTGGGGAATATAGAGACACTGATTTTCTTAATATGTTAACCTCTTATGGCACTATTCAGCAATCCTCATGTACTGATACTCCTGAACAAAATGGTGTTACTGAACGTAAGCATCGATATATCATCAAGACGCTTGTTCTTTATTACTTTCTGCATCTGTGCCTGGCTCCTTTTGGGGGGAGGATCTTCTTACTGCTGTGTATCTTATAAATTGCATTCCCTCTATTATCACATCTGGCATCTCCCCATTTGCACGCTTGCATGGTCAGTCTCCTGATTATCAAACATTACGTGTTTTTGGATGCACTTGCTTTATTCTTTTACCCAAGGTTGCACGCACTAAGTTATCTGTCAGCTATGTGTGTGTTTCTTGGTTATGGTGATGGGTAAAAGGGTTATCGTTGTTATGATCCTATTGCTAGGAAACTATATGTCTCTCGTCATGTAGTATTTCTTGAGCATATTCCTTTTTTATCCATTTCTTCTGCTACAGATGTTGTTTCTAAATATGATCTTGTTTACCTTAATCCTTTCCCTGATACTGTTCCCTCTGATTCTTACATTGGTGAATTAGTTTCCTCTGATTTTTCATCTCTATCTTCTTTGTCTGGTTCTCATCCTCTTATTATTCATATGTATTCTCGCAGGATTAAAGCTCCTTCACTTGCACATCCAGCTCCTTCCCATCCTTCGGCTAAGTTTTCTGAATGGTGATTTGTCTAAGGAAGTCTATATGGTTCCCCTTCTTGGTCTTTCCCATCCTCCGAGTCAAGTTTGCAAACTTCGCAAAGCTTTATATGGGTTGAAACAAGCACCTCGAGCTTGGTTTGCCAAGTTCTCTGTAGTGGTTTGTGATTTAGGTTTTACCTCTAATGCTCATGATTCTACTTTGTTCATTTGTTCTTTTGTTATATGTTGATGATATGATTATTTCTGGTGATGACACAACTGGGATTTCTCTTCTCAAAACTCAATTGCAGCATCACTTTA
Source organism: Liquidambar formosana (assembly GCA_039720395.1). NCBI lineage: Eukaryota > Viridiplantae > Streptophyta > Magnoliopsida > Saxifragales > Altingiaceae > Liquidambar > Liquidambar formosana. The sequence goes on from CM077820.1 coordinate 25,195,680, forward strand.
AGATGAAGGATCTTGGTTCGCTTCGTTACTTTCTTGGAATTGAGGTTGATTCGTCTCCCCAATGGTATCTTCTCTCCCAGTCCAAGTATGCTACTGATGTTATCGCACAGGCTCCACTTTCTAATTCTCGGACTATTGATACTCCTATCGAGTTTAATGTTCATTTTACATCTAGTGATGGTGTTCCACTACAAATCCTAATCTGTATCGAGTGCTAGTTGGTAGTTTGGTCTATCTCACTATGACTTGCCCTGGTATTGCTTATGTCATGCATATTGTTAATCAATTTGTTTATGCTCCGAATTCAATTTTACGTTATCTTCGCGGCTCCCTTCATCGGAGTCTGTTGTTTTCCTCTACTTCTTCCTTAGAGCTTCGAGCTTTTTCTAATGCTGATTGGGCTAGCGATGCTATGGATCGTCGCTCTACTACTGGATATTGTGTCTTTCTGGGAGACTCTTTGGTTTCTTGATGGAGTAAAAAACAAAGTGTTGTTACTCGTTCCTCTATCGAGGCCGAGGATTGAGCTATGGCAACTACTGCTGCTGAGATTGTTTGGTTGTGTTGGCTTCTTACTGATTTGGGTGTTCCATCTTTATCTCCTACTCCGATGTATTGTGACAACAAGAGTGCTATTTTTTTTTTTTTTTTTTTTTTTTTTTGATCAACAACCTCAGAAAATTTTATTAATAATAGAAAAGAAGAAGTACAAAAGGAGGACAAGACGTCCACCTAATGAAAACAAAACAACAAAAACAAAAGAGAAACAGAAATTAACTCAAGAAAGCCCTCCAATCAGATTTTAACAAGAACAAAGGAATATCCCCCATCTCCTTAGACGAATGTGCTCAAAAAGAAGCAAGAAACTGAACCCTATCCCACAAATAACTCAAAGAAAACACTTTATCCTCAAAAATTCTCCCATTCCTTTCAAGCCAAATAACCCAAAACAAGGCCAAAAAAGCACATCTCCAAAGAGTGACAGCCTTCTTACTCTTACCAAAACCCCAAAAATCAATGTCAAACATTTTACTAACACAATCCGGCACCACCCAAAACTCCTCACCACAACCAAACAACTTACTCCACATCCAACTCGCAACGAAGGAATGCAAGAACAAATGATCAATACTCTCCTCTGCTGACCTGCACATAACACACCACTGAGGCCGCACAACTAAGGAAGGCCTCCTTCTTTGAAACAAGTCATTAGTATTGATTCTCTTTGTGAACAATAGTCCAAGCAAACTCCTTAACTTTAAGAGGCACACAAGACTTCCATAACATCTTTGAAGGAAAAGAATAAGAAGAACGAGAACACTCAATCAACTTATCAAAATAAGATTTACAAGAGAAAATTCTAGAATTATCGATAGACCAAACCCTCCTATCAGGGACAGCCGGATTCAAAACCGCACCTTCCAATAACAACAACAAAGATGATAGCTCAATACTCTCCCTATCATTAAGATTTCACATGAAATTGAAATTCCACCCAAGAGAATGGGCATCAAAAGACATCATATTAGAAATGGAAACATTGTGAGACAAAGAAAGACAATACAAACGAGGAAACGCATGACACTAAACAAGAGTACTATTCAGATTGCACATAATTCTGTCTTTCATGAATGCACTAAACACATTGAGATTGATTGTCATTTTGTGCGTCCTTATCTTTAGCTCGGCACTCTCTCCCTGCCTTTTGTTACTTCTACCATGCAGTTGGCCGACTTCTTTACAAAGTTGCACACCATCACACACTTCCGGTTTCTGCTTAGCAAACTCTCGATGCTTCCCACGGTTACATCATGAGTTTGAGGGGGGTATTAGGATATGTTCGTATATATTTTATATATTAGGGGTATTATTGGTATTTCACTTGTATAGAGTTTCTAGTATTTATATACCTTGTAATTTTCAGTTTAGAGTTGATAAGAATTGCACCTTTCTTGCAAACTTTTCAGAGAGTATCCTAGAAGTATCAATATCCGATACAGATACAATACTGATACTTGGGAGTGTAGGAGTGTCGTGCTTCACAAATAAAAAGAAACAATGACAAAAAAAATATAACACTACACACCACAAACAAGCCTCTAATCAAACCCAATTACATACAATAGAATACCCACAAACTCCTTAGAGATTGAAGCCCAAAACGACCCAACCCCATCCCACAAACTCCAAGCATCCTCAAATTTATCTTAAAAAATTCTTGCATCTCTTTCCAACCGAATGACCCCATAAATTCTTAGCTCTCTAGGTATACCCAAGACCTCCAAAATTAATTATAAACACACTAAGACAAGAGCCTAGTGGAACCCTACATAGAATTATGATCACTAAATATTTCTATGCTCCAAGAAATACTGTGCCAAACAAAGTCTAAGGTCATTCTTATGCACTTGGAATGTCAAGACACCAAAGAAGTGCTTTTGAAAGAATGCCCACTAGAATGTGACTAACAGCTAGTCAATCCCCACTGTTTTGACAATGAGAACAAGAAGGTTTTAGGTGAGACAATCTTTCCAGAAGTAAACAAAAGGTAAAATAAGTAATGGAAACTGGAAGGACAGTAGAGATCTATTGCAAGGAGCCTTCAAAGAGCAAAGGGCCGTTAAGCCCATACATTTTTCGGGGTATATATATTATATGTTTGGGTAAGGTTTTAGTTGTTTTGCTTTGTGGAGTTTTGATGGTGAGAGAAGAGAGGTTGAGAGTGATTTTACCAAATCCTTATTGTTGTGAGGTGTCTTGCATTATTTTATTATTGGACTCCAACAGGCTCTAGCAAAGGAGCCATTCCAAAGTTATATGTATTATATTTTCGGTAGCGTTTTAGTTGTTGTCTTACTTTGTGGAGTTTTGATGGTGAGATAAGAGAGTAACAATGCTTGTACCAAATTCTCATTGTTGATAGTAGATTAGTAGATTTGATCTCCCTCTCCTCCATGGACATAGGCACAGTCTTAAATATCGAAAAAATTGCCGATATATCATCGTATCAAGCCCTCTCGATATGATATGTCCATGACATATTGTTTTGTCAATTTATCGAGCGAGACATTCCGATATATCGAATTTATCGATATTATCGATGATATATCCTTATTATCGAGCTTTTTTCACAATTTATCTACAATATATTATCGATATATCACAATAATATCGTAGCATATCGATAAATATCGTGGCAGCATGTCCCTTTTGCCTTTTCTTCCTGACTGTTTTAAAGTACATGACAGCTTTTCTAACAATTTTCAAAGCACACAACTGACATATTATCACATTTTTTAATGACAAATCTGGACAGCATTAATGATACGTGCAGGCTAAGCAGTAGGCTGCAGCCTAATGTGTACTCTAGGCATGGCTGGTCATATCCATCAGCTAAAACCAGTACGTAGAGAGCTACTAGCTTTTTTATTATTTATTATTAAAAATGCAGGCAGCCTATGCAGTAGTCTGTTATTGCTTCACGTGAATACCCTTCTTCCCCTATTATCATTTCTACACTTTTTAAAGCATGAAAAAATGCAGCAGCAGTCTCTCTTTACCAAAATAAAATAAAAGATAAGATAAATATAAAAGAAAAAATGCAGCAGCAGGTGGCCTTTTTAAAGCTATGCTTCAGTTACCCAAAAAAAAAAAAAAGGTTATGCTGAAGCCTTTCACAACTTCTCATATATAGTTAATGCCAAGCCAATTCATATATTCCATACTTTTCACTCCCAGATCGTAAGTTTCTTCTTATATTGTTAAAATTATTACCTCTTACTATTTTGTATATAATAATTGATTTACTGATTTAATCATTTATCATTGTGTAAATGATGTGCATTTTAAAATTTCAATATTATGTGGCATTTACATGTTGAATTTGCATAAATTTATATTATTTATTTGCTCAATGTGGTACATTTTTTATACCCTATGTCCCTACACATCACATACTTGTATTATACACATTTAAATAGCAATATTTTGATTCTAAATTATTTAGTGGAGTCTAAATCATTGTTTCCTAGAGTTTCAATGAAAATATCCATATTTAACTAATAATATCTATCGTATCTTTAAATCGATACCGATATTTTCGATATATCCATCAATATATCCGTATTTTTGGACCCTCAATATATCCATCGATATGGATATTTAAGTCCTTAGACGTAGGCATCTCGCCAAATCACATAAATGTTGTGTTCTTTGTGTGTTTTGATCTTACATTTTATTCTTTACCATGATTGCTTACTGCATAACAACATCCTAATCCAGCCTTACCATTGACAGAAAAATGCTAAGGGCCTAGGGCATGACATCAACTAACACTAGTGTTATGAGATGTATTATAGGTTATGGGGGTACTCTTGTCTTCATTTATTTCTTTCATTATATAATAAGAGTTTAGGGTATTAGGGTTAAGGGATCAAAACCCTAAGACCATGTTTTAGGACATGGTATCAGAGCCACGAGAGAAGCCGTAGGTGTTGATCTGCTCTGACAACCCACAGTGACCCACGTCAACCTCCAGCGACCCTTTCTCTGACGACATCGACCACCAGTGACTTCTATTTGAACAACCAGCAAACCTAGACGACCCATGTACTGCTACTGTTAGCCTCTCCAACCATTGGTGAAGCTTTTCTTCACTCCAACGACCCACGTTGAGCACCGGCGAAGCTTCTCTTCCCTCCGACGACCCATGCTAACCACCGACGAGCCTACCCAAACAGTTTCCAACGCTGGAGGGTCTACCCATACAGTTTCCATTGCTGTTTTCTCCAGCCGTGCCTTCGAATCCTCACCAGACAAGTGTCTCATGGTCTAGAACCCTTTCAAACACTCTTCTTGCCTCGATTCTCTCGGGACTCACACAACTAAACCTCAACAGTTGACGACCTCCATCAAACCCTAGGTGTCGATACACCTTCCTATGGTGCTGCTGTTGGCAGCCTACAGCTTCATCCTTGATCCTACTTTCTTGGATTTGTGATGGCTGGTCCATGTGATAACTCTTGGATGTGTGATTGTGCTGTTGGCAACCCCCGTGGACTCGTTTTTTGCAATATGAAGTTCTTAAGCCACCTTTATTGAGATTTGCTAATGTTGTGATGAATGTTTTGCCTACTTTTATTTTTGGGCCAGCATCTTTTAGTCGAATAATCTTATTGTGTTATGGAATCTAAGGAGAAATTAACCCCAAGTTATCTTTTATCTCCGGATTTGCTACCTCTCACGACCATCCAGTTGAATGATAGTAATTATGCGCATTAAGCGCAAGCTATTGAGCTGTTTTTGCTTGGATGGAAGAAATTTAAGTTTTTGATTGATGATCCCCCAGTGACTTCTGATAAGTTCTATGCTGATTGGAGGGCAGAGGATGCCCAGATTCGTAGTAGCTTATGGAACAGTATGGAACCTAACATTAGTTGTAGTCTTATTTTTCTTTCTACAACAAAACTTGTTTGGGAACAAGCCTGAGAATTAGACTCCGGTGCCAATAACCTTTCTCGAATTTACAATCTTCATCAGGATTATTTTTCTCTTGGTTTAGATGATCGGTCTTTAGCAGAGTATTATACTCGGTTTAAAACTATTTGTGAGGAGCTTAATCTCTATCAACCTATCTCTGCTGATGTTAGAGTTATGCAGCGACAATGCGAGTGTATGCATGTCGGTCGCTTCTTATCTGGTCTGTCATCTTCATTTGATTCAATTAAATCCCAAATATTGGGTAGCAGGGATCTTCCTTCTTTGAGTGAGATTTTTAGTCGTCTTCGACAAGCCTCTTTATCTAGTTCAACTATCTCTTCAGGTGTTCCTTCCATTGAGAAATCTACTTTGGCTAGTAGCACTACAGGGGACTATGGTAGTTTTTATGGCTCATTTAGAGGTGGTTGTGGAAGCCAAGGTCATGGTGGGGGTCGTGGCAGTGGTAGAGGTCGTGGTCTTCGGAAGTGTACTCATTGTGGTGGTGATAACCACACAGTTGATTTCTGTTTTAAGCTCTATGGCAAACCATCAGCTTCAGCTAATCAGGCTGTGCTTCATGAAAATAGTGATTTTCAGGCTAATGCTCCTATTCCTACAACTACTCCATCTGTTCAAAGTGGTTCTTCCATTGCTCCTACCTCTCACATTATCTCTATTCCTGATGATGAGTATTGCCGACTATTGTCCATATAGCCTAGCATTGCTACCTCCTCCACTGCTACTCTAGCCCAGGTAATCCTACAACTTTCCTTGCCACTTGTAGTCCATGGGTCATCATCAACTATGGCGCTACAAATCATATAACAAGTACTTCCTCAGGTATATTGTCTCATTTGCGTCAATCTATTTCGTTACCTAGTGTCACTTTAGCAAATGGTTCAACTTCACCCATCTCTGGATTAGGCAATGCTAATCTTTCATCCACACTTCCTCTCACCTCTATTTTGTTTGTTCCTAAATTTCCTTTGTCTTATGTCTGTTAGCAAGATTACTAAGTTTTTGAATTGTTCCGTGACATTCTTTCCCACTCATTGTGTATTTTAGGATCATTGTGTATTTTAGGATCTCAAGACTGGGAAGATGATTGGTGGCGGGCGTAAGTCCAATGGCCTTTATTATTTTCACCCTGAGAGTTCCCATTTTCGACTACTTTTCGATCATCCGTCTCGGTGATGGAGCATCACTGCTGCCTAGGACATCCCTCTCTCTCCAGAATCTCAAGTGGTTGGTTCCTAAGTGTCATCAAATTGAGTCTCTGTCTTGTGAAGCATGTCAGTTTAGTAAAGCATCATCGCGTCCCCTTTGTGTCTAGGTTAGAAAGTCAGGTTTCTCGCCCATTTCATTTAGTCCATTCAAATGTTTGGGGTCCCAATCGTGTTAAATCTAATTTAGGATTTAGGTATTTCATTATTTTTGTGGATGATTTTTCCAAAATGACTTATCTTTATCTTATGAAGGAACATTCCAAATTATCTGTTAGTTTTCAAGCATTTTATAATGAAATAAAGACTCAATTTGATGTTTCCATTCGTATTTTTTTATCTGATAATGCAAAGAAGTATTTTGAGTCTACTTTATCTACTTTCTTTGTTCAGCATGGCATTATTCATAAGACTTCCTGCAATTACACTCCTCAACAGAATGGGGTTGCTGAGCGTAAAATGCAACATTTATTAGAGACTACTCGGGCATTATTATTTCAGATGCATGTTCCTAAGCTCTATTGGAGTGATGCTGTTCTTATAACCTGCTACCTTAACAATCGCACGCCTTCTACTGTCCTTGCTCGACAGACCCCGTATGGTACTATGTTCCTTGGAGTTAGTCCCTTCTCTTTGTCTCCCAAAGTATTTGGTTGTGTGTGTTTTGTCCATGTATTGAGTCCGGGGGGGTGATAAACTTGATCCCAAATCCATTCGATGCGTCTTTCTTGGCTATTCACGATCCCAGAAAAGATACAGGTCTTATTCTCCCTCATTGAAACATTATTTTCTGTGTGCTGATGTTACGTTTCTCGAGTCCGTTCCTTATTTTCCCCCTTCCTCTGATGTTTTGATTTTTGTACTCCATGTCTTCCTACCTTGCCTCCTCCTCCACCTGTTTAGTCTCCTCCTCTTCTGAAACCATTGCAAGTTTATACTCGGTGGTGAGTCCAGCAGGTCCTTCCTTCACTGACCCCCCGTCACTGACTCCTCCCTGTCTAAAGATCCACCCATTCCTTCGGCCCTTGTAGCTTCATTACCTACCTCCAATCCGGATTCTTTGCCTATTGCTTTACGTAAAGGTACACATTCTTGCACTCTTCATTCCATATCTAATTTTGTCTCTTACAACCATGTTTCTTCTTCTCTTCGTGCTCTTGTTACCTTTTTATCAAATACCTCGATTCCAAAGTCTGTTCAAGAGGCCTTGTCTTTACCTGGTTGGAGAATAGCTATGGAGGATGAGATGTCTGCTCTTCATCATAATCAAACATGGGAACTTGTGCTCTACCTCCTGGGAAATCACTTGTCAGTTGTCGTTAGGTGTATACAATTAAGTACTTGCCTGATGGATCTATAGAGCGCCTCAAGGCTCGGCTAGTGGCTAAAGGCTACACCCAAACTTATGGTGTGGATTATGCTGAGACATTTTCCCCAGTCGCCAAAATTGCTTCTGTTCGTATCTTGATTTCTCTCGTCTCTTGCTTTGGTTAGCCTCTTTTTCAATTGGATGTCAAAAATGCCTTCTTACATGGGGATCTTCAGGAAGAGGTTTATATGGAGTAACCACCTGGGTTTGTTGCTCAAGGGGAGTCTAGGAAAGTGTGCAGACTTCGTAAGGCGATTTATGGCCTAAAGCAATCTCCAAGAGCATGGTTTGGCAAGTTCAATGAGACTATTTTACAGTTTGGGATGCGTCGTTGTCAGTCTAATCATTCTGTGTTCTCTTTCACTTATGAGCGAAGGAAAGATTTTATTAGTGGTCTATGTGGATGATATCATTATTGCTGGGGATGATCAATTAGGTATTAATAATTTGAAGGCCTTTCTACAGACTCAATTTCAAACCAAAGACTTGGGGAACTTACGTTACTTCTTGGGTATTGAGGTAGCCCACTCCAAGGAAGGTATTAGTCTCTCACAGAGAATGTATGCATTGGATATTCTTGAGGAGACTAGTTTGTTGGGGACAAAGCCTGTGGCCCTATGGATCCGAATGTGAAGTTGCATACTGATTATGGGGAATTATTGCCAGATCCGAAGAGATATCGACATTTAGTAGGTAAATTGAATTACCTTACTATCACTCGTCCAGATATTTCATTTGTTGTTAGTGTGGTCAGTCAGTTCATGACAGCTCCACGTGTTCCGCATTGGGAGGCAGTGATCAAAGTAGTGTGGTACCTAAAGAGTAATCCTAGCCATGGTCTCCTATATAAATCTAGTGGTCACTTAATGGTGGAAGGATTGACTGATTCTAACTAGGCTAGTTCTCCATCTGATCGAAGGTCTACAATGGGATATTGCACTTTTTTGGGTGGTAATTTGATCACATGGAAAAGTAAGAAACAAAGTGTAGTTGCTAGGTCTAGTGCTGAAGCCAAATATTGAGCTATGGCTCATACATCCTGTGAAATGTCATGGATTAAGCATCTCTTGGGAGAAATGGGATTTGAGATTCCTTTACCTACGAAGATGTATTGTGATAATTAGGCTACTATTCATATAGCCTCAAATCTCCTATTTCATGAGAGAACTAAGCATATTGAGGTGAATTATCATCTTGTTCGTGAGAAGGTGGAGAATGGTTTAATATTGACTCCATATGTTTCTACCCAAGATCAGCTTGCAGACTTGTTTACTAAGCCTCTGTCTAAGGCTCACTTGAACTTATTGTGTTGCAAGTTGGGGTTATATGATATATACTCTCCAACTTGAGGGGGAGTGTTGTGAGATGTATTATGGGTTATGGGGGTATTCTTGTCTTTATATATTTCTTTCATTATATAATAAGAGTTTAGGGTTTTAGGGTTAAGGGGTCAGAACCCTAAGACCATGTTTTACAACAACTAGCACATCAGAAATGGTTGAGCCATAAGCTCACAAACCATTAAAAAAATGAAAAGAGAGTGAGACTAAGATTTGAAAAATGTATGAGATAAAGAGCTTATTCAAGAAAGTTTATAAATATAGTTCAATTCATAAAAACAAGGTCAAAGCCATGATAGCATGATACGGTGGTAAAGATTTTAAAAAAAAAAAAAAAAAGAAAAGAAAACAATAAAAAAATTATAAATTAAAAAATGAAAAGAAAAGGGGAAAAAAAAAAAAAAAAAAAAAAAGAGGAAGAAGTAAAAATCTCACTGGTAAGGTTTAACCCTCCAACAATATGAAACTTTGCTAATTCTTAAACCTAAGACTTCCAAGACTTCTGCACTGATTTTTGAAACTTATCTCTAATTCTGACCAAGTGTACAGCACTCATCCCATCAAAGTTTTCCAGGATGTAGCTTTTATAACATTTATAATAAAAAAAAATTTTAAAAAGGGCTAATGAAGTAGCTACTCCGTATAATGTGAACTGGGAAGCCTAAACCTTACCTGTTCAGAAAGAAAGTGTGCTGAAACAGAATTCAATGAATATGAACTTAACTTGTAATCCCGTTGCATAACCTACAACAAAAGAAAGACAATAGAATAACTTATTTCTATTAAATCTGGATGAATATATTCTCATAATTTAAGTACAGAGTAATCTAAGCAATCAAGCTCAATGGACTAGACCTGGAGCAAATCAAATTGAACTCTCCCTTCCACAGTTACTTCTTTACTTTCCCTTGTTCCATACTGTCTGTGATATCCACAAGTATAAAATGAGCCTAATATTCCTAAAATTTACTGAGAAAAATAAAAGATGCAGGAAATAACTCCAAATAAAAAATCATTCATAATAAAAGATCACATTAATAGAGAAGGAGGCATGATTCTCTAACAGATGGCCCCATTGGTCATTTTGTTGAAGATAATGAATAGTGATATCATGTAGTACTGAAAACTTAAAGTGTAACTTTCCTTTTAATGCTTAGAACTACACCAGTTCCAAAAGACAGGATATCTCTCCTTTTGTATCTGACCATTCTTTTTTATCCTCTTGTAATTTATTATTTTTTGTGAAGATTCTAATAACCCCACTCCATTTTTTCAGTTAGAGACTATCTCAGATCTTCCCTTCTATTCAATTGAATACAGCTCTATTCATTGAAAAAATATGCTAGGATGCATAAATTAACTATAGTAGCTGTAGTGGTATTGGCAGCACTAGATATAATTAATAAAATTAATAATAATAATAATATAAATAGGATAATCCTATTTTTAGTAATCATTATGATGCATCAACTAATTCCCCATTCCTTTTGTTCTGCAACTGGAGAGTCTCCTGAAACTGGTCAACTGGGTCTCCTTTTTAAGTTCTATATCACAAGATAGAAATATAATTTAGGAGATCAAGCAAATAATTTTTACAGGAATAGCAGCCCCTGACAACAGCGTGAAGAATAACAATACATAACCTTGAAGAGAAAGTGGTATCTTTGACACGGACCCTGCTGTTCCTAATGCGCCCCAGAATCGGAAATTCTGCAATTCCTAAGGTTTCAGCTCTCTGTGAACACCCCCCCCCCCCCCCCCAACAAAAAAACAAAACAAAAAAAAGGATCCAAATTAGCTGAAGCTTAAAATATGGCCTGCAAAAACAAAACCTTGTGCAGTCTAACATGTATAGAAATGAACAGCTGAAAGGTTAAAAGAAATAAATTATAGGACAAAATAGAAAAAGTTGGCTATAGTGTGCTGTGTGCGTGGAGAATAGAGAGGAAGTTCAATTACCTCAATGAGATATGGCAAATCAAATTTGCAGATGTTATATCCAATTATAATATCAGGATCCACCTCACGGATAAAATCCTGCAAACAAACACCTGCTAATTGAGACTATAAAACATTTGTAAGCAGAAGGGGGGAAATTGAATGAGATTGTCTTGCCACGAAAGTACTCTTTCTATGTAGCATATGTTTAAAACTGTTGGGAAGTCCCACATCCCACATTGATTAGATATTAAAAGTTGATATGGCTTAATATACCTATTTGGGCACTCCACATAATAGCTTAGGCTTTTAGGTTGGAAACTTAATATGGTATCAGAGCACATTGTTCTTGGGCTATTTCGTTCGTGAGCCCGTTGTTGTTGTTCACGTGACAGGCCCATTGTTGTCTTGTTAGGATGCACGTGAGAGTGAGTGTTGGGAAGTCCCACGTCCCACATCAATTCAAAATTAAATTCAATATGGCTTCACATACCTATTTGGGCCCTCCACCTAATAGCTTAGGCTTTTAGGCTGGAAACTTAACAAAAACTACAGGAAAACAATATGCCCCTACCTATTAACACAATTTAAACTCCTTGTATGAACCCAAAACCCAGGGAATACCGAAGGGGGGAAAAATGAATGATAACATCAGAACTACATCAACAGCAAAAATGTATAACAATTCTGTTATTTCCTCATAACAATAAATATGGGGAAGTGCACTTCCTTTGATAAATGCTTGAAATCAAGAAAATGGAACAGAAATAGTGTATAACAGAGAACAACGGGTCTAACTCTTATTTGCCTCAAATAGTCAAATACTTAGAAAGATTGCATTGTCTAGCTTGTGAGTTTACAAAAACTACTAAGTGGAGATGTCTCTCAAAATACTACCTAAAAGTTGTAAAATAAATTTTTTCCTCACAAAAAGGGAATAAGAATTTATATTTTGTCAAGTTGTACTAGGAGACAGTTTGCCTGCAAAGGCGCAAAACATAAGCTAGTCCTTGGACATACATCTATGTACTATGAGATGCAAGAGAAAGAGTATACAATACACTATACAAGTGTCCAAAAACAAGATGGAGGAACTTGGAAGGTAAAAAATAAAAATAAAAAAAAAAATTAGTATTGCTTTATGATATCATGAATGAAATGAAATGTTCAAAAGAATAAAAATCGAACCCAGACATAAGCAAAAAATTTTGCGAAATGAGATGTCTGATTGTATTAAAAGGGTAGTTAAAGAGGTCCCTAAAGAATTAAAAGAATCTGGGCCAACATTTAAAGAAACTTAAAGCTAGAATGATGAGATTCAAATGGCCAATGAAAGCATAAAAATTTTGGAAAAGATTTAATAAAAAGAGAAGTTTTTCAAGATAGAAATGGTTAACTATTTATCCCCTTGAGGGGATCAAGGGGGCAATTTTCCCGAAAAGAGAATTTGGAGTAATCATAATCCATGCACCTATGAAAGTTACCTTCTTCAGGTGGACGGCTGCCAGAAATAAATGCTTAACCATTGATCACCTAATCTCTAATGGCTGGATCATCCCTCATTAGTGTTGCATGTGCAAAAATAGTGAAGAGAAGGTGGACAGTAGACCACCTTTTTCTCCATTGGCCAATCACTTTAGATCTTTGGGCTAATCTCTTCGCATTGTTAGGCACTCAATTTGGAGGAATAAGGTCAGTCAAAGGTCTGATTTCTTCTTCCATAATCATTTGAAGGTCGATTTGTTCAGTCGTGATTATATCTCTATTCCTATGAAAAGTTGAACATTCTAGTTGGAGTTCCTATCTCAGATCGAGAGCAGATCTTGTGCTATTGGTTCGACGCTGCTGCGTTAAGTTCCAATTGCTGGAAATTGAAGTGTCGTTGCTGTTCAACAATCCATTGCTTGTTGTACTTAGTTCTTTTCAGACCTATTTTAGCAATTTCTCGGCAATTATGGCCCCTCGTAGAAGAGGTCGGAGAGGAAGAGGATAACGAAATGCTGTAAATTTCAGTGATGATGCAATTGGTGAGTTTAGACAAATTGAGGCTTTGATGGATGCAATCCAGCGTCTACAACTTCCTCATGAGGTACTTGATACCTCTTATGACATTGAAATCCCGAATTTTCAAGGAAGCCTTGATTCGGATGATTTCTTGCATGGACAAATGCTCTTGAGAGAGTGTTCATCATTACATGTTGAAAAATCAAAGGTCAAGATAGCAAAGACTTACCTCCTAGGTAGTATCTCCGATTGCTAGAAATATTTGCAACAATTTTGCCAATGGAGTGGAAAAGACAAGATGAAGATAAAACTTCAAAAAAAAAAAATTTATGCCCTTTCATTTTATGCCAATTGGTTACGAAATGGTCAATGAACATTACAAGGGGCAAGAAATTCAAGTTTCTTTTGACATCTCTATTTAAACAAAGAAGGAAAGTCTTCCTAGTGAAGATTTGCTGCAAATTTTAGAGTATGCAGCCCCCATGTTTGATGATTATCACGAGGAGGCCTTTGTGTCTGATGAGAATGGTGATGAGGCATTTGTACTTGATAAGGACGATGTTTTTGTTGTTAAACAAGAAAGACAAAGTTTCCGCTGAAATTTCAATGGCTAACTTCGAAGCAACCCCACTTTTTTTTGCCTATGATGATGACAACGACTATGAGCAAGCATTTGATGTTGACAAGGTAGAAAGTGAAGAAAAAGACTGATTTTCTAGTGCTAATTTTGAGTTACCACAGCCATGTTTTAATGACTTTCCTTGTGATTTGCCTCCTGAGTTGTCTTCTTTGCAAGATATGCCACCTTGCTTTGATAAGGAACCCAAGAAAGCATCTCTTACCATAGTTGTCCCTGAAATACCTCTTTTAGAGATGGATGATCTCTATTGGCAGCATCAAGAGGAGAAATTTAATGGCTATTTTCCTCATGAGTTGGATTATTTGTGTGGAGATCTTGGTTCCAAGTTTTCAAGTGGCTTCCACAAAGTTCCTTTTTCATTTCCAAAGAAAACACATGATAAGAGTTGACCCACAGTTGACCTTATGCAAGATATTCATGCTTCTAAGAGTCTTACAATTGAGAAACTTCATATCAAACACAAGTTTAAAGCCGATGATTGAAGAGGGAAGCTTCTTTTCAAAGCTAGAGATCTTGCTTGAGTGGTGTTAATGGAGAACTTCAACAAGTTACATCAAGAATTGCTTCTACAACTTTATTCAAACTTGAGGACAAGTTTTTTTTTTAATGGTGGAGTCCTGATGTGACAAGATATATGCTGCCAATAGCTTGGATTAGTTCATAAGTACCTTGTATTAGTTTGATTGGCTTGTATTAGCTTATGTGGTTAGTGAGTTAGTTAACAGTCATTTTACAGCTTTTATTCTCTATAAATAGGGTTGTTAGAGATTAGTTAATCATTTTTTAGAGAATACTATTGTTTGTATCAGACTGTAAAGAGAGTTGAGAGCTCTCTCTCTCTAGAATCAAAGACTTGATTTTCCTTCACTTTCTTGACCATTTTCTCTCATTTTCTAGCCTTTTCTAGCTATAATTTCTGATTTTCTGGTGTGAGATTCATCAAAATTGCATACTAACTATATCAAAGAATAGTTTCCTTGCAAGCTTTTCCCTGGGTTGCTCCACATTTGTCAGGAGGAAAGCCTTCTTTTTTTTAACTTTTTTAACTCTTGTGCTTTGTAAAGATATACATAATTAGTATACATCCTATATAATTGGCCTTAGCCATTTCTTGTGATTAATATAATTTACCTTTAATAAAAATAAAAAAGGATAGAAATGGGCAGTAAATGAAGCCAAAAAAAAGATAATTAGGATAAATTTAAGGCATATGGTGATTTTGTATTGTAAGTTAGGTACAAAAGATCCATTCCAAAAAATTTAGGCACAAATGGAGAGAAAAATTTTTAAAAGCCAATTATAGACCAGGTTAAGGACATTAATGGTGAGTGTCAGAAAGTTGCTGTGGGAGACAATATAAGGAAAAGATTAAAGTCATTTTCACATATTATTTGATGGAAAGTTGGAAATCACATGAGAAACTTAATCCTAGGAGTTAATTGCTATGCTTAAGTCAGAAACTATAATTGCTATGCTTAAGTCAGAAACTATAAAGACTTCCAAAGAATTTAAATGAATAAATAAACCCTACTAATGAAGCAATAGTAGGGCAATGATAATGCAGAATGGCCAACTGTCCAGCAAAACTGTATAAGAAATGCTTGATGAACAAAGTTATTACCTATATGTAGGGGAGCTACACCAACTATTGCCATATCAAACATATGAGTCATATTACAAAACTTTGGGTGAGAGTATGTGTTGCTTGCTCAAAAAACAAAAAACAAAAGCAAAAGCAAAAACAAAACAAAACTTCGGGGGTGAGAGTTAATTTGCAAAAATTAAGACATGAAAGAGTATCAAACAGATTATGATGTGAAACAAGAGTATCAAAAATCAATATAATTTCATGACGAGAAGATCAACCATGTTTTTTAATTATGCAATTGATTGAAAGGTTTGGAGAGAAGACAAAAGTGAAAACCTACACTACTTATCAACTTTGAAAAGCATACAAGATAGTCCATAAAGATATAATGTAGTGGGTGATCCTTGACAGTTTATATAGGGGGGTGAGGATCAACCAGATATGTTAATGTCATTTTGAACATGAAAGGTGGTGCAATAATTAAAATGAAAACTTATGTGTACTGTGTAGCATGTTAAGAAAGGAAAGATTAGGGCTTATTTAGAATAGTCTTTGTATGAGAATAATTTTCTAGTCAGTGATATCTTTGTAATTTTAAAGACTTCCAATTTTATAAAGGTTCTATTTTGGTCGGAATTTCTGAATTTCTATTTCTAATTTGAGTCTATTTAAGAGTATTTTATTGAGTTATAAATGAACCCATTAAAAGTTGAAGAACATCTAGTTTAGTAGAATATGAGTTTTAGATGGTTTCTATGTTGGTTAGTCTTTTTTGTTGAAAATTTTTACTTGCCTAGCAAGTGTTCTAGAGTCTATAAATAAGGGCCAGTGTACCAAAACGAATTTAAGACTTTGATAATAAAATATTGAGTGTTTTGTTTTGCTTATTGAAGGCACGCTTACCCCAATTCTCTATTCTACTTCTACTTCTTCTTCTTCTGCTCTTTTCTTTAATTCTATACAATGCTGTGTTTTCTGATTAACCCACAATCAGCCCCAATTTTTATTAGATTCTCTTAAACTTTAGCTAGTTACTTCTTTTTGGCTAACACTTGTATATTCTTTATGTACTTGGGTTTTGCCCTTTACTTTCAATACAATACTTCATCAAAAAAAAATTTTATTGTTTTCGCGACCTAAGACCATATTCCCATAACTCTAAACCTATTGCCATGCCATAATCCTTTACCCTAACCACAAAATAGTTGCTGCCCAACCTCCAGCAGACTATTTTATGAAATTTCAGCCACTAACCACATTTAAATCTTGACCTAGTCTAACCCCGATTCGTCTTCTAAGGCTAGTACCCTTTTACCACCCTTCAAAACCTAAAATCGCAAGCCTTAACCCACCATAACAATCACATACAGCCTTGATCTAGTGGTGGACTGCATCACAAATAATCGAAGGAGAGACAAGTCAACTTCTTAAGCAAGAGGCCTACTCTGAGGGTTAACATTGAGCCCTTACCTCCTTTATTTTATCTTATTTTTCACTGATAGGCAACAAAAATTTTATTGATGAAGAGAAAAGATTACAAAAAGGAAAAGAAGTCCTTAAAAAATAAGAAGAAAATAAGGAAAATAATAAACAAAAAGCACTACACTCTACAAGCTGCCCTCCAATCCGATCTAATTACAAATAAAGGAATACCCAAAACAAGTGTATATTCTGAAACAAGTTACAAGTTTGTGATGTTTCTTGATGATATATTTTTAATTCACAAAAATAGAGTACAAACTAACTCTCAGTCTAAGCTACAAGAGATGCATTAAATCTTTTTAACATTATGAAGAAGTGAATAACTAAGTATATAAGGAATGTAACTCCAGTATAACTTAAAGTAAACAATAGATAATAGTGGAAATTAGTGCCGTGAGATACCTGAAAAATGAAAGTTCCATCATTTCCAATCGATTATCGATAAGAAATAACATATTAAATTGGATATTATTTACAGAATTAAGATTGAGATCGATGAAGGGGATAAATGCATTTAAAAGGTTGTGTGATTATCAAATATCAATCAAGCCAAAGGAAACCTTTATAAAACAGACTAGCCATACTTTATGTCACAAAAGAATGAAACTCAAAAAACAGCATACCCATAAAATCAAAAAAATCAAAATGAGGATGCTGAGATGGATGACTGGATGAGTGGCAACAAAAGAAAAGATATTATTAAAAATGCATTTGTAAGAAGCTAGAGGCACCACCAATTGATGAAACGATGATTCTGAGACAAGTGCAATGGGGTGAGGAGATGAGGTGACCAATGATTAGACTAGTAAAGAGGAGCAATTGACTTAAAATTGAAAGACAAGCACGAGAGGAAGGCCAAAAAGAACATGGGCTGAGGAGGTGACTAAAAGTCGAAATGGACTATGACTCAACAAAAGATATAGCCCTATCTATACTACCTATAAAAGGCTGAATCTGAGAAAAACTTTTGAACGAACAATATACCCTTATTTTTTTATAAAAAAATACATATGTACCCTTCCTTTAATTGAAACACATAATAAACATTCTTATCATTTGGTAACAAATGAAAGTTAGATTTTAACTCAAACTCTTAATAAATTAAAGTTAGATTCTTACTCAAATTCTTTTTCCTAGATCAACTATCAAGTTGCATGATAATATATATGAATATAAACTCTTTAAATATTCCGTTTTATGAAGAAGAAAAAAAAATCTGAATGTATATCTAAAGAGTTTTTAATCTTTCATTGACAATTTTGATTATAAAAAACAAAAATGTACTTTTGAATTTTAAACTTTATTTTTTTATGAAAAAATATAAAATCTTTATGTATTTATTATTTTGTATAACTAATATTATTTAAAAATATTCACATGCAACGCACATGTGCTATATCTAGTATAGCACAAAATGATGAAGAAGATACATTTAACAAACCTTGAGTGGTTCATATGCAAGGCTTTGTAGATTTAAGTGGCATATATTTCTTTAAACTTGCATTCCATCCAATCTTTTGCTTTAGGAATGATTTTCTTATTTGCAAACACATTAAATAAGGTTAGTTTTTCACTATTTTATTAAAAAGGAAGTGGAAAAGGCAGAGATATAGAAGGTAATAATTCAACAAATTCCATTCTACATCTCTCCCAAGTCACAACCCAAGAAGAACATGGGGTTAAATAAATTGTTAAGCAATACATTAGTTCTTCTTGAATATTAAAAGTACTTTCACCCATGTACGGATAATTTTTGTTCCAGTAGCGTAAATGCCTTAAAAATTACAAGAAACATTTTTAAGTTTAAAAAGAAAAATTACAAAAAGAAAAACATTACCCTCCAAGCTAGCAACACTTCTCGTTCCGTTTCAAATGACATTACATCAACACCAACTATGGGAGAGCATGACTTAAGGGTCATGACGTTACGGACAAATGGCTGGTCCTCTCCTTGCAGAGTAACTAGATTAGCCACCTAGGGAAGAAGAAGAAGAAAAACAAAAGGAAGAAGAGAGAAAGAGAGAGAGATAAAGAAAGAGAAATTTTACTTCAGACATAGTAAAACAAAATACTATCATACAACAAATAAATATTCTACACTTATATCCAAGACATCAGAATAATTATAAGGAAGTAGGAATTAAACCTGGATAACAGGATCGTGGCTAGGCTCAGGAAAATGACCTTTGCGACCAGCACACTCAATGTCAAAACTCAATATGCGAAATGGAGCCATTTTTGAGAATTCCCCTTCTGGGGCATGGCTGATCAATTCTGAATACCTAAATATAGTTGTCAAGGAAAGAATTTTTCCAGCAGGAACAAGACCTAAGATGAACAAACATAATTCTTCTTTAAAGGAAATATAATGCCCTCCCATGCATGAGGATACAGGCAATCAAACTCTAATTGGCAGTTGGACAAACTCTTTACTGTCTTCTTATATTTTCGAGCAGGAACTTCGATCCAATTGCCACCAACAATGTTGCAATCAATCATGAAACGAAGAGCAAAAAGAACATTGCTTTCATATGTCATGAAGCTCTTCATACCAAAACCATCAATTTGTATGCCTCTGTCAAGAATACCTGCCAATTTCGGGAAAATAATGAAAGGAAGTAAAGAAAGCATAACTAAACTACCGCAAAAATCAGACCTCATGCATGCAAGAAGCAATATATGAAGCCATTATGGATATCTGCAAATTACCCATCTCAACAGTGAAT
Source organism: Liquidambar formosana (assembly GCA_039720395.1). Lineage (NCBI taxonomy): Eukaryota > Viridiplantae > Streptophyta > Magnoliopsida > Saxifragales > Altingiaceae > Liquidambar > Liquidambar formosana. Next base: position 25,215,468 of record CM077820.1, read on the forward strand.
TATGAAAGCATGATATTACATAAAAAGGAAAAAAACAAAAACCCATTTAACAAGATCAGCTAAACCCATTTTCTTTCACGTAGTTTTTTTTTTTTTTTTTTTTACTTTCACGTAGTTAATTCAAAAAGAAATATTGTGAATCATGTATGTGTGTGTGTCAACAGATCCATATTTTACCACGGCAGCTGGTAACCATTGTTGGCAATGCAACTACAATTTTAAGAAAAGGATGAGAATCCTGCTGCTGATAATACATGATGCTCCTTTTCTGCACTATTTCAATACGTCGGACAAATTTAGGAACCTTACTGTTCCTATTCGCCTCCCTCATCCTCCCCTGAAACACCACCAAACTCAAGAAATTTAACCATGGTGAATTGAAGCAATTAATTTGAAGAATATATTCAACATCAGATATAGTATAAGTGCAAGGCAGAACACCTCGAGAATCTGATGAAAACGGGAGATATCATCGGGGCCCATTCCTGGAGGGCAGCTGATGTAAAAATATGGCTCAAATCCATGAACATTGCAGCAAACACTATGCCCTAAAACCCAATATATCAATTTATCAGATTTTCACAGGGCATAATTCTAATTGAAGCAATGTATTACTAAATATAGCTATAAATGTGACTGTTTACACTTCCCACATACAAAAAGTAAGTCGTTAGTACAGTGGCCATTGTTGTACATAGCCTCATAAAATGTTATATACGTGCACAACAACCCGTATGATACTTTGATAATTTTAAATGAACTTCGAAAATTTTCGCAATAATGAAATAACATAACCCATCTACCTCCTTGTGTAACCATGGACCAACCTTAAAACCTTTACATATACAATTTCAGGCAACAATTGAAAATTATACTAGATATCGCAGTCTCGAAGTACAATCACCAACATAAATTTGGCTGAGTTTGGATTCAGATATAACACCCAAATCAAAGAGAGTTTATATTAAAGCTGTAAAAATTTTGGTTTGAATAAAAAAAAAAGGCAAGCTGTTTTAATAGTTTTTATTAATTTTCGTTAAAGATTTAGACAGTTTCCATCAAAAATATGTGAATTTTTGGGAAATCTAAAGAAAAAATAATTTTTTAAAAAAGAAAAATGGGCCATCAAAATTCAGTAACTTGAACAGTTAGGAATCAAACCATTAAATAAACCAATCAAAAGGGAAGCGAACCTATAATTCTCAAATGAATAAAAATGCATATAGAAATATATCGAAAAAAAGAGAAAATAACAATAGCTACAACAGTTTATGCAGAGGAGAGAGAGTACTAATCTCTCTATTTTTCATTTTTAAACTAAGCAACATTCATTTTTAAAACTAAAGCAACATAAAACAAAAAAGTCAAAATATTGGTTCCATTTCATTTTCTTTCCTCAGTTCTCTCAAAAGGCGAAAAGATTATATCAAATATACAGATACACGTACATACAGAACTTATAAACAATAAACTAACCTTCCCTTGTGACCCCGAAGATTCTGATAATTGCAGCTGCCCCAGACGAATTGGGCATCAGTTCTTTATGACTATCTCCGATCACGTAATCAATGTCCAGTTGTTGAAAAACTAAACCCAAATCCAAACCCGAAATCATCAAATTCAAAAACAAACACGAACGTATGGAAATAAATTCCGTTTGTTTCTCGGGAAATAACAAAAGAAAATAAATAAAAATGCTTCCGACAAAAAAAAAAAACAAAAAACAAAAAAACTCTTCCTTTCCCAAGCATTTTCCTTTCCTTTCCCTCAATTTCCCCGAGGACCAAACAGAGGGTTAATATTAGCAATGTAAAATGTAATGGTGGAATGTACCAAAAATAGAACATTAAATTCACAAGCAAACACAAACCCTAAATCTGAAATTCCATTTGTTGCTCGGGAAAATAACGAAAGAAAGTAAAGAAAAACATTCGAAGGCAGCTTCCATAATTTCCTTTACTTTCCTTTCTCTCATTTTCCCGAGAAACAAACAGGAGGTTGAGATCAAGGGAGAAAAGGACAGAGTAGTAGAAAGAGTGGTTACTGATGTTCTGAGATTGAGAGAGGTAGGCGTGTGAGAGAGGCGGGCGGGCCCACTTGGCAAGGCGAGAGGTAAGGGCTTGGCGGTGCTCGATGTCGCGGAGGATGAGGGTTTCCTCATCTTCGTAGTCGTGGAGGAGGGTCTCGTCGAGGAAGACGTCCTCGTCAATGTCTTCGTCTTCCATGGCCGCCTGGTGCTTGGGTTGGTGGGATTGTGGTGGTGGTGGCGGTGGAGGACGCTTCTTACTGGCGCCGTTGTTCATGGCTCTGCGGTGGTGTGGTGGTGAGTGAGTGAGGTTGAAGAAGCAGAGGAGAGGAGGGAATGGGAAGAGTGAAGATTCCCGCCAGTTTTGGGGGTAGTTTTATATTGACGGTAGTCACGTGCAGAATACGTGCATTTTTGGGTCTTAGTATGTTTTTTTGTTTTTTTTTTATTTTGGGGAATTGGTCAAAAGTCTGTCTAAAATCTTCGCTCGTTAGTCTTTAGTACCAATAGTAATTTTTAGGTAAAATTACACTTTGCCCCTTCATCTTTAGGCTGAAATTACTTTTTCACTCTCATCTACAAGATCAAACAAATCACCCTCAAACTATTGGAAATGGAATTTAGACTAACGCCATTAACGGAATAATTGAAATGACAATAATGCCCTTGAGATTTTTATGCCTGTATATGCAAAATGACATTAGTACCCCACATTATTTTCTATTGTAACAGTACAATATTACCCCATGTTATCAAGTTCCCTTTCCTTCTCTTTTCCTTAATTTTCTCACCAACCAAACAGAACCTTTTAAGCAAAAAAAACTGATCAAAGTGTCAACTTTAAAGAAATACAATGCTTAAACCAAACACGTAGTTGCTACCAAGAACCTATCAAATTACTATGATTGTTTGGAAGAAGAAGAAGACGTTGAATTGGAACCAGAGGCGTGGTTGCTTCCATCACCACGAACACCAACATTTCCATGACCCACTCAAAGATCGAATTTTTTTTCTTTTTTAATACTCTGGTGGGCATTTTTATTTTCAGCCATTTAAGCATGTCAATGTGGATAATGGATCTGATGGAGCTAGCCTAATCTCATTGTTGGAGTAGTTGCATCCGTCACCACGGCTATCAACATTTCCATAGCCGAATAAAAAATCCCTAACCCTAACACTAATCTAAACCTAACCCTCCATTTGTTTGCTCATAAAACAGAGGAAAAATAAGAGAAGGTGAAGAAAATCTTAAATCCCATATTTTCAGTTGCTTCCAAACACACACACACACACACACACATAAATATATATAATTGAAATCAAATTTTAATCAGTTGGGTAGAGATATTACTTTACAAAGTTTAGATTGATGGAAAAAAAATTGAGGATTCAAAGGTTTTAATCTCGTATCTTGGATGGCCAACAAGTACCCTTTGCCGAATGAGATCCCCGCCATTGCAATCGCACGTTCAGATCGATGCCAACTCCTTCTTCAACATGTTCACAATGATTGCAACGACAACCGAGAGTTATGTGATTCATCCCTCCTCAACATGTTCATCACCTTGCCCCTGTTTTCTCTCTCTCTCTCTCTCTCTCTCTCTTACACACACACACACACATAAGGTTATATATAAATATATATGCATTGTTTGGTTTTGTTTGAAATTAATAATAGGGCCAGGCTATTGCCACCACTCAAAATACTCTAAGCCCTCCAATATTTAAATAATTTAAAAAATTCTTTATATCTAAATGTAAATTTACCAATAAGGATATGTCTACTTAAAGACTTTAAACATTTCCTATCCTCACCCCACTCCACCCCTAACTCCAAAAACATTCCACCATCTATATACTTTATGTTCTCACAAACCCTAACAACCTTAACACCAAATCCATATTTACAAGAAAAATTAGTGTTTCCATGTTATATTGAATAATGGACAAGAAAAGCATTGATAGAGATAATATTAGCAATCAAAAGATAAGTATTTATACATTTTTTATTGAGTTTAACTTCAGTTTTTCGTATGCTGAATTTTGCCTTGTTCAGTTTTTCGTCTCCGAACATATTTACAATGTTCATTTCTGTAACACTGAACTCTTTCAACACGTTCTGATTTCTAAGTCCAAACAAAGTTATTTTGTTCCGTTTTCCAACTCCGAATAGATGGATATTGTTCAGTTATGTAACTCCGAACAAATGGATATTGTTCACTTGTAGGAATCCGAACAAACTTGTGTTGTTCTGTTTTAAAACACCGAACAACTTAACTATACAACAATTGAGAATTGTTCGTATATGTAATTATGAATGGATTTTAAGTGTTCGTGTTTATAAGTCGGAACAAATAATAAAGATTCGGTTTCAAAGGTTCGAACATTTTTGTATTGTTCTTTTCTATGAAGCTGAACATATATACTTTGTTCTTATTAATAAGTCCGAACATATATAATATGTTCTTACTAATAAATCCGAACATATATACTTTATTCTTACTAATAGGTCTGAACCGGTTAGGGGTGGGGTGGAAAAATGTTAGGGAATTTTTTCTTAAGGGTATTTTAAGAAGATAAAGGGATGCTTTTAGTAAAATATGAGGGGATTTAATTAGTGGGGGGCTTAGAGTATTTTGAGTGGTGGCAATAGCCTGGCCCTTAATAATATGGATTTACTAGAGATGGCGATATGTATAGATTATTGGGAAGAAATGAGTCATTGGTGGGATGATGATTTTTTTAAAAAAACATAAAAATAAAAATATTCAGTTCAAGGGATTTCTTAATTTTAGATTAAAAATTGCAACGGTGTTGAAGAAGACAATCGGAAATGTGGCCGGAGTATAAAAATATTGCACAAGGGTAGTTTTGACTGAAAAATGTAATAAGTTGGTCACGTGGTGTGCAGATGGCCAATTTCCGTTAAAATTCTAACGGCTGCTATACGGAGGGGAGTAAAGTGAAAAAAACTGCAACTATGGGGGGTGATTTGTCTGATTTTGTAGATGAGGGTGGAAAAGTGATTTCGACCTAAAGATGAGGAGGGCAAAGTGTAATTTTCCCTAATTTTTATGTTAGTGTTAAAAAACAATTTTCAAAGTACACGGCATAGTTAATAAAATACAGTATGATAGAATAAGAGATGGCACACGTATAGAGTATAATTTGATTTTTTTTTTTCTTAAGTACAGTGAATATTCGACATAAAAAAACGAAAACGATACAGATACAAGCATATATGGATACAATAAGAATTTTAATTAAAAAATTGAAACAAAAAATACACGAATATATTATGTTATTTCATTTAATATATCACTATTAATCACTATTTTTACATTTTTATTTAAATATTCATAAAATATTGTTAAAAAAATGAGTCATGCTATATGGACCGAAGTTCGTAAACCAACCGTAAAACGACTCCATATAAAAACACCCCTTCCTTAACTCCGTCAAACCTATACCTGCTACCCTTGTCCCTCTCTCTTTCCTTCTTTCTCCATAAAACAAGCGTTGAAACTTGATTATATACTTGGCCCCAAACAAACTCAGTCCCTCTCTCTCCACATCTTCCTCGACAAAGTAGAAGACACAACTACATATTTTTGTGAGAAAAACTAGTTTGATCCCAAAATATATATATATATATATATATATATATATATATATAGATAGAAAGAGAGCATAAAGAATAAGAAGATAATGACAAATAAACTTATTTTTTGGGATTTTAACTCGAGAAACTTAGTTTTCTTTTAACGATAATCTAGTTAAGTTTTAAAAAAACCTAGCTAAGTTTACAAAAATCTAGCTTAAGTTTACAAAAAAAATCTAGTTAACTTCACAAAAAACCTAGCTACTACCAGTTGAGTTTCAACCTGATCTAAATGGAGAGTAAGAGAAGAAGAGAAGAAAAGCTTAAATTCAACTAGAACCAATATGAAAGATGAAAAAAATAAAAAAAAAGGAGAGGGAATAAAGAGATGATAGTAGAGAGATGAGGTTGAGCTTCTTCAAGTAGCTCGTATCCTTTAACCCACTTTTGTATTTTGGCAGATGAGGTTACATTTAGACAGTTGCCATCGGTGGGAAGATCGGAATTCAGCTCTTTTTATCAAGTTTTCTACACTTTCCGGTGAAGACAAGACACAAGAACCATAGTCGCTGCAAGTGAGAAAATAATGGTTTGGGTTTTTGGGTTTGTATTTGGAGAGAGAGAAGGGAGAGAGAAATTAAAAAGAAAAAGAAAGCTTGTTAAGTACACGAAGTGGTGTTCATTGCCCTAGTAGCTGGTTCCTTCATTATGCATGAACAGCTTTAGTCAAAAGCAGTTGTATTCAATTTGCAAATCTTCATCATGCTAACATCATCCTCATCTAGTTCAATTTCAAATTTTACCATTTAGCTAATGCGGCATCTAACCGATTTAAGTTAGAGAATCTTTTCCCTAAAAAAATCAATCACATATAAAATAATAATCAATTTTATTATTTTATTTTGTTTTATTTTGTACATTTGCTTCAAAGGAGTAGGAATTTGGTTAAGAAGAAGACTCATAATTAATAAGCATGTACGTCTTTATATATATATATATATATATATATACTACCTATAAAAAGATAAATGTAAGAAAAACTTTTGATTGACTAATATACCCTTATTTTAATTTTTAGATACATAACTACCCACCCTTCTGCATATATAGGAAATATAGTAATTCTAAAACGCATACCTTAATATATTCTAAAACACATACCTTAATATATCTATACTACCTATAAAAAGATGAATGTAAGAAAAACTTTTGATTGACTAATATATCTTTATTTTAATTTTTAAATACAACTACTCACCCTTCTGCATATATAGGAAATATAGCAATATGAAAACTATAATTCTAAAACACATATCTTAATATATATGAGTATAATACGAGCATTTACTAACTAGGATACACAGTGACACGAATGTTGTAACAAGCTTTAAGCCTACACAAAATATAAAAAATAATATATATATGCGCTAAAACTTATGTTTTTTAATCAAATTGATACACTTAAGTATACTTTGGGATGAAATTAGAAATTTTTTAGTGTAAGTATTAAATTGACACATAACCTAAAGTACAGTTTGTAAAAGTTTTTATTTGAAAATTGTTTAATCACCCATCTCTCACCATCCCACCTTATGTTTCATAAGTGAAAGGTTAAAAGTGAAAAATAAGGTCGAGTATAAATAAAAAAAAAGAACTAATCTATACTACCTATAAAAAGATGAATGTAAGAAAAACTTTTGATTGACTAATATACCCTTATTTTAATTTTTAAATACACAATTACCCTACCCTTCTGCATATATAGGAAATATAGCAATATGGAAACTATAATTATAAAACACATACCTTAATATATAAAACATAAATAGGAATTCAAAGGAAACGGAAACTATAATTCCTATATGATAAATAGAAATATATAGAAATATGAAAACTATAATTCTAAAACACATAACTTAAAATATAAAATATAAAAATAAAATAAAATGTTTATCTTTAAAATATTTATGAAAAAAATATAAAATATTTATATATTTATTATTTTGTATAACTAATATTATTTAAAAATACTCATGTGCAACGCACATGTGCCGTATCTAGTAGATATATATGGTCGGTGGTGAAAGTAGGTGATTTAGGACTGGGTGGATAGTATTATTCTTTTTATTTTCTTGATTAGTTTATAACAACACGCGTATGTAAACTCCAATTGCAATGCCACATATTCCATTATGTGACCTTTCTGTCAATTTTAGGGTAGGAATTACATTACCTCCCTGATATGAGCTTTAGACGAAAAAATAAAATTAAAAAAAAATCTAGATACTATATTGAAACTACCCGGATCATGATTGTATATATATATATATATATATATATATACACTAGATATAACAGACGTGCGTTGCACGTGAATATTTTTAAATAATATTAGTTATACAAAATAATAGATACATAAAGATTTCATATTTTTTCATAAAAGATAAAGTTTAAAATTTGAAAGTACAACGAAAGATTAAAAACTCTTTAGATATATATTTAGAATTTTTTTCTTCTTCATAAAACGGAATATTTAAAGAGTTTATATTAATATATATTATCATGCAACTTGATAGTTGCTCTAAAAAAAGAATCTGAGTAAAAATCTAACTTTCATTTGTTACCAAATGATAAGAATGTTTATTATGTGTTTCAATTAAAGAAATGGTAGATATCTATTTTTTTTTAAAAAAATAAGTGTATATTGGTCATTCAAAAGTTTTTTTGAGATTCAACATTTTATAGGTAGTATAGATTTGTAGAGTAAAATTTACCAAAGAAGGGAGAAGTCGCCGTTAACCAGAGAAGGAAGAAGTCGCCGTTAATGGAAAAGATGGAGAGAAGGTTGAAACTACTTTTAATGGAGAAAGTGGAATTTAAAATCTGACTCTTTATTTATTATATAGGAATTATAATTTCCGTTTCCTTTGAATTCCTATTTGTGTTTTATATATTAAGGTATGTGTTTTATAATATATTAAGGTATGTGTTTTGGCTGTGTTTTAGAATTATAGTTTCCATATTCCTATATATTTCTATTTATTATATAGGAATTATAGTTTCCGTTTCCTTTCGATTCCTATTTGTGTTTTATATATTAAGATATATGTTTTAGAATATATTAAGGTATGTGTTTTAGAATTATAGTTTTTATATTACTATATTTCCTATATTTGCAAAAGGGTGGGTAGTTGTGTATTTAAAAATTAAAATAAGGGTATATTAGTCAATCAAAAGTTTTTCTTACATTCATCTTTTTATAAGTAGTATAGATATAGATATAGATTATTGGTAGTATAGATATATAATAAATTTTTTTATTCAAGTTTTACTAAAATCCTTTTCAATAGATAGTACGGTTGATCCACTTGTAACATATTTAGTGGATTATTAGTAAGATTTTATTGATTTTAGTTTTGAAAAGCTTTTTTTTTTTTTTAACTATAATTAATTTATGTAATTTTCTCTTTTTTTTTTTTTCTTTTGAAGTTTCTTGAATGAATTAGGACATAGGATTCAATTTAAAATTGGGAAATAAAGATTTAAGTAAAAAATAAAAATAAAAATGAAATCGAGGCCTTCTTATTGGTTGATGCCCTAGGCCACTGACTAAGTGCCTGTTTGGATGAGATTCTGGGAGGCCCAAAATCTCTTCTGCTGGCCCATAATCACTTTTAAGAGTGTTTGGATAAAAAATGAAAAAAATGATTGTAAGCTCAAAATAGATTTTGAGGCCAATTTGTTCAAGCTGCCTCCCCCTGATTCTGATTCAGCTTCTGATTCTACTCTGAAACTATCTCAAACAGACACTAAGTGGTTTAGAGTTTAGCTGCCCTGCTTTTAACATCCTTTATAACCGTAGGTATGATATCATGGTTTTGTCATATTTAATTCAAATTTTCAGCAGATTCAAGTTTTTAATGAACAAACTAAACCAATTAACGAAAACTATAAAATCGCTTATGAATGATTTTTTTTTCTCTAACTTTCTAAGATTCTCTATTTAAAAAATAAATAAAATCAAAGCTTTTAATGAGCTGATGTGGCAATTGGCGACTATAACACATCATTAAGAGAAATAGATATGAGCAAAACATTTGATCCGTTTGCCATTTTCCAGAACGAAAAGCCAAGGTTATAAAACTCTTTTGTCATAATCATATCACTATGATAATACCATAAGTCCGCTAGTACCGGAGCATTTCCTTGGCCCTTAAACCCTAATATTAAAATGATTTGGAACCGTCTCAATCTCCACAGTAGCGCGCTCCCTTTCTCTGTCTCAATTTCGAATGCTATGACAAAAAGTGATCAAATCACCATTGACTAACCTTTGAGGCCACCACCTTTTCTCTCTCCATTTATTATATATATATATATATATATATATATATTATCTCAATGAACGAAAAGAAGCTTCTTCTCCATGAGAAGGTGGAGGTGGGTGGTGTCTTCTATTTATTTTCTAGCTCATTCACATTTGTTTTGTACTCTGAATGGAGGTTCGTTTTTTCTTGGGCCTCATGCAATGAGAAACTAAGACTTGTAGTAATTTTTTTTTTTGGGTTCTTCTACATTTTCTCAGCAACTAAACAGAGTCTGTTGCTTCATTATCTTTTGCTTTTCTTTTATTTCTCGAGTATCTTTTACTTTCGATTTTAGTTTGTTTGACTCTCTGGTTTCCATCTTCTTATTGTTTTATGGGTTAGCGGTGATTTTCGCAATTGCTTTTTGGATGATTCGTTTTATATTCCCATTTTAGTACTGCATTGTTTCATCCTATACTTTTTTTTTCTTCATAAAAAAACCATTCTATAAAAAAAAAAATTTAAAAAAAAAAATTTGAAACACATTGTCGGGTAATTTTGCTTCATTTTATTGTTAGATTGAGTCCTGTTTTTCGGTTGTCCAATAACATTCTATCTTTTATCCTTTTTCTTTTATTTGTTTGGTTTTTGTTTTTTGGGTTTGGGGTTTTTGCTTCCTATAGTATTTTTTAATTAAATGAACATAAAAGGATTTTTTTTTTCCCTCTCCATACAAATACTGAATTTCATTATTTTGAACAATTGAGCTATTACATTGAGCTGGATTGGTAGTAAATTTTGTGTAACATTGCCTCGATATTTTTTTTCATTCTGTTCTCGCAATTTTGGAGTAATTATGTTTATGGGTGTATTTTATTTCATTTATTGCTCTCTTTGGTGTTTATTCTCATAGTTAACCATTGAATCAGCTGAGTAAAATAATGAGTTGGAGTTCTGTTGGAGGTGGATTCATGCAATTTCCTAAAAATGGGTCAATTAATCTAATTCGTAGGTCCATTTTTGTATAAAGGACTACGATTATAGAAATTTGTTTGAATTTTGAAACTGGTCCTTCTACATGAATAAATGGAAAATGATTATATTTTGCAGTTGTTTTATGATACTAAACTGATGTAATAATGATTGTATGTAAGTGTGTTATGCTTGATATATATTTATTAATTAATTATCTTCCCATTTTTGTAGGTGCGGCAATTCGAGGAAGGACTGCGAGGCTCATGGCATCCTGGGATAGTTGTTGGTGTTTCAGAATTACGCCGATCAGTTGAATATGATGAGCTGTTGTGCGAGATGGGCGACTCAAAGCTCATTGAGAATATACTTGTCACAAAGGCAATTGAAGGCCTACATCGCCGCCGCCACGTCCCATCAACTTACCGCGGACACATTCGCCCCCCTCCTCCCCAACCTGAGCCTGATTCTTGCAGCCCCAAGTTTAGTTTTGGTGTTTGTGTTGATGCCTTCTTTGAGGATGCATGGTGGGAGGGCGTGGTATTTGATCGTGATGAAAACTCAAATGAGCAGTATGTGTATTTTCCCGATGAGGGGGATGAGCGCAAGTTCAATGTGAGTGACTTGCGTGTCAGTTGTATATGGGATGAGTACTTGGGTCTTTGGAGAGAGCGGGGTGTCTGGATTTTAGTGGAGCTGGCCAAGGGCCTTGACTTAGGTGGTCACTTATCTCATTTTATCAAGAGGGTTTGGGTTCGCTTGCAGCTTAATTATGGCTTTTTGAAAATGATTTCGGAATGGACGTGTGGCGTTCAGAATCTTTGGAGTAGGTACTTAATGGAGGTTGTGGATGAAATAGCAATGGAATCGAGTTTGGAAGATCATATTAATCACAATATTCTGGCTTGTCCTTTGAGAAAGGGAAGGAAGAAATCCAAGAATTCTCAGCAGATTAGTTTAAAAAATAATAGCATATGTAATCCTTTTGTGAACAAAAGGAATTCCAATGGCTTCAAACTTGTCAGATCAAGTCAGAACAGAGAGGACAAAGCATCTTTTGGTCAGCCCAGTTCTAACAAGCAATCACTGATTATCAAATTGAAATGTAAGAAGAAGCGAGGACGCCCTAGAATTCATAAAGATAAGGAGAACCACTTTCAAGCTGATAGTCCATTTGCGGTAAATGAAATGGTGGCTGGTGCTTCTCTGATGCAGAGTAATTCTACCACAGAAGATAAATGTGATCAAATCCCCAATGGTTGCTCCATTCTAAGTGACAAGAGGTTGAATGTTTCTCTGCCCTCACAAAGGAAGCAGTCCCTTAAGATTAAACTTAAACTAGGGAAGCCAAAACCCCTCATAGTTTGCAAAGCTGAGGGCAATCAGTTACAGGTTGATTATCAGAGTGGGAATAAAGAGGTGAGTAATGGTTCCCTCTTGGAAAGCAATGAAATTGGGCAAGGTAACTTCAGCAGGCTTGCAAATGATTGCTTGAGGCAGAATACGAGAAAGGTATTTCAGGTTGTTGATTCTAAAATAAATCAGCAGTTGGTTCAAAAAAGGTTGAGACTGAAAAAATCAAAGCCTATTGTGACTAAAAAACATAAGAATAATAAATATGCATTTAATAGTACAAGAATGGCAAAAGAATTGGCTCATGATGTTTCACATGTGCAAGAAAATCAATCAGTTGGCAAAAGAAGGAATGTGACAAAGCCGAAGCACTTCAAGACTAATCTTGCTGTGGTTTGTAGACTGGGGCAGAGGAAAAAAGAGGCTTCCCATGTTCTTACCAATGAAAGAAATTGTTCAACCAAAGGAAAAAGGATTTCAAAGAATTTTCATGAAGCCAAAGCTAAAATTAAGGGACCATTGAAGGAAGCGGTGAAGGTTTTGGATGCCATACGAACACAAGATGGTTTTTCTGCTTCTTGCTGCCATCCAGCTCTGCCCTTTGCAAATTCTGGCAAAAAGGTCAGGCTCAAAGATATGGTGTCTTCGCCTCGCAAGCGTAAGAGGAAGAGAGAATACCGTGGTTGGCAGCAAAGTGACCCAATATGCATACTTTGTCAAGATGGTGGAGAGATTATTCTTTGTGATCATTGCCCGACGTCATATCATTTGAATTGCATTGACCTTAAGGTGCATTTTTCTTTCCCATAATGTTGATTGCACAGATAATACTAAGATCAACAGTTGTCTAATATTAAATACAACATATTACATAAATGTATATTGATATTTAAGCACTTCTAGAAGGATGAAATTATTATGGTTTTGAATGGTAATTTTTGGTCTAGGTTTTCGGTATTAATTAATTATAAAAGTAATTGTTAGTTTGTGCAATGTAAGGATATCATGGACATAGACAAAGAATTTTGAAATTTTGAAATAATTTTTTAATGGGTAACATGAGAAGCATTTTTGTCAATAAAAAAAAAAACATGAGAAGCATTTTCAGTCCATATGTAGAAGCTTTTATGGTTTTACCATATCATGTCAGCAAGAGTCTTAGCAAATTTATCTTGACAAAGCATTGGTGGCTGCCTTTAATTGGCTTAATTTTCTTCTTTTGGTCACAGTGTTGTGATTCTAATATGATCTGGTTTTTTAATGTCTTACTATGTACCTCGTGTTGCTCTTTTATCTTTTAGTATAATCCTGATTTGTGTCCTTTCAAGATGCTTGTAGTGTGACAGACGAGAGGGATCTTCTCTTAATAATTCAATTAAATCCCTTGGAGTGTTTGAGAGGAGAAGAAATGGCAGGGATGCAGAGATGGCGAGAGAATGTGAGGTAGGAGGCTTAGGGATGATGAGGGTTTCCAATGAAGCTACTTAGTTGGAATGTGCTTGGGTTAGGCTCCTCTAAATTCTAATAAAAGGAAAGCCATCAGGGAGGTGATCACTAAGGCAGATTCGGATGTAGTGATGATTCAAGAATTTAGAAGGGCGGAAGTGAGTCATAGGTTAGTCGAGCATTTGGGAGAGTATGAATAGGGAGTGGGATTACATATATATATATATATATATAAATCTTTATACTTTTTGTGGGCTCTTCAGGGGGTATTACTGTCGTTTGGGATACTAGAGTTTTGCGGGGCCTTGAAACGATCCTTGGTTCCTTTTGATTTCCATTTACGGTTTGTGTTGCTATAGGTGAGAGCTGAGTTCTGGGAGGAGTTTGCTGCTCCTTATGGCCTTGGTTTTCCTAGATGGTGTGTTGGTGGTGACCTTAAGGTTATTAGGAGGGCTTGGGAGAAGTTGGGGGGCTCCAGAGTTTCGACTAGCATGATGAGCTTTGATAGATTCATTCGTAGTTGTGAGCTGAAGGACTTCCTTTGCACAATACGTCTTTCACCTGGTCCAATTTTAGAGAGAGAGGTTGGTTTGCAATAGGTTGGACCATGTTCTATTCACTGGTGACTGGGAGGAGGCCTTGCCCAATCTTATTCAGGAAGTCCTAGTGAGACCTCCTTTGGATCATACCCCAATTGTCCTTACCCCTTTTAGGTTTGAGAATATGTGGCTCTCCACCCAGCTTTTAAGGATAGTTTTTCTTCTTGGTGGAATATTTGTAGGGGTCAGGGTGGGAAGGTTTAAGTTCATGCAACAGCTTAAATGCATCAAGGTGAAGAAGATCAAAGATTGGAATAAGGAGATCTTTGGGGACCTCAAGGAAAAAAAAATGTCCATCCTTAAAGAGATCGACAATTTAGACAAAGTTGAGTTTGAGGGCAGCATGTCTAGTGAAGAGAGGTCTCATAGAGTTATCCTTAAAATCTTCTTGAGGAAACTTCGCTTAGAGAAGAAGTTAGTTGGACGTAGAAATCTAGAATTAGGTGGATCAAGAAATGGGATTGTAATACCACGTTGCTTCATAGAGTGGTGGTTGGTAGACGTATGAAAAATTTGTTTAGGAGCTTGGAGACAAAAATAGGGGACATTTTAAATAATCTGAGAGCCATTTCAGAGGAATACATTAGATTCTTTTCTAGTCTTTGTTCTGGTGTAGTTGAGGGGAGTGGGGTGGGGATTGATGGGATAGATTGGTGTCTGATTTTGGAGGAGGATGCACTTTGCCTTGAGAGGCTCCTTGAGATGGAGAAATTTAAAGAAGCTATCTTTGAGATGGATAGGATGAGGGCTCCTGGACTGGAGGGTTTTTACTATCATATTGTACCAAGACTGTTGGCAGATTATGAAAGTTGACCTTGCCAAAGTGTTTGACGAATTATATGACAATGGTGTTATTAATTAAGTACTAATTCCACCTTTATGGATTTCATTCCTAAGGACTGGTCCATTAACATCAAGGACTATACACACCTATCCGTTTGGTCATGAGCCTCTATAAGACCATTGCCAAAGTTTTTTCTAGGTGTTTAAGATTGCCAGAAGCTTACTAAAGGAGGTATTCTCTCTAAACTTGACATTGAAAAAGCTTATGATTTGTGATTTTGTGGTACAGTTTAGATTCCTTGTTTCCAATTCCAAGATCTCTGACCTCTCTACCTTTTTGAGGATTCTTGGTGATGTCTATCTTTTCCCTTCGTATCTGGATGAAAGATGTTGGAGCTTGGAAAGCAATGGTCTTTTCTCTTCTGGATCTTTCTTTCTTTCTTTCCTTGTGAGGTTTGGACTCCCATTCATCTTCCTTTCCAAATACGTTTGTTTGGGAGTCCAAAGCGCCCCCCTCCCCCTGCTATAACTAAAGTTAAGGCCTTTTCATGACCTTACAAAACTACCAAAGCCAATTTTCTGACGAAAAAAAAAACCAATCTTCCCAGGAGGAGCTTGAGAGACATTCACCAACAGGAGAGGTTTTGCCACACCTACACGAGACTGGGCAATGGAGAAAATGATCACATTTCCTAACAGAAGAATAGTTTGAATTAAAGGATTCTTTTATCTGAAAATTGAAAGTTGAGGTTTTTGGCTCATACACAGTTCCATTGTCCACTTAGATAAATGCAAAACAGAACATTTTGTATCATTGATCCAGTGTAAAATTAGGGCTGTCCATTCTAAAAGCGGTTAAATTTGTTGTATGTGTTAGATTAATACACGGTCTCACCAATTAATTAGTGAAGAGTGAGGCTCCAATGGGGTGGTGCTCCATCAATGATTGTTTATTTTTCTCTCCTTAACTAGTCTCTTTTGTTTTATATTGACTTCCTCTATAATGGTAAATAGAATCAGTAGTTCAGTTATGATTTATTGGATAAACGATTGATTTATGTTTTGGCCTTTCAGGATATTCCAGATGGAAAATGGTTTTGCCCATCATGTCGCTGTGGCTTGTGTGGCTTGAGAGATTCCTGTAATGATAATCAATTATTTACTGACGTTTGTCATCAGTGCAGTCGCCAATGTTCGTTTGGTCCAATATTGACTCATTACATTTGTCATCTATACTTAATAGACTTATACCTTTGTCATTTTAATTTGTAGATCATGTGGATTGCTTGAGGAGAGCAGGAGACAGTACAGTGGAAAAGTTTTGCAGCACGAATTGTTTTGAGGTATTTGCCCTTTAACAAAATATATTTTAGGAAATTACGCCCTGCTTATATCAACTAAGATGTGCTTTTATCTTTTCTGGAGGTGGTTCTTTTGTTCTTTTTTTCTTGACCTACCAGAAGGCTAGTGTGGTTAAAACGCTTGGGTAACACGTGCTTGTCCAAAATTTTGTTTGGCTTGGGTTATTGTCACTGTCAGGCAGCAGGATGCCGCAATTCTTATTTTTGAACAGAACCTACTCTAACTTCGATTGTTGCCTGCACTACTCTCTCCTAATATGAGGAGTTTCTTGTTATGTTGCAGCTCATGACCTTGTTTACTAATATACTAATATTACCCTTATTTGGTTATGCAAATTAGGATGACTGTTTAAATTTACTCCTTTGATCCTATTATTGTGTCACTTTTTATTTTTAATTTTTTATTTTTAAAAACATCTTTTAGGTTATGATTATATTTACTAATATTCTTTGTGTGTTCTTTGTCTCCTCTTGAGAAAGGACTTGAAATCTATATTGATGGATATTTTGAGGGTATAAAAAATATTGATATCAATTTAGAGATATGGGGTATGGCGGATCACACTCTCTGCACTTCTCTGTCTATCTCCTTAGTAAAAAATTGCTTCCATGGCTGATCTTCTTGGAATGAAACTAAATTGGTTCTCTAACGCTGTTGTTTCAAGTCTATATTTTCTTAATCACACTCTTCTTTAGTTTCATTGTATGATTTATGTGGTTAGTGCCACAGTAGTTAGTGCAGCTTTGAAGATCACCCTTATTCTTATATAGGGGCGGATGGGCGGTAAAGTGCTTTTCCTCCTTAATGTGTTATTAACAGATTAGTTAGCCAAATCACACCATCACCATCCATGCACTTCCAAGCCTCAATGGGAATTCTATTAGGCCCTATGGATTTTATTATTTTAATCTTTTTCATAACATCTTTCACTTCACTTATCCTAATTTTTTATGAAAAACAAATTCTTGCATCTTTAGCATATGCTTGGTTAGTTTCCCTGACCAAAACACAAAAGATTGGCACTCAATTGAACGTTGATTGTAATTCCTTATAATTTAAGAATTCAAACTATTGCTTCCTGGGTTGCATACATGTAAATGTTTGGGTAGTTAATCAATTAAGGGCTAATGTCTGAGAAGATTGACTTGAGGAAGATTTATACGATATCTTGTGTAAAGATTGCAACCAAGATTCAGATCTGGTATTGGATTTGGTAGAACATAAGCGTATCATTATGGGAAGGAACTTGTGAAACCATCCCCACCCTCGTGGTTCCTTGTAGAAACTATCTGTGGCCATAAGCAATAAAAGTTACAAAATAAATTAGAAAATTCTTTGATTTAACTATATAAGTAATAGGTTGGAAAGAGGTGATTTTCAAGTTGTATATTTGGGTGCTCCATTAGTGAGTGGCCTATAATACCCCTAGCTGGCAATCTAAAGGCATGTAGTTTTTGGGATTCAGTTCATTGAGAAGATGGGAAAAGGTTAAATGGGTGCAAGAAGGTGTATGTGTCTAGGGGTTGTAGGCTTACATTTGTTAATTCAGTCCTTGCTAGCATTCGTATTACCTTTCCTTTTTTAGGATTCTACTAAAGGTGGCTAATAGGATTGAGAGGATGTAGAGAGGGTTTTGATGTAAAGGAAAGGATGAATGGAAGAAGTACCATTGGGTGAAAATGGAGGTGGTGCCTTGTCCTAACAATAAAGGTTGCCTCACTTTAGGTAATGTGATTCCTACAAAGTTGGCTTTAACTAGTAAGTGGTTGTGAAATTCCCTATTAAATAAAGTTCTTTATGGCATTCTGTTATCAAGAGCAAATACAGTACTCAAGCTAATGGGTGGGATTTTCATGTTGTGGTGAGGGAGAGTTACTGTTGTCCTTGGAAGTTTATTTCTCGGAGGTTGCGCTGTTTCTTGAGTCATGTCAGGCTCATTTTTGGTAATGAGGGACTTATTCGTTCTTGGGAGGGTGAAAGGTTGGTGGATTGTCCCTTTTCTTGAGTCCTTTCCTCGTTATCACCTCCCTCAATCTAAAAGTGCTTTCATTGTGGAGGTATTTTCTTCTCTTTCTAGTTCTATCAATAGGAATTTTAACTTCATACCTAATTTTAATCATAGAGAAGCTGAGTAATTAGCGTAATTGTTGTTGTCCACTTAGGATGTTGCCTGCTCATCCATCTTCATTCCCAAGGTGAACATAACCATTGAGTGATTGTAACTGCTATGGTTTACAGTCAATAGTTCTTAACCAACCCTTTTTCGCCGAGCTTTATAAAGCTTTAAGAGAGAACAAGGAGTAAGGGGTCTTTCTTTCTTAGTCTAATTCAAATAGGAGACTCTAAACTTTTCATTATTCTGGGGTTCTCTTTTAAATATTTCTTTGAGGTTTTATTTAAGGATTCCTCTATCCCATATTTTCCTCCTAGGCTGAATTGGAAAGTGAAAGTTCTTCTCAAGGTAAAGGTGTTGGTTAGTTGCTCATCAAAGAACGAATGCTAATGGTTCAAAAGAAAAGACCAATGTTTTGTTTCTTTCCTCAACGGTGTGTAATTATGTGCAAGAAAAGTGGAGATTCACTGGATGGTCTTATTTTTAGATTGTGACGTGTCTAGAGGGCTATGCCAATGTCTTTTTGACAAGGTTGGTTTGTTGTGGGGTGCTTCCCTTTTCATGCTTCTTGTATGTTGGAAATTGACTTTCAAGGCTTTGGTGGGAGTATGAGGGTCAAATCTTTGTAGGGTTGTGATATTGTGGTGGTGTTTTGGGTCATTTATTTAGAGAGAGAAATGTCAGGATTTTTAAAGGCAAACATGATGAATCAAGGTTTTGTGGGATAGAGTTTGTTTTTTTATATCTTTGTAGGCTTCGGTAGATAAGTTGTTTGAAGGAGTTCCACTCTTTTTGATTCTTAGAAATTGAAAAGTGATCTGTTCGTCCAAACATGCTAAGAGAAGATGTGTGGGAGACCACATTTATCCCCGTTGATTAGGTTTTGATGTTGTGATGGTTCAGGGTGTATGTATAGCGTGGTCTTCTTTTTGGGTGATGGGGGTATACTTGATACTATATAGCTTCAGATATAGTTTAGGGGAAGACATGTTGTCTGTTTGGGAGTTTTTGGATAGCCAAAAGCTGGTTTTGTGGTTTTTGTTGCCTGTTGGACTTCTTCTTGTCCATGTTTGTTTTCTTTTTCTTTATTTTAATACTACTCGTTTCTTCATTAAAAAAATATCTTACACCTAGAATGAGCTTTTTTAAACAATTTAATTCAACTTTAGAGAGTTAGAAACAACATTATTATTTACACATTCAAAATTTATATTTCCAATATATAACTTCTTTTGTTGGGTGGAACTGTGGAAGTATAAACATGCAAGCATTTCTTTTGTTCCGTAGCTTAGTTGACTTAAGGTATTTACATTGAGGCATTGCAGGATGAGTAGGAGTTTCACATGGATTACAAGTTGCAATGGAGAATTTGTTTTGGGCTGTGTGTGTTTGTTTTTGTTTTTCTGTTTTATTTGTTTTATTTATTTTGATATTTTAAAGAGATCTTTTTTTTTGAACCCTGGCCCCCTTTCCTACCACACCTCAAATTTAAAATTATTTTCCAACATTTTAGTATGACTAAATTACTTATAACAGTTGACTAGCGTTTTATTAGTCAGTTTAAACCTTATTTAATCGAAATGATTTAATGATATATGACCATTTCACACTTTTTTTTGGCCAAATCTAAAGCTTTGACCATAATGCTCACATTTTAAAAAAAAAAAAAACTATTATTATATTGGTCAACAAAATTTAGCAGCCACTGTTAAGTCCTAAGTAGTGTTGCTTTTGAGAAACTATGCTCAAGAGCTATTTTATTTTTTAATGGAGTTTAGATGTAAAATTGGTAAATCTCACCATTCCTTGACTTGCTAAAGATTTAGCTTGGGGTTTTTCTTTTCTTTTCTTTCTTGTGGTTAGATCTTGTATGTATCTTATGTATTTGGCCTTTGCCCTTTTCTTTTTCTTTTTTTTCTAATACAACACTACATTAAAAAAAGAATAAAAAAAGAAGCTAAAATTGGTGAGTCATACTTGCAAAATAGGAATTGGTGCATTTGCTTACCTGGGAAACTTATCAAATGGACAAACAAACTGATATCCTTCTTTTTTTCTTTTGTTTTTGGGTTCTGAAATCACAACATTCCGTTTTCATGGTGTTTCTTAGAAGGAAATGTTAATCTTCCATGAGGCTAGTATTCTTTCTATTTAAGGGCTCATTTGCCATTCTGTCACGTCATCTGAATTTTTTTTTTTTGTTTATTTACTGTTGAACTTCTTGATTTTTTAATTAAGGGATTGTTATTCATCATTCATATTGTTAAATCTTTTAGATTGTTTTCCTTGTATTATATTTATTTCTAAATTTTAGTGGTTCTAGGAAACATAGTGCTAAGGATATTTTTTTGGAGTTCCTTATCATATACTAGTAATTGAGCACACGCGATGCGTGTGCAACAAATCTTTTCAAGTTTCCACTACATCAATGGAACTGCTATGTCAGTTTCCAAGTTTTTAAACTGCATGTGTTTGTGGGAGAGAAAGGGGAAATAGGTTGTGGTGGGTTTTTCAAAGTTGGTAAAATTACCAAATCGTCTCTTAACTTTATTAACTTATGAGGGTATTTTAGTATTTCCAGGTGCAGTCCAACCACAAAGAGAATTGGCTTTATATATATATATATATATATTGGAGTTCTAGATCTAGTAGCACAGCATTTGAAGTCGACTACTGGATTTAATGTCATGAAGAATTCAGGGCCCTTGAATGTTATGAGTAGGCAGGAGTCAGGACCCTTGATGTTAAGTCATAGTTTTTTGGGTGGTTGGGTGTTTACTTGTTATCTAAATGGGATGGGCTTTCTTGTTGTAGGCTGGTTTTGGTTGTTCTTTTTAGATTTTTTTTGGTTCTTTGTTGGACTTCAGTTCCATATTGTTTTTTTGTCTTTTTATTAATGCAATTTGTTTCTTAACAAAAAAATAAAATAAAAATTGAGAATATTAGTGGAATTAGGGGACGTGATGGTGAGAGATGGCGATATTTTCTTCTCTTTTCTTCTCTTCTTCATCCTTCTCTGATCTGTTTTCTTTTCTTCTATTCCTTCTAGCATCTCCTCCTCCTCTTCTTTCTTTGCTGTCTTTCTCTTGTCTTTGTTTAGTTCAATTATGGGCCTTATGGCTAGCAAATTCTTGAGAATCGAACAAAAGTCTTGATATTCAGTTTCTAGATGATGGAGTCGATTTTCTGAAAATTTCTGAAAATGGTAGGGGTATGAGGATTTCTATTTATTTGGACAAAGATAGTTGTCAATGGCTTAGTAAAAACATGTTAGAGTTGGCTTGTGGTAATGGTCATCGAGGTTGGGTCAGAAAATTCAGAAGCTCTAAGTCTACTTTGTTGCTAGAGTTTCATCAAAATAGTAATGGCTACTTTGGGTGACTGACTGGTATATTCAGAAATGGTGGTATTAGATTTATTGTTATCCTAGGTGGTGATGATGGGAGAGGATGGCGATACTTTGCTGACTGTATTGGAAGTTTTCTTAAGAGTAATTCTGATTTGAAGGGATCGTCGGATGAGGCAAGTCAGGGCTTGTTTGCATAAGGCACCAATTATCCCCTCTTCTTCGAACGGTATTCAAGACTCTTCCTTATCGTGTGCTATGAAGAAAAAACCATCTTCTAGCAGCGACGCTTTGCGGTTGGTAGGAGATTGGAAGAAGTTCTTTGTATATGAGAGAGAGAAGTTGGTTGATAACTGGCGTATGATTCAAGCAGAGTTCTGCAAGCTTCTGGAGTGTGATATCCTACTTATGCCCTTCTAGATTAATAAAGCTGTTTTTTTCTGCCAAGATATGGATAAAGCTTTTTATTTTTTAAGTAGAATCCTTCTTAAGAGTGAGGTGGCTGTTACTTTGAGTGAATGGGAGCCAAATGTTAACTCCATTAAAAGTCAGCGTTTTTGTTTTGATGGTGGATGGATATTCAATTGAAGGCCTTCCGTTTCATTTGTGGAGGAGAGAGGTGTTTTCTAAGATTGCTGATAACTTTGGTGGTTAACTTGAAATTGATAAAAGGACTTTGATTTTGGATAATTTGTTCCAAGCTCGTATCAAAGTCAAGGGGGTAGCAAGGGGTTTCTTATCAAATTTTTTGGATGTTCTAATTAGTGAGGATTTACACACGGTTTGAATTTGGCCTTTGCAAAATTGAGGTGGGCAGTCAAGAAGGAATTCCTCTAATTTAAGACCTTTGTATCTGGCTAGGAAGCATGGAAAGGTTGGAATTTTTGTTTAGGGTGGTTAGTAAACTTGGAAGAATAATAGTGGCGTGCAAGTCTGGAAGAAGAAGAGTGGTGGTAGTACAGAATTTCAGTACACCAGACGAGAGGTTGAAGAAGATGGGTATGCTGCTAATCATTCATGTGGCAATGTAGGGGCGATGGAAGTGACGGTGGAGGGTGTTAAAGCCGGTGATGTGAGCATAGGCATCAGAGTAGCCCATAAGTTTTTTAAGGAAGCATTAATTTTGGAAGATTTAGGATATTAAAAGATGGGTACATGCAATGATTTTGCATTGGAATGTGGAAAGAGTTGAGCTGGTTAAAGAGATGGAAGTGGAAAGGTTTGTGAGCCTTGGTGAATTTTTCGTATGTGGGCTTAGGGATACTGGGCTTGATCTTATTGTTGGGCATAAGTCTTATTCAGATGGGCCTAGGAACACTGGGCCAAAACCTATTATTATGAATAAGGTATATTCAAGCGGGTCGGATTTAAAGAAGTTAGCTTTGGGCTGAGCTTACGTTTTAAAATTTGGGCTTGGTAATGCGTTGGGTATTGGGAGTAGCCGAAGCTCAATTATGCGGGGGATCGATAAGGGTTGAAAACCCTCGTATGAGGATAGCTTCGAATTGGAAGCTAGGGTGCGAATAATTCCACGAATCGAGTCTGACAAGAAGTGCGATGAAGGTTGAGGGCTTGACCGAGCATTGCAGGTCCGTTAAAAGTTTTCCCTACAGCTTATCGGGAGCTTGACGATGTCGTTGATGATTATGATGTTGGAGAACCGCTAGTGTCGTATTGTCAGCAATTGTGGCTGATTCTATGGAAAGTTTAGGGGGTCGCGTCGAAGGGGTCTTAGTTCCTGGTGTTCAATTTCACAAAAGTATTGTCTTTTCAACATTGGAAGGAAATTCGAAAAGCTCCTGTGGTGAATATAAGGTTTTTTTGTCAGGTGACGTTGGGAGTGTAGAGTATGATTCAATGGAAGAAGTATCTATTGGTCAGCATGATAACGAGGATGAATTTGATAATCACCAGTTGGGTTTTGAGGATGTGGAGGATGTTTCTGATTTAGGGTCGTCAGCTTCGTCTGTGCCTGAAACTAATTTTGACGACGATGGTGTTGGTTCTTTGCATTTGTAACCTGAGGAAATGAGGGATGTGTTGTTCATTGATCAGTTCAAGCACTAGGATAATGTACACACTATGGAGGGCAAAGTAGGTGACCCTTCTAGAAAAATCTCAAAGGTATGTTCTCTTGATACTTTTCAGCAAGGTGAGAAGTCATATTTTGAGAGGCACATTCAAATTTCTGATTCTACAATGGGGTTGTCTTTTGGACATTCTAGGGAGGGTTTAAATTTCAATTCTTCCGAGGTTCCTGTGAGGCCACTTGTCTGTCCACCTATTAGTCCACGTGTTAGTCATATTGTCACTCTTAATCTTGCAGATAATTTTGTTTCTAACGGCAATGGTCAGGTTTCTGGTGGTGGTTTTGAGAGTCATCTTGTCCAATATGCATGCAATCCTGTTCCTAATTCTGATAATTGTAATGGTAAAGAATTGGCTCTTATAGGGATACAGTCGAACCATTGTGTGTGGAGCATCTTGGGGTGCAAGATGGAGTGTGTCAGTCAGTGATTGGTTAGGTCAATGATTTTGGCAAAGAGATTGAGGTGATTGGTGAAGGGGACAGGGATGCGGGGGTTGAATAATACTGGTATCTTTTCCTTTAGATGTGGAAGGATGGGCTAATTTGAAGGATTTCTTGGGTAAATTGAATTTATCTATTGTTAAAAGAAGAGGAAGAAGGCCGGGGATGTCTAGGGTAGGGGAGGAATTGAATAGTGCTATACTGCTGTTAAAAAGTCAAATCCAAATAAAGGGGTTAGGGAATTGAGGAATTTACAGTCAAATATCAACTATGATGGTGCTTGTATTTTA
The DNA here is from genome assembly GCA_039720395.1 of Liquidambar formosana. Lineage (NCBI taxonomy): Eukaryota > Viridiplantae > Streptophyta > Magnoliopsida > Saxifragales > Altingiaceae > Liquidambar > Liquidambar formosana. Next base: position 25,240,196 of record CM077820.1, read on the forward strand.
AAGTCTGTTGGGGGTGGTGTGAGTTTTAAATGAAGGTTGTCAGTGGGAATGTTAAAGGGATTGGTTCTAATAGGAAAAGAAGTATCATAAAGGATTTTTTGAGGAAATCTAATTTGGATATTGTTATTTTGCAAGAAACAAAATTAGAGTCCATTGATAGGAGGATAGTCAAGAGTTTGTGGGGCTTAAGGCATAAAAGGTGGTCCTTTTTACCATCTAATGGCCGTTTTTTAGGATTGCTAGGATATTTTGAGGATGATCTAAGGTTTTTGTTGAATTTTTTGATAATGGGGTGATTAATGCTTGCACTAATTCTACATTTATATGTTTGATCCCTAAGAAACATGATTCTTTGAAAATTAAGGATTTTAGGCCAATTAGTCTAGTTTCATCCTTGTATAAGATCTTGGCTAAGGTTTTAGCTTCAAGATTGAAGGAAGTTTTGAGTGAGACTATCTCTCAGGTTCAGGGTGCCTTTGTGGAAGGTTGTCAGATTTTGGATTTGGTTTTGATAGCCAATGAAATTATGGAGGAATATAGGGGAGGTAAAAAGGAAGGTTTGTTATTTGAAATTGATTTTGAGAAGGAATATGATCTTGTGGATTGGGATTTTCTGGATTTTGTGTTGGAAAGAAAAGGTTTTGGTTTGAGATGGAGAAAGTGGATAGTTGGTTGTTTGTCTTCCACTAACTTTTCAATAATTTTCAATGGGAAGCCTAGAAATATATTTAAGGCTTCAAGGGGGTTGAGACAGGGAGATCCTTTATTTCCTCTTTTGTTTACTTTAGTGGCAGATGAGTTGGGGAGATTGATAGATAAGGCTAAAGAGGTTGGTTTGTTCGAGGGTTTTATGGTGGGGAGAGATAGGGTGTCTGTTTCTCATTTACAGTTTGCAGATGATACTCTTATTTTTTGTTCTGGGGATGAGCAGAATCTTTTGAATGTTCAGTCAATTTTACAAGTTTTTGAGTTAGTCTCTGGGCTTATAGTTAATACGAGTAAGAGTGCCATTCTGGGGATTAATTGTACATTTGTACTAAGGATAAAGTTCAGAGATTAGCTAATCAGTTAGGCTATTCGATGTGTGGTTGGCCGTTGGCCTATCTAGGTCTTCCCTTAGGTGGGAATCCTTTGTTTGAGTCTTTTTGGAGCCTTGTGATTGACAGGGTTAGGAAAAGGTTGAATGGTTGGAAAAGAGCTTTAATTTCTAAAGGAGGGAGGTTGGTTTTGATCCAGTTTGTGTTGTCAAGTATTCCCACTTATTATTTGTCTATTTTAGAATTCCCTTCTAGAGTGGCCCGTATATTAGAGAAGTTTATGAGGGATTTTTTGTGGGAAGGTAGTGGCAAGGGTAAGAAAGATCATTTAGTTAGTTGGGATGTTGTGTCTAGATCTAGAAAGCAAGGGGGCTTAGCTTTGGGAAATGTTCAGAAGAGGAATGTTGCCTTGACAGCAAAATGGTTTTGGCGATTTCCCCTTGAGGCTGATTCTTATGGCATTCGATTATTAAAAGTAAGTATGGATTGCATGATAATGGATGGGACCGATGGGTTGCTTTGGCTAGTTCTAGGACTTCAACTAGATGCCCTTGGAAATTTATTTCTTAAAATTGGGATGACTGTATGGCTAACATTTCTTTATCTGTGGGGAATAGGGGGTTTGGTTTGGTTTTGGGAGGATCTTTGGATTGGGGATGAACCTTTTTCTTCTTCATTTCCTTGTCTGTACAGTCTGTCCTTGGCACATTTTGTTTCTATCTCTTTTATGGTTTCATTTTTGGGAGGATCTTTGGATTGGGGATGCGCCTTTTTCTTCTTCCTTCCTTCGTCTTTATAGTAGACTTAGCGCATAATGTTTCTATCTCTTCTATGGTTTCATCTACCTCCCCTTCTCTTAATTGGGATTTCAAGTACCATCGAGGGTGGTAGCCTAATGGTGAAGGCTTTAGTTTTAGGTTATCGCGGGTTCGAGGCATGGCGGCCCATTTGAACCCTCTTCTATTCTGGCCAGTTGTGTACCTGCTAGACCTTTGGTGGTGCTAAGGTGACGAGCTCGCCCTTTGGGCAATAGTTATAGCTCAAACCGGACATTCCTCAACAGGTAGAGGCTCCTATGGTAACACCTAAGGGTGGATTGCTATCGTTGGTTGCCCCATCTGGTTCTTCACTTAGCAAAAAAAAAAAAAAAAAAAAAAAAAAAAGAAAAAGAAAAAAAAAAGGGATTTCAAGTTTTTTCGAGATCTCAATGATAGGGAGTGTTGTGAGCTTATGTCTTCGTTATCTCGGTTGGAAGGTTTTTTCTTGAGAGAGTTCATCCTTGACAAGAGGATTTGGCTAGCCGATTTGTTGGGCACTTTTTCTTGCAGGTCTTTTTTTGATAAGTTGATTGAATGTCCTAATGTTCCTTATTTTATCCTCTTTGCTTTGATTTGGAAGTCAGATGTGCCTCTTAAAGTAAGATTTTTTGCTTGGACTATGGTTCATAAGAGAATTAATACTAATGAGATGCTTCAAAGGTGGAGACCCTCTTTGTTTTTATGTCCTTAGTGGTGTATTATGTGTAAAAGAGATACGGAAAGCATTGATAATCTTTTTATTCATTGCCCTGTGGCTACTTGGTTGTGGCAGCGTCTGTTTAGTATTGGAGGCGAGTCTTGGGTGATACCGGATTGTGCATCAAAGATGCTTCATATTCATTTTTGGGGCTTTGGGAGAGGCAAGAAGGCTGTGGTCATTTGGAAGTGTGCTTTTCTTGCAGTTTTTTGGGTCTTATGGATGGAAAGGAACTCAAGGATTTTTGAGAATAAAGAGTGCTCCTTGCTTGAGTTATGGGTTAGAGTGTATTTTTTGGGTTCTTTTTGGGCTCATTCCTCTTGTGCGTTTGGTTTGCAGAATGGGAATGTGAGTCCTGAGAATGAGGCATTACTTGGGAATGGGAATGTTATGAATATTACCCATCCCCACGTTTGGTTAGTTGGGAATGGGTAGTAGGAATCCTTTGAATATTCCTAATTCCTATGTTTGGTTGGGTCAGGAACATGATTCCTATTTGGATGAAATTCCTACAATATCATTTGTCATTAAAAGGGCAGATGGTGTTTTCAAAAGGGAAGATGCGAGAAGTTTCTCGGTGCGTTGGGTCATGGTAGGAGAGGAATGGAGAGGGGAGAGAGGGAGAAAATGGAAGATTTCTAGGGTTTTAGTCGATTTGGGGAGAAGAGGTGTCAGTTTGGGTGGTTTAGAGAGGGTGATAGAGTGTTTAAAAAGAAAATGAATCGAATGCGGGAAGGTAATAGAAAACACTAGTTCGCATGTTATAGTTGACTATAATGATGTTATAGTCGACTATAATAGACAGAAGGTAAGCTCTGCTTTTAAGCCCTCTTATAGTCGACTATATCATCTTGTAGTCAACTATTACACCAAAAATTCAAGAGGCTATCAGGAAGATGGAGGTGTTGTCATCATGAATAGGGAGCTACTGAAGATGGAGATGCTTTATGCGTGGCTAATACGTGAGAATATAGTTTCAATTCATAAATAAATTGGTGGTATATTAGGTACACAAAGTGTAAAGATCTATGGGAAGATTAAGCATACCAGATATCGAAGAGGAATCGTAAATGTGGAGATGTAGATCTTTGCCGTTGCTATGCCATCTTGAGAGGAGAAAAATCTAGGGCACTGTTGCTATGCTGTCGTGAGAGGAGAAAAATTAGGGCAAGTTATGAGCAAAGGGATTCCTCTGTATTCCTCTGTTCTGCTACTGCTTCTTCTTCTTCTTCTTATTCTCTTCTTCTTGCAAAGATATGGGATCAGCGGGGAAGAGGAAAGCGATGCCGCAGGGGTGAGCATAGAAATGGGATGGTGTTCAGCCGTGAAGGTGGGCAAGCATAGCGGAATCATGAGGGAAAGGGACGTAATAGTGAGGGGTTGAGGGCTGGAGAGGGAAGTGATGATGATGGTGAGGGTTTTGAGATGGAGATTGCAGATTGTGTAAATCATGTTTTGGGAGAAGGGACATGGGTAGGAAATATAAATTTTTGTTCCTTTAAACAAAGGGCACGCTTGGCATTTTTTTTTGGACTTAAACTCATGCCTGGGAATCACAAGTGCAAACCCACTCCTCCCCTGGTTTTCGGATGCCCAGCCCTGGTGGGAATCTCAGCGTAGCGGGCTTCAGCCATTGCCAGAGATGAGTCCGTCCCAAACGGTAGAAAGGGGAATTAAAACCCATTCCTAGGCGTGGAAACCCCGAACCAAACGCACCCTAAGGAGTTTAGGGATATCCCTTTATTTGTTTTGAGATTGGATTGCAGAGTTGTATGTTATTAGTTTTTTCTCTTTCTTTGTTTCTTTCTGTTTTCTAGGTGGACTTCTTGTCCTCCTTTGTACTTTTATTCCTCTTTAATAATATTTCTTTTTGTTGCTGATAAAAAAAAATAAATAAATTGAGTAGTGTCAACTATCAACAGTATTCAAAAGAAAAAAAAGAAAGAAAGAGAATAGAGAAAGAAAGCTTTGTAGCCAACCTCAAATTGGTGGGATTTGATTCTTACTTGAGTTGAGGATTCTCTCCTCTCTCTCTCTCTCTCTCTCTCTCTCTCTCTCTCTCTCTTCCCCCCCACTTGCCCTTTTTTTTTCCCTCTAGTTTAGTTATTATGCCACTAGAATCTTAGAAATGTTGGTGCAAATTCCACAAATTCGTTGCAACAAGACAGTTTTTTTATGTTAATGAGGATTCTTGTACCAGTAAGACTATGAAGGGGACTGTATGGATTGTGGGGTGATCTCGGCACATCTTACGCTCTTACAGTATGTAGATACATGCAGAGAGAAATGAGTCATTGGTTATTGTCATCCTGCTTTGCTTTTAGTAATGTTCCTCTACTTGAGTTTTCAGTTTAACTTCCAGGAATTTTGTTCATCTCCCTTATTTGTTGAATAGAACAGACTTGGGTTTAACAAATTAAAGAAAACTGTTTTCAAGGATTGTAAATTTTTGTTGAGTTGAGTATCTGCCTTACAATCTAGCTATCTCTATGAATTGTGTTGAGCTGGCCTGATTCTAACTTGTTCAGCCTGAACATGGAGCGGGCTGGCATAGTGTTAATTTAGGATGGGTTTAACTCAGGCTTACGTTTTAGATATGTAGTAGAGCTTAGGCTGGTTTGGTTCAACCTGAAGCCTGACCTAGCCTGGCCAAAAACTGCATTGATCTCAGGCTTATGTTTTAGATCTGTACTAGAGCTTTGGCTGGTTTCATACAGCCTGAAGCCTGACCTAGCTTGTCTGGAAATTGCATTCGTACAATTATTTATAATGACTGGTCTGTTGTGAAAATTAGCAGTATATTGCTGCATTTCCATGTGTCTAATTACTCATTGTAGCTGTATTTTCGAAGCATTTGTTTTCTTTTTGGTGATGATAGTTATTTAATGATGATAAAATTGGGACCATAGATCTTTCTAGTGTAAATAGGAAGTTGAATGTCTGAAAATTTTGCTTTCTTCATCATCCATGCTTTTGCCAAAGTAATTGAAATGCAATATATCACTCCCAACCTGCCTATCTTCCATGTTCTCTCTCTCTCTATCTCTTGCTCACCCTAACCCCCCGCCTTCTGCCCTTCTTTTCTTCTCTCATTCTTTTCTGCATTCGATTTTTTTATGCATAGAAGATGACACTAGCACTATTGCCAAGATTGTGGTCAGTATTCCAATCATTTTATTTTATTTTTTATTACATACACTGAGTGTGTTATTTATCATATGAGATGCCGAAGAGGTTCAAGGAGCTCCAAAGAACATCATGTTTTCAGTTAGTAATGTAGAATTAATGATTTATTTTGGAGGTAATTCTGATTGTTGGAGTTATTTCTGTAATGTCTGCTGGCATGTTGTTTGTCTGTTTAGTTTGTGCTTTTGGCCGTCGCCATTGCGTTTAATTATAAGAAATATAAAAATTTAATTTACACCATTTTTATAAAGTTATATGATGTTGTTACTGCTTTCAGTTATGCGATCGTCTTCATCAACTTCTAGGAATTTCATATGAAACCAGGGTGGATGGCTTAACCTGGAAAATGATAAGATCGACGATAAATGATTGCAACAGTCATAATAGATCGAGGATTGATACTAGCATTGAGTTATCTCGTGCCCTTGAGGTTATGCATGAGTGTTTCCAACCTGTTATTGAGCCTCATACTCGGAGGGATCTGGTTCAAGATGTTTTTTTCAATTCAGTGTAAGGCTTCTTTTTCTTAATATAATGGTTTAACGTCCATGGGGTATTGAAAATTTGAGCACATAATTAAAAACTGAGGGGACTATTCTGCATTTTGTACTTTCCATGCTTTCTTTCGATTTGGATTCTGTTAAATGTAGTTAGAGGTCTCTCCTAAGGACATAGATAATTGCCACCTAATATATATGTCTGGAGATGTATTTCTAAACTCTGTAGTTCTGTTTGTACGAGTTTTTTCCCTTTTTTTTAATTTTTTTTTCCAATTATTTTATATTCCATAACACTAGAGTATTCATTACCTTTCTTTGTATGTTCTTTGCTTCCCTGATTTTAAGTAATGCATACTAATCAAAAGGTGTATTGCATGGTTATACGTATACCTTAGTTTGATTAGCATGAACTATGAAGAGATGTGATATTTACAATGGGAAGGATGTGAAGATGTAGTTGAGAGGTGTGAACTGGGTTCCATGAGTAATTTCAGGTTTAGGAAAGTTTTGACTAAGGAGAAATATGGTTTATTGTTAATTGGTTATGGACTACAAAGTTATTTGAACTAGTTCAGAAGTTTAACAAAAGAATTTTTGTGAAGTTCTCTGTTCAATAATGAAGAAAACTCAATCTATTGAAGAGTAATTGAGAAAATTGTGTAGGTTGTGTGGATTGAGTGGAGCAAACCATGAGGTCTGGTTTATTCTATTTGACAGTAAGGACAACATGCAATAAGAAAGATGCATTTATGGTGATGAGAACTAGACAGAGAGATTTTGGTCACCTATAATATATCAAGGGTGAGGATAGTAAAACAAGGACAAGAGATCGATAAATAATGAAGAGTTGTATTCATAATTAATAACATATATGCGTGTGCGTATGTGTCTGCCTTAAATAGGGACCAACTATAAAGCAAGGATGCTTCCTTGAGCGAGATGGTTGCATGTATGATGTGTCGGTTAGTTGGATATTGAAACAGGCACATTGACATGACAAATCCTAGAATACTAGGATATGAAAAATCTTGTTCGGTATCCCATTGTAAAATATACAATTATATATTTATTCTCCCCCCCCCCCTTCTCCACAGTTGTGTTTGGGTGAGGAATTCGAAAAAAATTGTGGATTTTTTAAATGACTTGGTTTCAGAGTTTAAATTTTTTAATTGTCTTATAAAGTTTATTATTTGTTCGAAAGTTGGAGTTTGGCAAATTCCACCTACACAGATGGAATTTCTTGAGGGAATTTGACCCCCCCTAAATTCGAGTTGAAATTTCAACTAGAATTTTAGAAATTTTGACTATAGCTAAAAGCTATTTGGGGCATATATAGCCATCTCTTGGTGCTGCATCTCTTCATTAGAGCGTTTTTGCTCTTCAATGGCATTATAGACTTGGACATCCATCATTAAAGCTACGAGAGTTGATTGTTCCATCTTGACATGTTGTGTCTAGTATAGACTGTGAAGCTTGCCAATTGGGCAAGCATCATAGGGTGTCTTTTTTCTCCTAGGATAAATAATTGTCGTTCTTCTCCTTTTGAATTTCTTCATATCGACATTTGGGGTCCTACTAGGCATAAACGTATGTTACGATTTTCTAATTTCGTGTCCTTTATTGATGAATATTCTAGAATGACATGGTTATTTTTACTGCAAGATCCTTCTAAGCTCTCTTATTTATTTATTTATTTCAATTGTTTCATAAAGAAGTTGAGGTACAATTTGGTTATTCTATTGTATTCTGCATCCTGACAATGGTTTAGAATATTATAAAAATTCCATGGCATTGTTTATTAGACATCCTGTGGTTATACTCCTCAACAGACTGAATGTAGAACTTGACATTGAATACAAGTGAGTAGAACTTTAAAGTTACATAAAGGTTTGTTTATGTAACATTAAACTTTAATGTTCTTAAAGAATTTTGGGGTGATGCAGTCTTAACGGTTTGCTTTCTCATTAATTGTATGCCCTTCTCTGTTTTGAAAGGGTGAACACCATATTCTGTTTTCTATCCTTAGGAACCTTTATTTAAGTTCTCCCCTCGTATTTTTCTTCACAGGTGCTAAGTCATGGTAAAGATAAACTTGATCCCCATGCCATCAAATGTTTTTGTGGGTTATTCTCAAATACAAAAGGGTTACAAGTGTTAGGTTACTCGCATCATTACTTTGTGAGAGTAGATGTTACTTTGAAGGTACATCATTTGTTTTTTCTCAAGGTCGTTCTTTAGATATTGATGTGATCATAAAGTAGGGGAGCATCTAATGGCTTCTCCTTTAGCAAATATTATTCCTATTGCTATCAATTCATCGGATGTTTCCACTTTTAGACCTACAGAATCAACAACCAAACCACTTAATGTGTGACAATGGAGACCCAAAAGTAGTTTATCACCACATATTGCTTTATTGCCTCCTTAATCGTCCACTTTTGCTGAGGTTTATGAAACAGGGGCTCTTTCTATTGTCCTTCGTAAAAGGTAAGTTATCTTGTTCTAAGTAAGTTGTTTCCTTTTCTCATTTGTCATTCTTTTCATACCTTTGCTTTCACTCTATCCAGTGTTTCCATTCCTAACTCTTTCCTTCATGCTCTTTCCTCTTATGGGTGGAAATGTGCTATGGACGAGGACATAGAAATGATACATGTGAGTTAACAACACTGCCTCCAAGTAAAAACTAACATTTCTCTAATATTTTTGATATTCGTCTTTATTAAAAAAAGAAAAAAAATTGTTGATATTCATCGATATAGCTCTTATCAAAGGTCTTTGAGATAAATTTCGGCAACAATATTTGTCAATAGATCAATTACACTTACTAAAGTAATTTCACAAAATAATTTTTGGTCTAGATTGTAGGGTTTGCAGGGCTAGGGTTGCAGGGCTAGGGTTAGCATCATGCTGGTTGTGACTACTCGAATCGTGGTGCTTGGCTGTTGCGCTGTCTTATAAAAGATTTGAGGGTGCCTCTCTTGACCCTAGTTAGTTTTAGGTGAAATGGTTAACACTCGGTCCTACAATTGGTATCAGAGCAAAGTTACGTGTTTGAGTCCCTGGGAAGGCATGGCATGTGTTGGGGGGTAATTGTTGGCCTACATTGCAAAGTTCGCAAGGTTAGGGTCAGCATTATGCCGGTTGCGACTACTCAAATTGTAGTGCTTAGCTGCTGCAAAAACCTATAAAGAGATTTGAGGGTGCCTCTCTTGATTCCATCAGGTTTTAGGTGAAAAGGTCAGCACTTGGTCCTACAATAATAAATTCAATATTTTAATAATATATTATAAGTAATGTATATATATAGGGTCAAGATCAGGGACAAAACTTTTGTACAGAATTTTTTATTCAATTCTTGAGCTATTGGATTCACAAGGTCTAGTGGTATTCAAAAAAGCAATAGTTAAGCTCCAAATCAGCTTGTGTCAAAAATTATGTACAAAAGTTGTCCCTTTTTTCTTTTAATGATCTACAAAAATTGTTTCTTGATCCTAATCTATATATATATAAATATATAATATCATGTACATAACTTATATGTAATGCATATAGATACCCATCCTGGGGTAGCCTAGTTGGTAAGGGTGAACTTGTGATTGTGTGGTTAGGCGGATGGTCACAAGTTCGATTCCTCGCTAGGACAACCCAAGATTTAAGTGGGGGGTTGTGGCGGTGGGTTGCTACGCTAGTCTCCTGGAGGTTTAGGTTCCATGGGTGGGTCCAAAGGGCCTGCTATGGGATGGTTCTCTCGTTATCAAAAAAAAAAAAAAAAGAAAAAAAAAATGTAATGCATATAGATGATATCATGAATATAAATATATCTCTTAATTTTAAATTTGTATAATTTTTTTTTTAATTTTAATTTTCTAAGCGTTGCATGCTTTTTTACCTTATCAAAAAAAAAAAAGAAAAAAAAAAGTGATGCATATAGATGATATCATGATTATAAATATATCTCTTAATTTTAAATTTGTATAAATTTGTTTTTATTTTTTATTTTTTTATTTTTATTTTCTGAGTGTTGCATGCTTTTTTCACCTTACACACTTCACACCACTTACTTCTCTTAACACATTTTATTTACTGTATTCACATTTTTTTTTTTTAGTTTATTATTTTTCAAAATTTCATTGAAAATTTCCACGTTTTACTACTTATTTCAGTCATTCCTCTAAATGGGAATCAAATTTTTATTTCTCTGTCTTTATCTATTTGTGGACTTTCGATGTCTTTGCTGATATCAACATTTAAATTGTCATGTCCAAGGTAACAAGTTGTTATTTGTCATTGGGTGTATGCCATTAAGTAACATCTAGATGGGGATGATTGAGAGATTAAAGGTTTGCCTAGTGGCAAAAGGTGAAGACTTCGACTTTGGGGGTATACTAGTTTGAATCATTCTCTCCTATGGCTCTCATCTCAATTCTATCCAAGGTAATTCTTTCTGTTGTAGTAGTTCTTGGCCATTATTTCAGCTGGACATTAAAATGCATTCTTGAATGATGACTTGCTAGATAAAGTGTTCATAAGCAACCTCTTGGTATGTTGATTAAGGGAGGGTAAAAAAAAGATTCGTCGGTTGAAAAGGCTATTTATGATTTGAAATAATCTTTAAAGACTTGGTTTGATAAGTGCACTGGTAGCTGAATATGGGTTGAAGAGGACCTTCTCTAATCATTTGGTGTTTGTACGAAGGTGGTATAACGGTATCATCATCGTGGCTAGCTGTGTGGATGACATAATCGTGACTAGAAAGACTGAAAGGCATTATTGACGTTGGATCTCATTTTAATAAGGGTTTTCATATGAAAGATTTGGATCTGCTGAAGTTTTTTCTTGGCCTAGAAGCAGCAAGGTATTGGAAGGGAATCTCTCTCCCATAAAGCAAGTATGTAGCTGAATTTTTTTGGATAAAACAGGAACATTGGGGGCTAAGCAAATTGAGACTCCAATGGGTCCAAATGTTAAATTTGATAAAGATGATGGTGAACTATTGAAAGATACTAGAAGGTATAGGAGAATTGTAGGCAAATTGATATATGTAACTGTGACATGTCCTGGTATCACTTTTGTAGCTAGTGCAGTTCGTCAGTTTATGTAGAATCTTCATCATCCTCATTGGGACTTGGGAGGCAATGTGTCGTATTTTCCGATATTTGAAAGGAGCCCCAAGTAGAGATCTTGTGTTACAGTATTTTAATAATTTAAAGGTCATTTGTTTCTGAGACGCTGATTGGGTTGGTGATCATTTGTAGAAGATTAATTTCAGGTTTCTGTACTTTTTGGGTGGTAACTGGTAAGGTAGTGAGATGGAAGAGTAAAAAATAGTGTTGTGGTCAAGTCGAGTACAGAGGAAAAACATAGGGCTTTGGCTAGTACAAGTAAGATGCTATGTTACAAGAGACTGGTTTTTTTATGAGTATGTTTTGTGACCCATCAAGCTGCTGCATACATTTCCAATAATCTAGTGTTCCATGAGAAGACAAAACATATTGAATTTGACTACCATTCTGTTAGGGATTTGGTGATGAAGAAACAAATTGTTACATCCTGCGTCAAATTAGAGAATCAACTAAGATATGTTTTTTCTACAGCTCTAGGATAAGGATTGTTAAGTTTCCAACATAAAAGCCTTAGCTATTAGGTGGAGGGCCCAAATAGGTATAGGAAGTCATATCAAACCCAATATTCGGGCAATGTGGGATGTGGCATTTTCTAGTTCTTATGTTGTGAGAATCCAATGCCCCGAAAACCTAAGGGTTTCTCCACAAGGTTTGTCCACGGAGGGTGAGTCAGGGCCTAAGATTAGACCAAAAGGTGTAGTCGATTCACTTCTCCTTGTCTCCACTTTTTCTTCTTTCTCTTCATCTTTGACAATCTATTAAGAACAGAGGTAAATGGTTTTTCAAAATACTGCACAATCATCTCTTCCAACTTCTTTCACTTGTTATCCAGTTGCAAAGGTGTGCAAAGCATGCTCACAAGAAAAGGAAAAATGAGGTTAAGTTGGGATATTCTTTGTACTGGAATGATTATAATGAAAATGGGAGTAGAATTGATTAGTTTAAGTAGTAGCTATAATTAATAGTAGGATTAGTTAAGAATTAAATTAGTATACTCTAGGAATTTTTGAAATTTAGTTTAGTTTATTTACTAGTGGTGGAAATTTCCTTAAATAGGCTAGATGATTTCTCTAGGAAACTATCCGGTTGCCTCTCGGAAGCACGTTGTTTCTCAAGGAAGCCACCTACTTGTTTCTCTAAGAAGCTATGTAGTTGTGTATGTAGGAAGCTAGTGGTTTCTTCTAAAAGAACATCCTACTTTATAAAATCATGTATCTTCTTTCAGGATGGTGGTTTAGAAGGGGAAGTAAGGTGGGAGAAATGATTTGGAATATGGCCCCTCATGCAATCTTTTGGTGTATTTGGAGGGAAAGGAATCGTAGAACCTTTGATGGAATAGAAAAGTCTACCATAGAGCTCAAATCTTTTTTGCTTAAGAACCTTTTTTGTTGGTTTTCTAGCTATTCTAATAGTAGTAACCCTTCTTTTGTACATTTTGTAGATGTCCTTGAGCTTTAAAGGGATCTTTGTTTAGTGCTTGTATATGTCTCATGTACTTGTGCGCTAAGCCTTTTGTTATTAATACATATCTTCATAAAAAGTAAAAGCATGTACTATGTTGTCTTTCAAATAGTTTTGAATGAATTGAAGATTAAATTTGCTTACTAGTGTTACTAGTAGTGTCCTCCCCTCTATCTCTTAGCTTCTCCTCTATTGAGTCCAGTTTATTTTAATAGTGGTGGAAGTTTCCATAGATAGGGACATAGGGTAGATGCTTTTCTAAGAAGCCACCTTGTTGCTTCACAAGGAAGCCACCTACTTGTTTCTCTATGAAGCTATGTAGTTTCTTATGTCAGAAGCTAGGAATCCTACTCTATTTTTTTACTAGTTTTATTAGTAGTGTCCCACTCGCGCTCTCTCTTAGCATCTCCTTTATTTCTCTCCTCTCTACTTATTTATCTACTCTATTGTTCTTCAAGAATCTCAGCTCATCTCTCTCTCTCTCTACAAATTCATTTAATTCCACATTCTCATCAGTTTTCAAATCTGAATCCCATCCGAATTGGATTCTTACTCTTCTGCCTATCTTCTTAAACCTCTTATTTCTCCATCTTAATCCCTTCCTACTTATTCTTCACAAATCTCACCACTTTTCTTTGCAAGACAGCCCTTATCCTCAAAGTTACAAGGCTATCCTGCATCAAAAGGCCAATAAACCAAAAGTGTGTCATGCTTCTCTAACTATGCTTATTCTTAAATCATTTCCTCATTTACTATTTTTATTTTAAAAACATTAGTTTTCAAATATATATTGAAAACTCATTTGCGGTTGGCTGTGGTATAGTTGAAATAGAGGTGGGAGGGTAATGATTTCATCATTGAGGGTGTTTATTTGATGAAGGCAGGGATGCTGTTGGTGGCAGTGGTGGTGATGACTGTGGTGGCAGTAGTAGTCTGGTGCTGTGGTGTGTTGATGATGGCATTGGTGATGTGGTGGAGATGTTTGTAGTTTTAGTGTGACAGCTGTGTTGATGTGGTGGCGGCATTAGTGGCCACTGTGATGTGCTGTACCCCTAAATTTTTTTATATGATTATATTTCCTTGTTTTAAAGTTTCTTTCTCCACATGCCCCCCCCCCCCTTTTTTTTTTCTTTTTTCATTTTTTTGAGTCCTGGTGTTTTTGCTTGCTCTTACTAATATTATTGTTATTATCATTAGTTTGGTTATTTATTTATTTATTATTATTTTTTTTTTTACTCAAGCACCAAACGCATTTTCTTGTGTTTTCAAAATTTTCAATAAAACACGATGCATGTTTTAGAAAGTGCATCAGAATGGGCCTAGGAGTCTTAGAATCTTTGACAGTGTTTATTTTCTAAGGTTCTGTTCTTTTCATATTCTGTTTTATATAAAGGCTAATGCTTGAGTCATTACTTGTGAGGAGGGCCAATTAGCAGTGGTTAAAAACTTCCTTACATGAGTAAATTTGTATGTTTGTACACTTAAGTGTTACAATTTCTTTGAAAGCACAATCCACTGTTTTGTTGTGGATGCACATTTAACTTTTTTTTTTTTTTTGTTTTGTGGGGGGGGGGGGGGGGAGTATATATTAGTTTTGCTGTTAACCACTGTTCCATTGGTATATGGTACAGGTGCCATTTGACTAGGTGACCAGTGGTGTCTGGCAAATAAGCCTTGAGAAATCATTTCAGAATGTTAAGTCACGTTGCTAATTCTATTTATTCATTTAAGAACTAAGTGCTATCAACCTGTAAAATCGAAATTGGAAGTGTTGGTTCCCTATTTTATTTTATTTTTTTATTGAAAGGGGACCAGAGCATCAAAAGAGTAATCTAGCATCCCAACTAGGTTGGCTCCTTAGAAATGTGCTATAAACCCTTTTTCACCTTCAGTGTCATGAAAATATTTGCTAATTGTTGTTTAAAAATTATGTCTGAATTGTACATCGTTTGCATTTTTTGGATAGCTGGTTGGGGAAAGCTTCCTAATGAGACGTAATCAAGCCATTGGACACATTTTGGCATGTGAAAGAGTATCTACAAGCCAAATAATACAGCTGCACTCCCACCCCCCCACCCTCTCCCCCCAATGAGATTTAATGCAAACATGCATGCTTGTATCTTTCACATTGTATTTAAATCAATCTGCATCAAATGGGATGATATTTGTATTGAGGTCTGATATTTTTGCTTTGACTTAATGTGGGGTGAGGAGCCTGAGTTGAATTTGCTCTTTATCTCTTTCTAGTTGGTACCTACTTTGATCTCTTTTTTCAACTCTTCATGTGGCCAATGAAATAGAAACCCTACTGACTTTGATCTCATTAAAACTTTTCAAATAAAGAATATTGTCTATTATTGCTTCTCTCTTCCCATTGATTTCCCTCTCTCTCCAGGTCAGAATTCAAACGGCTGGATTTTCGTGGGTTCTATGTAATGGTTTTGCAAAAAGGTGCTGAACTGGCATCTGTGGCTACAGTGAGGTAATTATTAAGATATTTTGACCTTACCTTGTTTCTGTTTCAGTTTTTTTTTTTGGATATGTTTTTTTGTTTTCTTGTTTGTTTTTGTTTTTTTTTTAGTAGCTTGAATTAATGAATCTTTCTCTGATAATTAGGATCCATGGACAAAGGGTTGCAGAGATGCCTTTAGTCGCTACCCCGTTCCAATATCGTAGGCAGGGAATGTGTCGACTTCTTGTGCAAGAGTTAGAGAAGGTATTTTTTAGTGACATCTCTCTTCCTTCATGCTCTGTTTGATTGCTGAGAAGTTGTAGGAAGAAAAAAAAGGATAGAAGGAAATTTGCAGCAGCCACTCCAACCCAACGTTTTAAGAAGTGCCTAGTTTTTACTTCTTTTCATTCTATCTTCTCAACAATTGAATGGAGCTTCAATGAAATTATTATTGTGTCATTACTTTATGCCATCACTTAATTGGTAACTACAAGTCATGTGTTTTTCTGCTTTTGTAGATGCTCACTCAATTGGGTATTGAAAGATTAATCTTACCGGCAATTAGTCAGCTGAAAGAAACATGGAAATCTTCCTTTGGTTTTTCAGAGATGTCACTTCCAGAGAGGCTAGAACTCTTAGGTTACCCTTTTCTGTGCTTTCAAGGGACTAAGATGTTTCAAAAAGTCCTTAGCAAATCCATGGCTATAGAGGAAGGAAGGGGTATGTTCTGCATAACCCTTTTTTTTTTTTTCCATGGATACAAACATCACAATCTTTAATTGCGTCTTCATCTACTTTTTAAAAAAAAAATATATATTTATTTCCTTTTGGTGTACTTTGACCTAGATTTTGCAGGAGCATATCAAGAATCAGGGGGCAACACTCCTAGAGAGTATAAGGTACTCTATTCTTTTTTATTGCTGTGGTAGAAATCTCAAGTACTTGCTACCAAATGTAACTGCATTAATATCAACTATATGCGTCAATGGATTTGTTTTTATGTTTCATTATACATACCTCTACCCTTAGCAAGCATTGGTTGTGGGTTTTCATCACATTTAGGATGAGGTATGATTTGGGTGGTCCCAAATTGAGTCAACAAATATGTTTCCCTATTTAAGTATGCTACCTTACAATTTATATTGGAAACAGCTTAGGGCCTGTTTGAATATCCCATTGAAACTGTAGTTGTTCCATTATGTTTTATATATCATTTTGTCAACGAAATCCGTCATTATAAATGGGACAATTGAAGGAAATGGTAGCCATCATACAATTGACACAGGAAAAAACGAAAATGTGGCCTTTCATGAATTCCAAAATTGATCTTACATAATCAATTAATGGTGAATGCTCCAAATTTTTATAAAGCCATTGTAGTAAATGGGTATAATAGTTTGGGCATATCTCCTATTTATTTTTCCTTTATAATGGGTTTATAATAGTGGATCTGGATGGGTTTATATTCCTGGATTCCAATACTGTGGACTAAGGTTGCGTGATGAGCTGTTCGGATATGATTGCCATCGACAGTCTTGACCTTGAATTCTTAATATTAATTTTAAGTTTAAATTTTTCTCTTTTTGTGCTGCAGGCGTATCAGGTTGGGCCTGATTCTGACAAAAAGTTCTCTGGTTTTTGTTACCATCGCAAGTCAAAATTGGAGGTCATCGGGAAAGAGAATATGATTAAAGGTTCAAATGGAAATTTAGACGTATGTAAGTATGTGTACAAGCGGAGAAAAATACTGGCTAATAGCGATTTAGATATTGATCGGTAATTTATACTCAAAATTGAGTAAAAGGATTTTGAGCAAGCATCTATCATGTCCATATAGGCAATTATCATTCTTCATTAACCTCCCCCCCCCCCCCCCCCCCCCCCCCAAAAAAAAAAAAGAAAAAAAGAAAAAGAAAAAGGATTGAAAATCTAATGGTGAGATTTGAATTGATTTTATGCACCGAGGCTGCCCCCCCCCTCTCCTTTTTTGAAGGACTAGAAATTGAAAGCCCTAAATGTATGTTGAACTCAAACCCCTTGGGGATGTGAATTACTTATCACTTATCAGGCACACTGCAGATTTTTAATCAAACCAAAACCATCCATTGCTACATAAGTGATCGTTATTGGTTCGGTTAAAAGTACGAAATGGGGTAAATTTTTTTGCGCTTATGACAATACTATAGTATCTTGGTTGATTGCCTTCTGTCTTGAAATTGTCTTGGCCTTAGGGAGAAAGGAGTTGGTGTACAGTAGGACATTACACAATGGAATCATTCCATTTGGTGTCATTTGTCATCTAAAATTTCTTGATATTGTTTATCCTTGGCATGTTGGAATGAGAATGTCATGTTAGGTGTTCCATTCATTATTTATTTATTTATTTTTATGAAATTTAAAATGATCTCCAGAATTTTATGTAATGTATTAAATTAGTTAGAATAATCTGTGCTAGCTGATTTTTGCTTTCAAACGCTGTTGGAAGCAAAACGGAATTGATTACATTGCCATATCATTCATTTTTTTCCCTCTAATATCCTCTAATATCAGATTCATCAACTCAGTCTCGAGATTCAGCTGTTTTAATATTTCACTTTTTTCTTAAACTATGTCTGAAATTTTACCTGTCATGTTTTACCATCTTCTCTGTGGTTGAACTAAACTCCGATGAGCCGAACCAGTTTTAATTTTAATCTTTTATCACTGTTTCTAAATAGAAAATATTATATACCAACACTTTATGTGCAGCTTTAAAATATAATATCTTATGTGATATTACATGAATGGATTAAAATTCTTTTAATTTATTTAATAGATTATTTTTTTTCTTTTTTTATTTTGACATGGATTGTAATTATATGTTGTACGAAAAGTGATTCATATGATACCGTCCTTTGTAAATTATTTTTTGCAAGAAAGGATGCAAGAATATGTCTTTTTCTTTTTTAAAAAGCAACAAATAGTTGGGTGTTTTTTGACTCTTTCTAAAAGCCAGATAGTGATCGGAAAGGACAACACAACCAAGTTAACTATCTAAAATTCCCAAAAAAGACCTTAGCAAGTTAGCATCAAAAAAAGCTGTCCATCTTTTTACATGTTGGACTTTTGTCCCAATTTATCTTTGGAAGCCTCATTTGTCAGTCTTACTACAGTGGAATAGAAGTCACCGAAATTCTTAACATTTTGTGGGAGAGTTTGGATAAGATTTAAGACGGGAAGTTGAAATATATAATTTTTTGAATCAATATAAGGAATGTCGACATTTTGTCTTTTTATTCATTTTATTTTTGTAGCGACTCCTATATACAACCTCACGCCCTACCCATAGGTTAAGAACACCTAATCCCAAACCAATCCCACCAGAGAGAGAGAGAGAGAGAGAGAGAGAGAGAGAGAGAGAGAGATGCAGTCATTGATGACGTTAATCTTAAAAGGACAGTTTCCTACTTCCTATCATATTTAGAAGGGTAAATTATAAGAAATCAACTTTTCCCGCCCAATATCCTAAAGAAAATTTAATTGTAATGTTCCTGTAATCAATTGATAAATTTAGCAATTACCGTCATTGTTAATTATTATTCGAGAAATTAGATGAAAAAATGCATGTGACTACCGTTAATTCTACAATAACGATTAACAATGATGATAATTACTAAATTTATAAATTGTCTGGAGAAGGACATTGTAACCTTCTTTTTTTTTTTGGTGATATCAGAAGGTTCCAAATGTTTTGCACCAAACTAATCTCCCTCAGCACTTGTAATCTTCTCATTCCACATGTACCAGGCAATTACAAAACAGTCTATAGGGATGGTCTTGAGGGGGAGTGGTGAGAATTGAACTTAAGACCTCTTACTTGACCAAACAAAAAAAAACAGAAAAAAAAAAAGAAAGGCCCTAAGACCACTTGATCCACTCCTCAATGTTAATTTACCTTATTTGAAAACGTAGTCAATTCATTGATTCATCATTACTAGTATTAAAGCAAGTAGCACCCATTAGATTTCAAAACCTATACGTAGGCTTGGCATGTTAAGATTTGTTGTCCAGTATAAACAAGGCAAATACTATTTCTAATTTTTCATGGCAGCTAATTCTGATGTATGGTTTATTAGGCGACGTGTGCCTAGGGCACATGTTAATCTATATTTAATAAAATACTAATTACACGAAAAAGGTATATTTGTCTAATTTTCTAAGCATTTGTACGTTGCATTTTTTTTTTTTTTTTGGTAGTAGAGAAAATCAACACCAACAAGAACTAAATCTACCAATAACATTTTCCTATAAAATATCTAAAATTTCTCTAGCAAAATTAGAATCACAAGACTGATTGCTTTTATTTCTATGATCTAAATTAGCTAGAAAATCAGCAGAACTATTTCATTTTCTATAAACATGATTTATTCTAACTTCTATATCACACTTTAAGGTATTTTTAATACAATAATTTAAAATACTTTAAATGTTTGGGCAAGGGTGTTGCCATTACATAAAATATTCTAAACCCTCTACTAATTAAATCCCTTCAAATTTTGTTGTAAGCACCCCTTTATCTTCCTAAAATACCCTTATTAAAAAAAATCTAAAAACCTTTTTCCACCATACCCACAACCTGTCCCTCTCAAGCCCCCTTTCCCTTTACCACAGCCAACGGCAATGTTCTCATCCACTAAGTTGTTTGGCATTTTAAAACAAAACAACACAAAGATTGTTTAGATTCTTAGAGTCGAACATCAGCAAATTGTTCAGAGTTACATAATCGAACAATCCTAAAATATGATTTGTACTGCTAAGGCATTCGAAGTTTTAAAATAGAACAAAAGAAAGTTGTTTGGATTTATAATTGAAACATGTTGAAAGTGTTCAGTGTAACAAAAATGAACATATATTTTAAACATGTTCAGACTTGGGAATTCGAACAAGGCGAAATTCAGCATACGAAAAATTAAATTAAACTTGACAAAAATATGTAAATACTTATCTTTTGACTGCTAATACCATTTCTAACAATGCTTTGTCCGTCCATTATTCAATACAACATGAGAAATACTAATTTTTCATGTATATTTGGATTTTGTGTCAAACTTGTTAGGTTTTGTGAGAGCATAAGTCTACGGATGGTGTAATGTTTTTGGAGTTGGGGTGGAGTGGGGTGGGGATAGGAAAATTTCCTTTAGGTCTCTTAGTAGATATGTCTTTAGTGGTAAATGTACATTTGGATATAAAACTAATAACCTTTTATTTTAATTAATGGAAAATTTAGAGTACTTTATGTAGTGGACAATAACTTGGCCTTAAATATTGCAAGAAACTTTTTAACTTGCCAATACTATTAATGACTACTAGTACCATTCCGAAGTGCAATTGCTATCATTTTAGGCACCATGGCATCATCATCAAATCAAACCGCTTGCATAATAATAGACTTACCACAATTATCTTTGATTATAAAACCAGCTGATCCTTTTTTGCTTAATTTTCTATGCATTTTTCATATTTTTCTATACACTTATTTCTTCATCTATACTACCATATTAAGTGAACTCTCTTTGTCATGGGATGATACATGAAATTACTGTAATACCCGTTTTATTATTTTAAATTCAATAACAATTTAAGGACCATATAGTAATTGAAACTGAATCTACACAATTACCGAATTTTCTTCATCCATAACTGCCGCTATTTTCCCACTTTGCCCTATCTTTCCCACTCTCCATCCGTCTCTCCCCCACCCTTTCTTTCACATCTCTCTTCCAAAAAATTAACTTCCCCCTCTCTCTCTCAGAAAAATAACTCTCTCAAAATTCTTTTTAAGAATCTTCCATTATCAAAGCACTGAAAATGGAGAAGCGGTGCTGACGAAGAATGAATGAAGGGTGTTAAAAGTTTCGCTTGAAATGATTTTAAGATGCATTAAGGACAAGAAAATGTATTCCTCTCTCTCTCTCTCTCTCTCTCTGTCTCTCTCTCTCGCTCTCTATATATATATATATATATATATATATACACACACGCAGCAAAAGAGGAGAGAGGTCATGTATGCGATGATTTCACATCTCTTGCATCCACAAGCATGGATATCATGTTATATTGAAGAATACATGGAGGTTCTTCTGTTGGTTTCGATCCCACACGTGCCTATTCAACTCTCATGGAGTTCCTAGATTCCTCTTTCTCAACATTTTATATATAAATATATATATACACAATACCACGATTTTGTATTGATTTACTTTTGTTGGTGTGTGCTAATTTGGTGGCTTCTGGAGTACTAGCTCAGGCCTTTGATCTACCGGGATTCGACAGCTTTTGCTTTGTTCGTTTTTTTGAGAATGTTTAGGAAAATAAATAAAAATTGTGAATCTGTATTATTTTCTTAATTGTTGGTTTTCAAAAGCGAGCTTACACTCCATTCAGTTGCTTAGAGGAATTTACCAAAAGGAAAAAATTTAAAAAGATGTGGGTTTAAATTTTTTGCAATCTTCAAATTTTGGGACTATGATTTTGGTCAATTACTGGCGATATAATGGTCTAAGCTTGAAGAAGATGACTGGATCGAGATCATAAAGTTCAGTTAGCCGTGGATGAAGATTATGAAATTGATTGGGGTTAAGATAGAGGTTGAAGAGATAAAACGGATGGGGCAGCCGGCATCGAGCCCGAGTTTTGGTTTAAATTCTATGGGTGCGTATTTTCCTATGTTTAGCGCAAAAAAGAAAAAGAAAAAGAAGGGTTTGGGAGAGGTGGGGTGTGGTCGCGTGGATATCCACGCCAGTCCGTCCAAATTTGATAAAGCACTCCTCAAATTTCTATACTTAAAAGGCATCCCACTTCTTTTTCTTTTTTTTTTTTTTTAATAATCAAAGCCCTCACTTTTACACACGCATATGTATAAATTATGAACAGATGAGAGAAAAATACAAGCAAGACCTATACTATACAGTCTATACCACCATAGCATTAATAAAGCACCCCTGCTATATAATACCGCTATTATATAATATAGTGCAAATACACAAATTGTGTGTTTGTGGGTCCTTCACTTGTTAAGTAAATGATCTCAAGTTCGAGATCAAACTTAGTAAGGTTATATCTACTTGTTGATTTTAGGAAGAGCTAGCCATAAAGGTTTTATAAATTGTTAGAGAGAAAAAGAAAAAGAGGGGAATTTTAATTGGTCGGGCTAATGGAAAATAATTACAGTTCAATGAAAATGGCTACTAACTTCTTAGTAAATAACTACTAACTTAATTAAGAATGACCGGTAACTAAATTAATTTCCGTTAGCCGGGTCAATCTGAAATTCCCCTTATAAACAAACGAACAACGGTCGTGTTGATGTAAGCATCTCCGGCAGCTTTTCCGGTTCACTAAAACAGTAGCATACATAAAAGAGATGTGATTATTTGACAAAAGAAATGGGAAAAGGTCATATTTATAAGAGATCACACCCTATTACAGCATAACTTCCTTCGCTTTTTATGTACACCAAAAGGGGATAAACACACCCATCCCCACCCCCAAAGAAGGAAGGAATCAAAAAGAAAAAAAGAAAAGAAAAAGAAAAATAAATTACATGAAATTTTCTGAACTGTCCAGTTTCACAAAATCCTCATCACTCCAAAACTGAATAAATAATTCCCAAAATTACTAAATTGTGACACTTTAACTAATCCTCTTCCAAATTTAATTCTTATTTCTGTCAAATTTATGGCATATTTTTGTCAGATTTAATGCCTAAATAATTGCATCACTTAATTTTCAAATGCTCTCTATCTCCGAGATTTTTCTGACAACAAACAGATCCAAGGAAGAGGAGCTAGAAAGCAAAGTATCATAATTTAATAGTTCAGAAAATCGTTCAGTTTTAAAGTACCGACCAAAAATTCAGAAAATTTCATGTAATTTACTTTGGGAAAAAAAAAAAAAAACCAAACGAAAGAAAGGGTGTGATTTTGGAACAAGATCCAAAGCCTTTTCCGGGGAGAGGAAAAAAAGCACCTTCTGTCATGTCTTCCGAGAGCCTTTGATGATCTTTTTGATAATTCCCCCTCGCGGTGGCTGGGATTTGACAAAGGAATTACCACCCGGGTAGACCGTCCCTCTGCCGCCGGCGGTCGTCTTCTCGGGATCACTCATTGTTTCAGTGACCTCTCTCTTTCTGGTGAGTGGCTGGGGCCTGGAGGCGTGATCTGAAGGAGTAGGTGTTACGTGGGTGGCTTTAATATAGGCTTTGAAAAATTACCAATAATTACCCAACAAAAAAAAAAACAAAAGTTACCCCCCACAGTGACACCCTCTGTGGACAGCGTGGTCCAATCGGTGAAGGACAAATACCCCATGCATGACGCAGCTCGGGTGACCCACGATGACGTTTCATGTAGGGCTCAATTCATTCACGTGCTGCCCCTCTATAATTGTATATTGAATTGCCGCCCACCGAACTCCAAAGTCCAAGGTGGCGTGATGGCAAACAGTGAAATTATAAAGGGGGAATTACCGATTAGGTTCATCATTTCATGGTATTGCCCCATAAGGATGTTTTGACTATCAACTTGTTTTTGTTTCCCGTAGTTTATAATAAAGTCAGTAGTCGGTTTGTTGTGGCAATCCTTCTTAGGCAATTCCATGGAATGATGAACCTAATCGGTAATTCCCCCAATTATAAAAATGGGGGAATTTTAGACTGGTCTGTTGCTGAAAAACAATTACAGTTTAAAACAAGTTACTACTAATTTTTTAGTAAATGACTACTAATTTAAGTAAATAGGAGTACTACGTGTAATTATTTATCCATAATCCAATCAATTTGTAATTCCCCATAAATGGTCCCAAAATGGAACTAGAAAAAAATAAAATAAATTTTATAATCATGGTTTCTAGTAGTTCGGATGAGGATGAGGATGAGGATGAGGACGGGCACTATGTGTGGAGTGCGGATTTACTGCCGAGTTGCTAAATGTTGGCACCGTGCCAAGATAGTGTAGGATCGTGACACGTCGACGAGGTTGCCATTAGACGGCTGAGGCTGCTGAGCTTTGTGAAACGACGCAAAGCCCGTCATTTTGTGCTTTAAAACACACGTTAACGGCAAAGATGCCGTTTTCAAATCCGTCCACTTTGAGCGATGCCATTTTGCATCTCTGAACCCAAAAGTTTATCCTAAATCCTTTCCTCTTCGGTGAGTCACCCATTTTCCTGCTCGAAGCTCTCAATCTCCAACTTATGGCGCCTTGAATTTTTCTTTTTCTCCTTGTTTATGTTTGATTCTTAGATTTAGGGTTCTATTTTATTGAATTTGGTGTGAAAACCCCAGAATGCATCCTCGTCTCCACTGACGGAGAACCCATAGCAACCATGGCGAACGGTTGCGAATCCACTCGACTATGGTAGCAAAACCATCGATTAGATTCGCCAAGGCTTCAGATCTAGACGAAGACTTCGTCGGTACGAGAAAAGATGTTCGCCAAATCACCAATTAGATTCGCCGGCGAAGCCTTAGACAATGGCAACAATGATAGAGGTTTGTTTGGGGCACAATAGTGAGGTGATATGAGTTTTGAGAGGTACCCAAACCCAAATTAAGAGCAAGAATACGGTGGCTGTTGTGTGTTTTGGCCTTTGAACATAGGCAAATTAAAAATAAAAAATAAAATATGGGAGTCAACCTTGACAGGCATGGCCATGGAAGTTGTTGCCATGGCTGAACTTTAATGTCGACTTCATGGGTTCAAATTTTAGTCCCTTTTTTTTTTTGGTTTTATTTTTCAAGCTTGTTGTATGTAATTGTGTCCAGATCTTGAACGTTTTGTTTTGTTCATTTATTATTATTATTATTATTTTTCTGTTGATGAATTAATGGCCGTAAAAAATGGAGTTGACGAGGTTGGGGTGGTGTGCTGGCCGGAAAAATGCAGGGAGGGTACTAACTACTGAGAACGCCATTAACGTTTTTTTCTGGGATCAAAACGAGCAGGCCTTGCGTTGTTTTGTTAAATGTTTTGCTTTCAACCGTCGGATGGTCCATGCTTCCACATGGTGTGATCTCTTACCACCTTGGCACGGTGCTGAGATTTAACACCTCGACATTGAATCTGCACTCATGTGGAACATATTCAATGTAAGAGAATAACATTTTGCCTATTTCTTTAGATTATGGACATTAATATTACATTAAGCTAATGTATTTCTAGAGTTAATGTGATTTTTTCCGAATGAGAAAGAACTACCACCTAGGAAACTAAATCAGGGTAAATTACAAGAAATCCTTTTAATGTTTAACCCTTTTTCATGTAACCCTCTAAAAAAAAAATGGTTGCAATGTTCTCCCTGACAACTTATAAATTTAACGATTATTGTCATCATTAATCATTGTTTATGAAATTAGACGGGCAAAAAAAAAAAAAAAAAAAAAATCACATAACCACTGTTACGACTACAATTAACAGTGGTGCTAATTGTTCAATTTATAAGTTGTAGGACATTGCAATTACGGAAAAAATGTTTTCGTCCAAATTTCACACCACATCCATTTGGGATTAGGATTGTAGACACCCCATTTTGTACCGTCTAAATGATTTTAAATCTCTTTTTAATCTTGATGATGAGATTTATTATTCGTCTTGATAATGGCAAAGTAATCCCAGACGAGTCGACGAAATTGCAGTCACAAGCCATCATTTTTTGAGTGACACCTTGTTTGCGTACGCATTGATTAATGGTGCGCACGCACCTTATTGCAAATGCAACCACTTGGGATGCGTACACATCTTTCCTTTATTTGGTAAGAATCGTTTTGGTATTTCTTTTTCCCCAAGCCTACCCACACTTATGGAAAATTCTTTATTTGGTTATGTTTGACCAACAATTCGGGATGACTCCCATAAACCCTAACCTACCATTATATATTCATCACTTATGACCTAGGAAGAGGGACGGAACATTAGAGAACCACTATTATCTAAAAGACACCCAAGAAACCCTAGAGAGAGTTGGAGGCTGCAACTTTGGAGATGAACAAAGAGGCATTTTGCGGGATTCAAGGCGTCTAAACTTGAGGATAACACATAGTATCGTCTATTCGATTTCCTTGAATGTTATTATCATGATGTGATTCTGCATTGAATTGGTTTTAATACGATTGCATGCGTAATAATATGATTATTTGTTTTAATTAGTTTTATGTAGATACAAGTAGATTTTAATTATATTTTTACAATATCATGCATATTTAGGATCAATAGGATTAGAGTTTATTTCTCTGTCACATGTGCTTTGCCTAATACATTTCTACTTATTAATAGTATGCGTGTATACAGATTTAGCATATAAATTCTCTGCCTTTGCATGTTTCATATCTTTGTTTATTTTCTTTTACTTAAAAGATGCATGAAGTTGTTAGACATAGATTGGGTTTCTGTAAATTTGTGCATGTGCCAATAGGGTGCGTACGCACCAATCACTGGTGTGTACACTCCCTTGTAGGCAAACACGTGTCTTTGTTTGTTCTTGAATTCTGTCTTCATGAGTATGCATATGATATTCTGTTTTGATTGATTCAATACCATGTGCCAATAGGTTGTGTACACAACCACCCCACCCTAGTTGTTTACGCACCCTGTTTTTGGCAGATAGATTATTTCTTATTTTATTTTAGTTTGTTTGTTGTTTTTCAATAGTTATTTAATTTTGTATATTCCTTCTCTGTTTTCTAATTTTTTGTATATTCTTCTTCTATTTATTTTTATTTATTTATTATTTATTCAAATCATATTATCATTTGTGCGCTATATTTGTTTGCATGAGTAGGGTTAAATTCAATTGAATATCTAGTTAATTAAAACCATTAATTATGTGTGGGGGTTGGTTTTGACCGGGCATTAGTTGGGTGCCTTACACCTTCCCAATGATGTACCCAGCTCCGAATCTGAAAATTCTCTAGTCATAGTCATGACGAGTTAGACCTTGTTAGGGGTCATTTAGTTCCCAAATCTCAACTCGGTGGCGACTCCTCTTCACGTTGACCCTCTTGGTTAGTGCCGTATTCCTGAACTGCTTGGGTTAGGACGTGGTGCTCACAGGCAAGGTAGGACAAACTGAACTCTGGAATAACCCAAGTGACCCTCCACTATCACTATCACTGTAGGCATCCACAAAACCATAAATTCATAAATCATTAATATATGATTTTCCATAATTTTCACCATTCCAAATAATCTAAGAAATTTTCCAAGATACATATAAACAATTTCTACAAACCATTTTAAAAAATAATGGTTAATAATGGTTCTAAAACACATGTATAAATGTGATCCCCAACATTTGTATAACAAAAATATTGACTCATAGGTTTCAAAATTAACCCAATTTAACCCCAAAATCATATAAGGTTTCAAATATAACAAGAATATAACAATAAGGTACATAAACTAAACCTTAGGTTTTCCTGCCAAAAACCCACTTAAATCCATAAAATTTGACCCAATACATATAAAATATCCAAAATAACTCAAAATCATGAAAATCCACATGATTAAACTCCAAAATCATGTATACAATGATCTACAATAATGAAAAATGCACATACCTTACAAAGGGCCGCAAGAAACACAATTCCAAAGACGTACATGCGTAGATCAGGTTGAAGAATGCTAGATCTGACCTTCATGATTGTCAGATCGGGGCTCTTGTACTCCCTATCAAAGTAATTTATCTTCATTCCAAGCATAAATAACATTAACTAGAAGAGCAAAATACCATTGGATCCTTACACCTTTCTCAAGAACTTTAGGCGAATGAAAAATTCTGTGTAGGAGAGAGGAAATGTGACCTAGACTTGATATAGAATTAGTAAGCTAATAGAATTCTTCCCATCATAGACTCTAATTAGGAGTCCTATGCGACACAAACCCTACCACATCACATATCATGATGCCACATTATTAAAGTCATAACCCATTGAATCCTCGTGATTTGTTTGTTATGTTGGATTTAAGTGGTACTTCTATTTCTGACTACATCATTAATCCATATTTTGCAAACTAAAAACATAACTTCTATCAATGAAAATCCACTCATAAAAAACCCAAATAGTGCTATGTACAAATCAAGGCTTTGAGGTGTGGTGATGAGAGAGGTACTAAGGCCATTGGCTGGTTTCTTTGGAAAACATATTTTTTTTTTTTACTGTCTCATATGCATTGGACAATTACATGAGAAAATTTATGAGGGTGTGAAAAGTAGTAAGAATTGAACCTAAACCTGTAATTTGACAAGAGGTCTTAGGATCACTCAATTCACTCCTAAAGTTATGACGTAATATTAAAGAACTTGGTGTAGTTAATCAAATGCAAATCTATAAAAATCATTGACCACTATTTTGATCTGGCCCAACTAATTAAAAGGCCACGTTGTTCTAGAAACCGAATAAAGTCGTGCGGACAGTGTGACAACGAATATTCTAATTGGCCCCATCTTAAATATTACATAAATATTTGTATATAAAAATATATATTATATGTGTTTGATGAATCAATCATTCATCTTATATTATCATTATATCTTTTTATTATTTTTAAATGATGATTTGATATTTAGCATGTATAGCGTGTATGCGTATTATCTAACTCAACGATGAATTTAACGAAATATGATTTTTATAAAAAAAAATATTAAAGATTAGAAGAGTATACTAAATATAAATTGTTCCTCTCCTTTTATATATATATATATATATAGGATGATGATCAGATAAGCACATGCTGATATAACTTACATCAAAACTTGCATTGGGAGTTGTACTTTGTGCATTAGTAAGATGTGAGATGCATTGAATTAATGCAAGGGGTACAACCCCCAATGCATAGTGCTGATGTAACTTACATCAACACGTGCTAATAGGATCACCTCTGTATGTGTATATATATATATATATATAATTAACTTGAGAGAAATAGCATTTTAAACGCAATTGGAGGAACAATCAATTCCGGTGGAGCCTCCGTTCTTTGTTTTGGTCCTGGTCGACCCTCCATTCAAACTAGTACAAAATTGTCTGTATTAGGCACAAGTAGGGACAAGGAATGATACCCTAGCTACATCTTGTGGCAGGACTTTGACACCCTACCATTTTCCATCTCAGATTAATTGGGAATCTACACTAGGGATTCGAGACTCGCAAGTTGTAAGGCTATTTGTTTTTTGTTTTTTTGTTTTTTTTGGTAATTAAGAATTGTGAGGCTCTTTCACCCAAGTATCAAAATATGGCAGTGCTACTTGTGGATCCAACGCGACGGGTGGGAAGGAAGGTGATATGGCTAACATTTTCCGTTGATGTACGTAAGGGGAAAGAATAATGCATATAAGCATATTTGCTCTTCCAAATCGTGTCTTACTTCATGTTCCACAGCATATATAGTTGGTACAAATGGTGCAAAACTGGATCAAAAAATGTTGGAATATGCAGTTAGAGAGAGACCTTTGAGATAGATATTGTAGGTGATTTCCTATTGATAGCATTTAATTTAGTTTATTTATTTGTCCCATAGACTTGGAAAGAAAATTATATAAATATTTTTGGTGGGATATATATATCTAAGGAGATGATCAGTGATGGAGTTAGGATTTTACATTATCGAAGACCCTTTTTAGTTGGCTTTTAGAGTTTTTCCTTACTCCATAAATTATATAGTAAATTATTATTATTAGTTAATTATAGGGTTTTCCAAAATTTTGGTGTGATTAATCCTTTAGAACATGAGTAAGGCCACCGCCCACTTCATATCAATAAAGGCTCAAGGCCACCTTATTGGCAGCCCCACAAGGGAATGAAAAATCGAATCCAATACCTTTTCACTCTTTAAAATGTAAGTCTTAGAAATCACTAATCCAACTCTTAATGTTAAAATAAAATAAAATAAACTAGTTGAATACAACATTTTACAAAATTCTTATATTCTAATTGACAATATATAACACCAACAAATGAAAACCATTTCAACTAATAGTAATTTTCAAAAACTTGAGGAGTAATTGATAATATTTCTGTGCAAAAAATAAAGACTTTTATAGCTTTTAATTTACAAGTTAAAAAGGAAAAATGGAAAAACCAAAAGAGTAGGGTCATGCGCCCCCATAGACTCCAACCTGACTCTGCTCATAGAGACGATCAGGTTTGGAATGTTTTACACATTCAAGACATGATCATACCATCTGAAATCTTGCGTGTCATTCAAATGCATGCGCTTATCCATCATGTATGCAAGCTCTGAATTATGCAATATGTCGTGGATGTTAGGGTTTCCTAGACCCAATCAAATTTGGAACAAGCAGTCAGAGACACCTTTGAGATAGATATTGTAAGTAATTTCCTATATATTGACAACATTTAATTTAGTGTACGTATTTGGCTATAAAAAAAAAATGGCAAGTGTTGTCATGAAATTTCATGACCATGTGATCAGTAGTAGGGGTATGGCCGGGTGTGACAAATAGCAGTCTAGCATGAATATGCAGAATTGCTTTGCTCCAAGTGTTGCCACTTGTCACTTGATGAATCCCATGAAATTGCATGCTCCTCACCTTATCAATTCTTCTGTAATATAATTCATATAATAATAATAATTTCATACACTAAAGCTATCGGGCCAGCTTTGCATTTCCTTTTCAAATTCCAATCCTGGTCCAAGTCTAAGCTCCAGTCAAAAGCATAGAGGTCACCACAAAAATGAGAAAACTTCCCTGTCAAGAAAAGAATTTCAAACTTAATTTATAATTGGGTCCACTCACCTTGATGGGTTAGTTTGATCGACCATGTGGGTAAGGATTTTAATTATTTATTCATTTTTCCCCATTATCATAAGGTGTTGTTTTCTATTCTTTATCCGTTCTTATTTCCATATAAGCTTCATCATTTCCATATCAGCTTCAATTATTTTTATACCTCGGTACGTCTAAATATAAATATGTCAACGCCAAAAACCTTTGAATTTTGTAATGGACAAAACTAACCTTCAATACACCTTCAAATGGAGAAAACGGTTACTTTTTTTTTGATAAACAATTAATATATTACGAAAAAAGGTTAATGTTTCCACCTCCTTCAATCTTATCTGCGGAGATAACCTCCTCAGGCAAAGAGGTGATTGGGATGGAACCAAAGCGGTTACAACGAGTAGCCCACTGGGCAAGCAAGTGCGTTGCTTTATTCGCAAGCCTAGGCACACAACGGTTACAACGTTGATGACTTATCAATTTAATATTTTTCGAGTTTTAAAATTTGATAAAGAAATATTTCGTCAGCAAAAAATTATTTTTTTGATATAGTTATTAAAATAATAATAATACTAATAATAATAAAAGTCAAAGCGTAAGTATATAATTCATTTAGGACTTGTTTGGATGTTTATTTCTTCATTTTATTTAAGTGATTCAAGCCCCTAGAATACCTATAGGGCCCCACCCCACCCCACCTAGGTACCACTAAATCACAAGGTTAGTGATAACTATTGTTTCAATATATTTGCCAAATGGTCGCCTCCCACAATTGCCGTGTGTAGAAGTATGCATGAATTAACAGCAGCAAACTTCAGAGACAACAGGCATAAATTAAAGCAGAATTGAAAAAAAAAAGGTGAAGAGAAGTCTTGTAATGGATGGTCACAGCATAAAGTGGCCAAACTGAGGGAAATCAGTGCAAATGATCACGTTGTCGCTAAAATAATAATAAATTAAAAAAAAGGCAAAAAGAAAAGATCACGTTGTCGCTGGAGATCTGCTGATTGATAGTGACTTGTACTCGCGCAAGTGGGAACTCTTCACGGAGTAATCTAGAGAGCAACCATCAATGTTTTAATATATATATATATATATATATATTTTTTTTTTTTGAGATAGTACGTGCACTCCAATTATTGTGGGTCTTCCAAGTAGTCCTTGATTTTTCATTCAGAATAAAAGATTTATTACCTCATTCCCTCTGTTCAAATTTAATTGAAGGCAGAGAAAATTGCTCCAAATTTGCTTATATCCTTTGCTACTTCCATTGGAGTGTGTAATAGGTTCAAACGAGAAGCTTATCCTTCGGAATTGAACAGTTGTATGTGGAAATCAACCTTTTTTTTGGAATTGACATTTGACCGTAAATCTCATCTTTTTTGAATTAAAATTCATTACTATCGCTTTTAAATAAATATAAGACTTTTAATCTTCTTTTAAGGTTAAATTTTATTTTGACCCACTATTTTGTCATTTTCCCCTAATAAATCAGCTTCTAAATTACCAATATAATCCTCACTCGGCTTCCCATTATGCACATAGAGATATGATATACAATACTGACCTTTGGAATTTGGGTTTGATATTCTCAAATATTTAATTTATTTCTAGCAAATCAAATAGGGGAAATCCCAACATATGATGAGGAAGCCACAAATTCGGAACCTAAGAACTCATATGCATCGAAATGATTAGGGACAGCGACATGAAGCCTTAAATCTCAACTAAAAGTCGAGCATTTCCTTTGGAAGTGACAAAAATGTGTCACAAGTTGAAGTAAAATTTATGCCAATTAGAAGAGTAGAGATGAGTCCTTTATGTCATGTTTACAGTGTCATAAATGAATTAGTTTTAGATTTTTGAGATGAATCTCGAGCACAATGGAGGGGGACTTTTATCAATGATAGAATGACACTACAAAGTTATCTAATCCTCACTTCAAATTTCATGGTGAAAAAATTAAAAATAAAATCCTCATAAACTCTTAAGGTCAGGTAGGCTTCATCAAAACCCCAAGGCCCATGGGCAACACGAAGCTTGAAGGAAAAAATCTTGTTCGAGCTTGAAAAAGCCTGAGCCCAATCCCAAGCCCAACCTGAATACCCTTGGGTTAGGCCTTTAGTTGAAGCCTGAGCCACTGTAGCATAATATATCATTATGAATGTTTTCCAGTTTTTTGAGAAAGTATTTTTTGGTAATCACTTTCCATATTAATACCAATAAAAGGATATTTCTGTTACCTTATTACAAATGATTAGTCAATTTAATACAAAGTGATTGCGAATGTCTTTTGTTTTGGTATTACAATGGGAAATGGTTACTAAAAAGTAATTTTTCACTTTCTTTTTTTGTTACAACACTAATAGCAGGTTACTATGGCTTAGGCCTGAAGTCTGAAGCTCGGAAAAGCCCAAGCCCGTGGGCTGGGCTTGGGCTTCACATTTTCCTTCATGGCCTGGCTCGGCCCCACTCGAGAAAAAATGCCCAAGCCTAGCCCAATGCCGAGGCCTAAGGTTAGGTCAATTTTGGGTAGCCGATGTGGGACCTTAGGATGCATTTGGTATAATGGAATGGAATGATGATTCTATTACTAACAAAGTTTATTATCTGAGGTTGACCTTAAATAATGAAATGATGGTTCCCTTACAAGGACAGAGTAGCCATTCTCCTCCAAATAAGAGGATGATTATTCCCATCCTTTAAGAAATAAAATCCTAAAAAGTGAGCCCTGCTTATTTCCATTTTTTGCACTAAAAATTGTTTTCCACAGTTTGTAGTTTTGCGTGGGCGTGCCAAGGCCAAGTTTAGCCCGAAGTCATGTGCACAAGAACCCTAGCACCTTCCAGGCCGAGATATTATAGTCGTGAACTATAATCGCCTAGTCGGTCACTTCTCTTGATGTTAGGCAATTGTTTAAAGGATAGGGGTTACTCCGTTAGGGTTCTAATATGAATGTCTAAAGAGAAATAAACTTGAAGAACTTGTTAACACAAGAAAAATATGGAAATGGAAATGCATTAGTAAATTGGAAAGCCTCCATACTTACAAGCATAAACACGAATTAAAAGTCAAGTCCATGAGCAATTGCAAAGAGTAAAGAACTACGAATAAAGTAGGAAAGTAAATTACAGTAAAAGATTGGAAAGGAAGATGGATAAATTAAGTTAATCTACTCCTAAAAAGTTGATCCTGTGAAGGATGGTGGTTGTGGAACCTTCCTCTATCTTCATTTCTGAAATTTATAGACAGCAGCCCACTTCTCTAACTGCTGGAAGTTACCAGCGGTTTCCTCTGGCCTAAACTAATAACTGCTTGACAGTTATGATTTATGTGTCAGCACATGTGCAAATTCTCTATAACTACTAGGAGTTACTTGGTAATTTCCTTTAGCCCCTGAATTTATACCATTTGTCCATTTAATCCTGCACTTTAATG
Organism: Liquidambar formosana; assembly: GCA_039720395.1. Classification (NCBI taxonomy): domain Eukaryota; kingdom Viridiplantae; phylum Streptophyta; class Magnoliopsida; order Saxifragales; family Altingiaceae; genus Liquidambar; species Liquidambar formosana. Next base: position 25,274,685 of record CM077820.1, read on the forward strand.
AAGACAGCCCAATTCTTTAACTGCTGGAAGTCACTAGTAGTTACCTCTGGCCTAAATCTCAGCCACTTGGAAATAACTACCTTTGACAGTTTTCCTCCACCTAGAAATCTTGCCACCAATCCACTTTAACTCCCATGAACCAGAAGACATTAGCCCACTAACTTCCCACGTTCTTTCACCAGCACATCATGCATAAATACTAAGTTGTCTTGCCAAAAGGCATGTGTCAAGCCCTTGTTGGTCCAAAATCCAACCAACTTAAGTACATGATTGTCATGTGCCCCACTTTTATCTGACCAGACTTATTATTAGCTCGAGAATATCACTTCTGTAACTACCTACCCTTGGTTTTAATTTCATCGGCTTGAAAATCCTTGGCTTGAAATAATAAGTTTTCTTTGATCTTTCTTTATCATTTTCTTACTCTTTTATAAGCTAAAGACTCACCTTTTGTCCACAAAATGACACGTGTCAACGGGTAAAATTTTGGTGTGAACACCATTCTCATTCTCTTTCCCATCTCTTATCAAATATTAAATGAAATAGAATGACCATTCCCATTACATTCTCATTCACATTACCATTTTATTCCATTCACACAAACCAAACTTATCCAGCTTATATCTCCAAACATTCTTTTTTCTACTATACATATAAGAAAAACACACATACACACCATACACAATGAAAAAGTCCAAACAAAAGACATAACCCAAGAGATGTATAGCATCTGACTCAATTCTGCAAAACTTTATTGATCACTTTTTATTTTTATTTTTATTTTTCTCTAGACCAAATAAAAGGCCAAATTGCTCTAGAAACCGAACAATGTGTTTTTCTGTGTATACGTGTCTTTTGAATTATAATGACTCATCTAATTTTAAAGATGTCACCTAACCTACGAGGTGAATCCATAAATAGTATAGTAGGGGGGACCTAGATTTGAATTCTATCTTCATGCTAAAGTATTAATATTTAACTCAGACAAAAATATTAGTATGATAAAATATTAAAATTAACTAAAAATAATACAATGTAAGACAAAATCAAAGAAGCGATGAATTCAAGTGATGAGGTGAATGAGTGAATCCTATCACCACTAAGGCCACAAAAAAAATAAAAAATAAAAATAAAAATCTTAACACTTTGCAAATTTGAAGGGGTTATAAAAAAGGAAAAAATAAAATGGCTAACGGATCCATATCTGTATTATTGGCGGGTATGGTATCATATTCACCCCTTTCCGAGATGAGAGAAGATAAACAATACAAGATTTGAGTTCACGTGGTTGAAGATTTTTTTTTGTTTTTTTGCTAATTTGCGCCAATCTTGTGACAGGACTTTCCCCGGTACCATGTTCCAAGTTAGTTTGCTTTTTGGAATCTGTATTAGGGATTTGAGGCTCGTATGCAAGTTGTTAGCCAGGCTCTGGGTCAGATTCCAAAACAATTGCTTTCATGAAATTGTATGCGTTAAGGCACAAATTGGCGACCATACTCCCCTCTTGACCACTGATCCCACAAACCTAATTGAAAGGATTGAAATTGTATGCATTAAGCCCGAAATGGGGCCACCATATATAGTCCCCTCTTCACCATTGATCCCACAAACCTTTGAAAGGATTTCAGGGTCAGAAGGTGAGCCAAGTTATTCGAATTTGGCTTGAGATCGAGTTAAATTTTATTTTGATGTTCGCTAATTTATCTAGACAAATTTGAATTAACTTGATGGTTTTAACTTTTCAGCTCTCAATATTTGTATAAACCTTCCGGCCAGGTAGAAAATAGATACTATGACAGTTGGAAAGATCAGTAATCATAGCAAAACTGTTCTGTTCATTAATTTCGTATTTGTATAAGAGTGTTTGTCAGTATAAGAGGCCAAACTGTTCTTTTCTGACTGTAAGAACGACTGTAAGAATGCCAACTGTGAGGGCTTTTTTTTTAAATGTCCACTAAAACCCATGTTAGTCACCAGAAGTAAAATGCTACATGAGATATCCATTTGATAGCCGACACCAAATCCTAATAACTGAGTTCAACCCAGTTCTCACCTTATCAAGAACTGAACAAGAAGAGATAATATAACATATGCAATATAAAAAATTAACATGGGCAAGAATGCTTATGGTTTAACATTTGCTATTATAATGGTTTTTGGAATAGCATTTGTAAAGCAAAAATCATTATAATGGTACAAAATAAGTTGAATAACAAAATTTGCACATGATAGTGAGGGTCTAGGGTGCCACCATAGTTGGAATGTTAAACTTCTCTTTGATGCTCAAGCTCTTTTATTTATTATTTTTTTTTAAAAAAAAGTTGAATAAGAGAATGAATGTACTCTATGCATCAATCAATATAATAGCCATTCACCAAAAGAAAATAATAAACAATGCAATAGTATCATTGGTTCAAGCACCACTCAATCTGATCCAGCTGACCCAGAAATTTTGCATTGTATTAATGTATTTACAAACATGAGAATTTTTTACAGTGAAAGAGGAACTAGAAATAAAACATAAATTAAAAAAGAAAAGAAAGATTGTATAGGAAAAAGAAAATGGACCCAACAAATCATCCCTGATCAATACAAAAACACCCAGACCTTTGTTTGCATGATTAAGGAATTCCCAACATCTTGCAAAGGAAATAAAAATTAGAGGCTAGTAGCTATCTCATAACAACCCACTCAACTTGCATTAAAAGAGATTGATTTCATTGTAAAACAGTGAAGCAATTAAGCTAGGCGTTTTAAGAGTTCAGTTGGCATTGTTACAGTCAGAAAAGCCCTCACAAATGCTATCTTTCTGATTGTTTAGTCCCCACACAAATTGAGGAACCTCCAAGAACTTAATCTTTCTGAATTCCATATTCAGAATTTGACAACAAAGAACAACTGTGGATCAACACAAAGTTCTTCTGTTCATTCCAAACAAAGCTAGAGAATGTAGGGAACAAAACTGCTCTTAAAACGAGAGCAATGACAGCCGAACACAGACATTTGCATGCTACCAAATTAATATGATACTCGAAGAATCTCAAATGCTAACAATTGGACAAGTTCACCTGAGATTTACTCACAAAAAGTATTCTAATCACTTGAATCTCATAAAGTTACAGCTAGCTTTCTCACAACCAACATTGTTGTCCCAAAAAAAAAAAAAAAAAAGGATCAAATCAGTTCCAGCAAATCTTGCACAAACCTCTTGAAAATTAGAGGTTTTAGACCAAAACGTTGTTGCAAAAGGAACCATAGAAAACCATTTGAACCCAAAAATTGACACAAAACATATAACCGTCCGTGACCCAATCAAATTCAGATCGAGAGAAGCAAGACCCAATCAAATTCAGATGCCAATTTCAAGCCAGAGAATGCTAATAAGAAGCCATGCATGAGAAACCCATGAAACTGTAGTGATGATAAAAATATCAAAACACCATTACGTACAAGCTAATCTAATTCTCACTTCAATTTTCATGGTGAAAAATTAAAAATAAAAACCTTTATATGAACCCAGTCCTGCTCACCTGCACGGCAGTTATCCGAGCTGTTTGTTCACAAGGGCGCATGAAAGTCACGCATGGGTGCGTCTTATGCCTCGTCTGTTTGGCCAGTATGAGGGCGAATCGGAATGCACCCTTACAAGCTATCTAATTCTCACTTTAAATTTCATGGTGAAAAAAATAAAAATAAAAACCTTTATAGGATCCCAATCCTGCTTTTAGGCCTTGTTTGTTTCGCCAGGTATGGGGGCGAATCAGAATGAAATGGAATGCTCTCCTCTCTCTCATCGCGATAGCTCGCCATTGAAATCTCATTCCCTTCCATTCCAATTCCCCTGATTCAGGCAAAAAAAAAAAAAAAAAAAAAAAAAACCGAGCCCTTAAGGTGAATGGGTTAGTGAATCAAGCTAGTTGACGGAATCCAGCTTAAAGGGGAAGTGAAAAACAGCTGACAAAAGAGCAGAGGAGCCAGACCTCTTGGTGCCCGGAATAAAGGGGATCGATCCCAGAGGGAAGAATCTTGGTCCAATCTGAAAGGAAAGCCAAGAAAGAGCTCTACAGACTAGACGGTTTTGAAAGGGGAACTGGAACTCGATAACGAAGAACCTAGATCTGATCAAGGTTTCTCCTCGCTTTTACTTCTTACTTCACAGCCTGAAGGGTCATGAAATTATACCACAAAACTATTATTTCAGCCACAACTATACCATTACCACTGAACCCACTACTAACTGATCGACCAAATCTACCCTTTTTCCTTCCTTCCTTCCTTCATGCCAAGTCTTTCCCTCACATTTTCAGAGTGAAAAATGGCTTGTACCAAAAGTTAAAAAAAAATTTCTCCATCTTTTCCATCATTTTCTTTTTCCCCTTCCTCCCCACTTTCCTTCTCATCCAAACAAAGGAAAACAAGGAATGTCTCAAATTTCACTTCGCAATATTTCCTCTGGAAAATCAAGAACCACACAGAGCACAAATGAAATATCACTTCCAAAACAGCACAGTTGAAAGCAAGCAAGACAAAGGGAAAGAGAGGAAGAAAGGGCAAAGAGTATCTAAGCCCAACTTATATTCTCATTCATTAAAAAGGAAAGAGGATACAAAGACAGAATATACATAAAGACAAAGTACATTATCTATGTCAAATTAGCATTAGGCACAGCTCCGAAGCTTTTTGGCACCGTTTGCCAATCATTTCTTACCAGAGGTAGAATTGCCCGATGCGCTTTGGAATATTTCCCTCAAGATCGTCTTTTTAATCTCCCCTCGCCGCGGAGGGAGGTTGCCGAAGGTGCTGACGGGGTGGCCCTTGAACTCGCCGGCGGAGGGAGGTTTGCCTGAATCGCTCATTCTTTCTTTTTACCTCTCTATCTCTCTCTTTATTCAATTTTCTTTATCTTGGCGGGCGGCTACGTCCACCGTCTAGCTCCGAGTGATGAGAGAGAGTGATCGAGTGGGGTTTTATAGGGTTCGTGGAATCACGGTGCAATCAATGAAGCATGATGCCGCTCCATCCTCCAACATACTCTAATCCGACTTGTGGGTCACTTCGTGGAATCACGGTGCAATCAGGGAAGCATGCGTATGCATGATGCCGCTCCATGACTTCGTGATGACTTTTGCGTAGGATATTCCACGTGTCTCGAGGCATCACCTGGGAAAGTTTTATCTACAAAATTGTTACGAGTATATTAAAAAGGGGATAATTTTGGCTTCTCATTGAAGTAGCAGCTCTTCCTTACACTTTACTTATGTCATGTTTGTTTAGTTGTAATAGAATGAGTAGAAATAAAATCTAATTTTACATTTAAAATATTCTAGAATGGAGTGGAATGATCCATTCTTCTTCTTCTTCTTTTTTTTTTTCTTTTTTTAAATTCTATTTCAGTTTAACTACTTCATCCAAACACGCTATTGGAATGAATTAGAATGTAACTCCATTCCATTTATTCCATTCCAACCAAACAAACGTGGCCTTAGATTACACCACTTGACTCCTCACATTGAAGAAGCAGCTCCTCCTTACACTTTACTTAAATTACATCACGTGTCCATAAAAAAAAAAAAAAAAGAATTGATTATGTACATGTAACCCCATATTATGTTATTATAAATATGAGTCTACGTGTCTTTGTTTATATGTTTATGTTTCCAAATTAATATGAATATGGGTCTATATATTTGTATTTACGTGTCTACGTATTCTTATCCACGTATTCTCATTTTTAAAAATTAACTATAACCCGTGACATGATATAAGTGAGTATAAGGAGGAACTACTCCTCCTTTGTAAGGAGCTAAGTATTGTCTATTAAAGAAATGCGATACGATAGGTTTGATATACTACTATCTTTTTTTTTATCCCTCGTTTCAGTGTTAATCATGAGAATTCTCTTTCTACTTTAATCAGCAACCCACTTTATTATATCTGTGAATGAATTTTTATTTAGGCATTATTAGGTTTGCAGATTTTATCAAAGAAAAGAAATAAAATATAATGAATTGTATTTTTTTTTTTTACTATAATGAAAAAAAAAAAAGAATAATTTTAATTTGATATTATTTTATCTATTATTTTCATTTTCTTTCCTCATTATTATTATTATTATTATTTTTACCTTTTTCTTTTTTTTTTTCCTTAGTAGAATCCACAAATCAAATAAAGAATTAGAGTTCAAAACTAACTTTTTTTTTTCTTTTCCAAATGAGAGAATTCATGAAAAAAAAAAATGGCATTTAAGCGCGCAGGTCCTATATCATGGCTCCCTACCCATAAATTCATTTGCCAGAATTGCAAGAAGTGAATGAACAAATAAAGTTAGCTTGGTATGCGTTCAAATCTCACTTTATTTATTTATTTATAATTATAAGATAAAATTTATGAGAATGACCTTTTAAAAAAAACAGGGCGATGCATAGAAAAATTTGACTCATTTTGTGAATTTAGTATAGCAACTGACTCGACTCTCTGAACTTAAGCAACCATGTTTCAGGTCAAGATGCACTGTATTTGGCTTAATTATGTAAACATCATTCATCACCTTTTTCTATAATATTGCCGACGAGAAGGATAAATGTTCTAGAAACCCAAGAAAGTCACAACCACAATCTGGCTAAGAAAATGCAAATTGGATTCTATATATTATTAAATATATATAGAGATGCAAATATTAAGGGGTGTAAGGGTAAAAAGTTTTATATCAAGTGTAAGTTGATCTCTTCCTCCTATATATATATATATATATATATATTACACTTGATATAAAACTTTTTACTCTTACACCCCTTAATATCTTTTTGTATGAATAATATTTCGCCAATTCAATCGTTTAGTTAGGTACTTTATTTATGCATGTCATGCATGCTAAATTTCAAGTAAATTGGATATGCAAAATTATGATACAAGTTCAACAAAGCGAATGAGAAAAAAGGGTATGTGATGTATAAAATTACAACAAGGGGAGTAAAATTACAATACAAAATTATGTGGGGTCTATATGTGATGTACTACTTATAATGGGTCATTCTAGCATGACAGGCGAAATTACGATAGGCGAAATTACGATATAATTTAAACGTTAACTGATACGAAGTGGATAATAACCTCACTTATATTTTACTTATATTTCAACAACAGATGAGTCAAACCAAATGTTCAAAAACCCTTGTTGGTTAGAAAATAATACTAAGAACATATAATTATATATTTATTAAATTAAGATAAAACTCTACAACAACTAATAGGGGCCTTCATTAAAGTAAATTTTTTGCTCCACCACCAACTATTGTGGATTTGGATTTGGTGCAGTAAATGTAGAATCGATGACACGTGGGTAAGGAGGAGAAATGGAGGACTGTTAAGCATTAGGCCTCAAATATATCTCTCGAATTTTAGTCCTCCATATCTTTTCCTTCCTACGTGTCATCGATCCTACGTTTATTGCACCATGCAGTTAGGGGTGTTCGTGGTTCGGTTTGGTTCAGTTTTAGAATAGATTTTAAACCAAACCATTATACTTCGGTTTTTGTTTTCTCATACCAAAACCAAACCATACTTTAAAAAAAAACCAAACCAAACCAAACCATAAAATTTCGGTTTCGGTTCGGTTTGGTTTCGGTTTTATCCTACCAAGTAACAACAAATCATTAAAAATAGAAAAATGACAAGCCAAACTCTAAATAAAAACAGTTTTAATAAAATCATTACATTAGCAACCAAAAAAAATATTAAACATTGTATCAAAATGGAAAAGTATTGATTTATGTCAATCCAAGTTCAAATCTCCAATATAATACGTGCCAATATCTTACACAACAATAATAACTAATTTAATACATGCCAATCTAATAAAGAAAAAACATTAAGAAAATTTACAATCTATTACCTATTATGCCCTTATTAGAATAAAAAATTTACAAACTAAGTTTAATATGTAATATATAAAATTGTATATATTTATATTATATTTTTTCAGTTTTTTCAGTTTTTCGGTTTGGTTTTTAAACATGAAAACCAAAACCAAACCTAAAGACAAAAAAACCAAACCAAACCGACCGATTTGGTTCGGTTGGGTTTTCAATTCTAACCTAAACCATGAACACCCTACATGCAGTAATTGCACCAAATCCAATTCCCAAGTATTGTTGAATTGGTGCCTAATGGCAATGATGGGAGTTTGTCTGAAACCAATCATTCTTAGTTTTAGGTGGGAAATGATCTATTAATTATAGAACATATCCACCCAGTGTGATAAACCACCCTACATCCCATATAATTTTATCACAGTTGTCGTTTCGTGTTAGATTTTTCAATCCTTCCACTGCAATGTATGAAAATTTCAACTTTAGTCTAAAGTAGCCACCCTATCCGTCCAAGCTTGACCACCATACTCCTTTCCCACTTGACTAAAACACGCTAGTTTGATTATGCGAATGTTAATCACAAGTTGCCATCGTGGGTCCAGGTCCAAGTGCATGTTATTTGACCAAAACTTCCACAAGCTTATTATTGAATGTATTCAATCGAAAAACTAATATGATATTCTAGTGATTATAATTCATGATTAACTTAAAATATTTGGGAGATCTAAAAATTACTCACATTTATTTCCATATTAGTTTTCTTGAAATCACGTCTAAAAGAAACACTTTAATTAACATGTTTTTATTAATTTTTGCTTCCAAGCGATTACTATGCGACTATAATTTTTTTCTCGTTATGCCAACTTCTATCAGAAAATAAAAGTTGTTTTTACTTTTATTTGAATATAAGAAATATTTTCGGTTATTATGATATTTCCATGATATATGTCCATAGATTAAAAATATATAATGTTAGTACTTGCACCAACTTCGGAAGTTTTTGTTTAATTTTACAATATACTCCGTAATAATTGTCTAACTTTCATGTGAGAAAAAAGAAAAAAGGGATAAACACGAAATTGAAAACTTTTCAACAAAACAAGGAATCTTTTATGAATGTGTAGGGCATGGTCGGTTTGTTTTGAAGGAGACGCATAAGCCATTATTAATAATATCCTTTCTTTCTCTCACTCTCTCTCATGGACTTATGATATTGTCATATCTAATAGGAAGACCTGTGTTGCCATATTGAGGGCCTCATCTTTCAAGAAACTAAGTAGGTTGGCTAATACAGTTACTCGATCATGAAATGGGTAAATGGGCTCTTGCAATGAAATTCTCTGATTATTTGGATGTTTCTAATTTGCCTAAAACTGTGGTAAGAACTTGTCTTATTGATGGGTGTAATGGTTTTCTAGTGTTGTTTTTCCTTTTTCCTTTTATCCTTTTAGGTTTTTTTTTTTATAGCAAAAAAAAGGGCATGGTCAGTTTGTTTGACCATTTGAACAAGAATTTTTTTTTGGGGGTGGGGGGAGGATGTAATGAAAAATAAGGCTTTTCACTGTATATCTATATATATATATATATATATATCTATATATATAAAATAATAATTTGATTATTGATTATTGATTATCTGCTCTTAAATGTGGTTTGAGTGTTTGACCATCTCCATTTGGGATGGGTTGGCGCACTTTTTCACAAACTCTAAAAGGCCGTTTTAAGAGTAAAAGTTATTTTAGTCATTTTACAAGTGTTTAGCGCATCACTCAAACTGCCTTTCATAAGGCAATTAAGTACATAAAAGTAATGGGTCTAGCTTTTTGAAGGGGTGCTTGCAAAAAGGAAGAAACTCTTAAGTAATAAAACTAAAAAATTCCAATGTTTGCAAATATGCATTCACCCTCTTTCAAATGCTTTCGCCCAATAGTGATTTTTTGAAAAGACCTTTGATTTTTTATTTCAAAAAGATGCACCAAACACAACTTGTATTTTTGTTGCGTGGGGTTGAATTTTGATACCATGCCCTTGACTAACCTCCCTTGGATAAAATGAAAAGAAATTAAAAAATGAAAAACAGAAAAAAATCTACCTGGTTGCTAATAATAGATCATTTGCCTATTTCATTATTGACCACTTGTTTTTATCTAGACCAAATAAAAGGCCAAATTGCTCTAGAAACCAAACAATGTGTTTTTGTACATGTGGGCATGTGTTTTGAACTATAATGAATCATCTAATTCTAAAGACGTCATCTAGCCTACGTGGTGAATCCATAATATAGTATGGGACACTCAGATTCAAATTCTATCTTCATGCTAACTCATTAATATTTAATTGCTACTAGAGAAAAATATTAGTATGATAAAATAATAAAATTAATTAAAAATAATACAATGTAGGACAAAATCAAAGAAACGACGAATTCAAGTGATGCATGAGGTGAATGAGTGAATCCTATCACCACTAAGCCCAAAAAAAAAAAAAAGAAGGAAAAAAAAAAAAAAAAGGTGTATCTTACCACTTTGCAAATTTGAAGGAGTTATAATAAAAAGGCTCATATGCAAGTTGTTAGCTAGGCTCTGGGTCAGATTCCAAAACAATTGCTTTCATGAAATTGTATGCATTAAGGCACAAATTGGGCCACCAATCCACCATACTCCCCTCTTGACCATTGATCCCACAAACCTAATTGAAAAGGATTGAAATTGAAAATGAGCCAAGTTATTCGAATTTGGCTTGAGATCAAGGTTCTTTTTTTTTTTTTTTTTTTTTTTTTCTTTTTTTGGGGTATAAGCATAAAAAAAAAAACCTAACATTCCGACTAGGTTAGCAACCTAGGCCATTCCCTATCATTTGCTGACTACTCACAATATTATTAAAAGAGATTAAAAGGAATACATAATCGATAGGATAAAAGATAAAAATGGAATCATGTCTAATCTTGGTGACTTATAAGGGAGTCACAATTAATCCAGCTCATTGAAAAATATAGTCAAAACAGCCTAAGGTCGAAACCCATATGATGTCAAAGAATACATGTTTTTGCATAAAGCAGGTTGGAATTTCTCGGGAGCATTCCACCACCATTTAAATCCAGAATGTTGGGGCATTATGTTCACAGAGGTCAGCCACAAAATTACCTTATAAATTTGAGAGCAATGCAACTTCATAAACTTCAAGTATGCTTGAGATCGAGTTAAATTTTATTTTGAAGTTCGTTAATTTATCAAAACAAATTTGAATTAACTTGATCAAACTGACTTGATAAAAGTTAATTTGAGCTGCTAGTAAAATAAACACAGCATGCTTATATAATTCAAAGGGCAGCTAGTTTGACATCTTAAGTTAAAAGAAACATACATATAAAAACACTCTTAGAGACACTGAGGCTTCGACATGCGGCTCTATTCTTAATATTATAACCACACTACTAATTGGCACTTGGGTGTAGAAACCTAATCTTTTGGCGAATTTAAGCAGCTATACTCTTCAAGGAGTGCTACTGTAATACCCTGAATATTTATTGATTTATTTTACGTGTATATTCAGTGAAATTGTATACATGAGAATAATTTTAAATATTTTTGAGATTAGTTGGATGTTGGAAGACATTACATTAAATTGCTTTGGATGGAAAAGATGCTTAAATTGTAAGATATATATATATATATATAAGTGGAGGAAAGAAAAGACAAAAGAAAAAAAAAAGAAAGAAGCTTAATTTTCCGTGTGGGAAGAGGAAAAGAAGATCAGGAGAAAAGAGAGGAAGAAAGAAAAGAAAGAAAGAATAAGAAAGTCAAAAAAAATAAATGGATTAGGTGAGAAGGAGAAAAAGTGGCGTGAGAAAGAGAAGAAAAGAAAGAAGAAAAGAAGAGAAGAAATGAATGAAAGGAAGAAAGTGGCGGGTGAATAGAAGAAAAGAAAAAAAAATGAAGGAAAATGGCAGGAGATAGGACGTACGGATGAAAGAAAGAAAAGAAGAAATGAAAGAGGAGAGAGAAGAAGGAAGGAAATAAATAGAGAAGGGAGGAGAGAAAAAGAGTAACGAGCTGGGAGAGGGAGGAAGCGAGAGAGGCAGAGGGCGGACGATCTGTTGCTAGATCAGGGGAGTTTTAATTACGCATGCGAGTATGGATTTTATATTTTAAGTAGATTTATGCGTCTATAGTAGTGGTTATTTATTTTATTTACTCATTTTTTGAGGTAGGGGGTTTAATTCTTGTACAGTGAATGATGATTATTTTGAAGCATATGTTAAGATTTGATGATGATATATTTGAGGTTTATGATGGTTGATTTCATTGATAATTGGATTATCTTTGAAGTTAATGATTTGGAGTTCGTATTATTTGATTTATATATTATTTTGAATATATAAATGCTTGCATGTGATTTTTGAAACATTATTTATTGTATAGGAATTAGATTTCCTACTGGGCTGTTGTTCGCTCACCCCAATATATTTTCAAGTGATCATTATTGGAGGCACATAGTAGAATTGGGGTCGAAATTTGGAAAAGTTATCGCGTACATGTATTTTTATTTAAAGCTGATATAATTTTATTTATTTGGTTGGCCAATATATATTGAGAATGATTTTTGGGTTAACCATCGCTACCCGCAGCTGTGCAATACTCTGTATTTTGAAAGGAATGTATTTTTGAAAAGGTTTATTTATACGGAGCTCATAAAAATTGTACGTGTTATGGTTTATAAATTTTAGGGCGTTACAGCTACACATATAAGATTAGTGTTCATCTCAATTAACACCAAGGGTGTGTTTGTTTGGTATGTTTGGCATTTCTGTTATTCTACATTCTACATGGCATCGGGTAAAAAATGACTACTCAAATTCAAATCTGTTGGTCATGGTCAGAGCAACTTGCTCAACTCAAAACTAGAATTAATTATATTATATATTAATGTGTGTATATATATGTTATTTAAGATTAAACAAATACCTAATTAACATATGTTAATTTATATTTTTTATTAAAAGAAAAATAAATGTGAAATAGTTTATAATTTTGTGTTGCCGTTGCTAATTTTTATTTTATTTTATTTTTTTAGGTGAAAAATTATAGGATTACCTACATTCATATGGAGGTTACTTTGCTAAGAAAGGTAGCTAGCTCGTGTTTAGATTAAAAGAAAAATTCCTTTAGATAAGTCTACCCATATCGTCCAACCTAGCTAATTTGAGCAACTTTGGATAACTCTTTAGAAATATACCATATCCCACATCAATTAAATATCGAGTTAAACATCTTTTCATATACTTATTAGTTGGAAAAATTGGAAACTTAACACCCATTGGCAATTGTTTAAAACATATAATTTGGGTTAATTTTGGACAAAGGACTACGATCAGAAGCGTTGGATTAGGTTGCTGACGGGTAAATATTTATAATTACACTTTTAAGCCGAGCATTACTCAAGTTGCGTCCTAACTACATTGCTGTCAAATTTTGTTCCTCTCATTAAAGTTTTTATGAATATTTTCATTTCTGAGTAATTCTATGGTACCCACAAAGTTTTTAGGGTACTATTTGAAATGATTAACTTATTATTTGAAGTGGCTCAAAATAGCTTACTAAACATTTGAGCTGACTCACTTACTATTTTGTAACCGCTTATCATTTCCAGTGGCCTTATGGATATAATACCCAATTTTTTGCTAGTTATCATAGAATTGGCCATATTTTCTAGCCAAACAATAATACTCCCGTCATTCCTAATTGACAATCCCTTTTGGAAAAACACGTTTTTTAGAAAATGAAATAAAAAAAAAAGGTTTTCTTAACACGTGCCTTTAGAGCACATATGTTAAATTGTAATTAATAACTCAAACATTGTATGGAAAAATATGTTTTCACAATTTCCAAAATATTTTCACATTTTTTCAAATAACTTTTACTATTTACAATGCATTTTTATCATTTCTAATACAATGATGAGTTAATTACTTGTAATTTAACATGGGTGTCCTATAAGAAAACCCATAAAAAACTTACCGACTTTTAGAATGTGACATCCTAAAAAAAAAAAAAAACCAACAATTTAGGGACGCTTATCATCTAAATCTTCATTTCGAATACGACAAGCTGTCTGTTGGAATCTTTAAACACGTCCTACTTGCTGCCTGCTTTTCATTTTTTTTCTGCGCGTGATGAAGCCCGGGTCCAAGCAACAATAAAGGCGCGCGTGTTGACAATGGTCAGAGGTGCGTTTTGCGGACAACAACAAAAAAAAAAAATCTGACAAATGATTGTGTCAAGTCAGATGGTGACCACAGTATCTCCCGGATAAGAGTGGTATGGATAAGATTAATTATTATTATTGGAGGGGCGTTAATGACAGTTGTTTTCTTCTTCATCTTCTTCCTCTACTTTTCTTTCTTCGTTTTTTCTTTTCTTCTTCTTCTTTTTATTCTTCCTTCTTCTTCCTTTTTTTTTCCTTTTTTTTTTTTTTTTACTCGTTAGAAACCCACCCACCAACACATACATGAGAAATCGAACCCTGGTCGTCCCCAAATCCTCTCACACATACTTAGATGAAAAATGTCATTTGAACTACATATGCTCGGTGATGTTAATGACTGTTAAGATAGTGGGATTAGAGAGATGTTAATTATAATCATGGTTTTGTATGCCATGAAATCCAGGGTGCATGCGAGGCTTGCAGCAATCGCAATCATATTGTACTGATTCGACTGCTACTAGTAATTTTGGTAACATATTGTCGGCTCAACATGGGTGGAAGAATAAATAAAGTAGGGTCTATCATTTGGGCTGGTATTTGTAAGGGTAGGGACACTTTTGAGAAAGGTATTAGAACTAGAGTTTGGGCTGATCACTGGACTTCTCCAGGGCCTTTGAGACGGTTCATTCATGGGCCCCTTACAAGATACCGTCCTTGTTGTTAAAGATCTTAAAAATAATAATGAGGATTGGTCCCTTGAGCTAGCCTATTTCTTTTACCCTATCTTGGGGCCTCACTAGTGATGGCATATTCAATTCAAAATCTGCCTAACATCTTGCGAATGGGTACCCTTCAAGCTAAATCAACTTCTTTCTCTTGGATCTGGAATGCCCCTGTCCTCCACAGAATGAAAATATTTCTTTGGCTTTGTGCCCATGACCGCCTTGCTACTAGAAGTCTTCTCCATATATAATCGTCATATTATTGAAGAGGTTATGTGCCCCAGATGCAATCAGATTGAGGAAGCAACCCCTCATATTCTCTAAGAATGCCCATTTGCAAAAGAGTGGGCCTATTTCAATTGCCCACCAACTGTGTTACATTTTGCTTCAACCCATTTGTGGATCAAATCCAAAACCTCTGACCATACCATTTACTGTCTTGATATTCCTTGGAATACCCTTTTTAACTTCACATGCTCTACACAATGGAAAAGCCACAATGATGTGGTTTTTAATTCCATAGCATCTACCCCTCCTCTGTTACCCAAACAAGTATTGAACGAGCTAGGGAATTTTTCTTTCTTGCGGGGATTTTCCCCCAGTGCCCCACATCCGTACTATCTTTGTAAGTGGAACCCACCTAATGATGGATGGTACAAACTTAATACATATGGTTCTGCTTTTGGGAATCCTAGCCTTCGGAGGTGGGTGGACTCATACGTAATGCCGAGGGTCGCTGGATTAGGGGCTTCTCCAGGAATATGGCCCATGGGACAAACATCTCAGTTGAAATATGGACCCTACGTGATGGCCTAAGACTGTCTTTTGAATTGGGAATTACCACACTTGAGGCTGAAATCCAATTGAAGTTGATGCTCAAGTAGCCATTTAGCTGATCAATCAAGATCATACTGAAGCTTACCCCTATGGTGCTGTTATGTCTAACTGCAGGTGGCTCATCACCAGATTTCCGGACCTACAAGTCAAGCACGCGTATCATGAAGCTAACCAATGTGAGGATATTTTGGCGAAACAAAGCAGCAAACTTAATGTTCCTTTTTTGTGCTATGATGCTCCTCCTGATTGCATTTTGAATCAACTCCAAAAGCTGATTGTATGGGAGTTTCCTTCCCAAGAACTATGATTTGTAACCGTACTCTTTAATTTTAATGCAATCCTTTTTACCCAAAAAAAAAAAAAATTAAAATAAAATAAAATGAAAGAAGATAGTTAGGATAGTCGGATTAGAGAGATGTTAATTATAACCATGATAGTTGGATCCTAGCGCTGTGATTAATGTATGTCATGCACGCACGTAGAATTCAAAGCGCATGCATGGCATGCAGCAATCATATTGTAATGATTCGACCGTCGATCAATAATTTATTTATTTATATTATATTATTATATTAAGTTAATCTCCTTGTAGACTTGTAATTGATAGGATTGAAAATTACCAAAATGCCTTTTTTCTTTTTTAGTTCAAATAAAATATTTTAAGGGGAAAATTGTGACTTCAAGATTTTTTATTTTTTATTTTGATAAATACTGATTATCCACCAAATTTTTTTTGTCATAACATGCACTATTTATCAATATCCTTGTCATAAGGGTTTTAAATTATAAATAATGGGAAAATATAAAATAAGGAAAGATGCAAGAGTATAACACATCGCCTTTAGCTGGTGGCATTCTTCTCCCTTATTGAGTGAATGATCTTAGATTTAAGCTTATGATATAACCCAAGAGATGTATAGTATCTGACTCAATTCTGCAAAACTTTATTGATCACCCTTTCTTTCTTTATTTTATTTATTTTTTATCTAGACCAAATAAAAGGCCAAATTGCTCTAGAAACCGAACAATGTGTTTTTCTGTGTATACGTGTCTTTTGAATTATAATGACTCATCTAATTTTAAAGATGTCACCTAACCTACGTGGTGAATCCATAGTATAGTATGGGAGACCTAAATTTGAATTCTATCTTCAGTGCTATAAGTATTAATATTTAACCGTAACTCAGAGAAAAATATTAGTATGAGAAAATATTAAATTAACTAAAAATAATACAATGCAAGACAATCTTGTGACAGGACTTTCACCCGTACCATGTTCCAAGTTAGATTGCCTTTTGGAATCTGTAATAGGGATTTGAGGCTCATATACAAGTTGCTAGCTAGGCTCTGGGTCAGATTCCAAAACAATTGCTTTCATGAAATTGTATGCATTAAGGCACAAATTGGGCCACCATACTCCCCTCTTGACCACTGATCCCACAAACCTAATTGAAAGGATTGAAATTGTATGCATTAATCACGAGATGGGCCACCATAGTCCCCTCTTCACCATTGATCCCACAAACCTTTGAAAGGATTTCAGCGTCAGAAGGTGAGCCAAGTTATCGAATTTGGCTTGAGATCGAGTCAAATTTTATTTTGATGTTCGCTAATTTATCTAGACAAATTTGAATTAGCTTGATGGTTTTAACTTTTCAGCTCTCAATATTTGTATAAACCTTCCGGTCAGGTAGAAAATAGATATTATGACAGTTGGAAAGATCAGTAATCATAGCAAAACTGTTCTGTTCATTAATTTCGTATTTGTATAAGAGTGTTTGTCAGTATAAGAGGCCAAACTGTTCTTTTCTGACTGTAAGAACGACTGTAAGAATGCCAACTGTGAGGGCTTTTTTTTTTTAAATGTCCACTAAAACCCATGTTAGTCACCAGAAGTAAAATGCTACATGAGATATCCATTTGATAGCCGACACTAAATCCTAATAACTGAGTTCAACCCAGTTCTCACCTTATCAAGAACTGAACAAGAAGAGATAATATAACATATGCAATATAAAAAATTAACATAGGCAAGAATGCTTATGGTTTAACATTTGCTATTATAATGGTTTTTGGAATAGCATTTGTAAAGCAAAAATCATTATAATGGTACAAAATAAGTTGAATAACAAAATTTGCACATGATAATGAGGGTCTAGGGTACCACCATAGTTGGAATGTTAAACTTCTCTTTGATGCTCAAGCTCTTTTATTTATTATTTTTTTAAAAAAAAAAGTTGAATAACAGAATGAATGTACTCTATGCATCAATCAATATAATAGCCATTCACCAAAATAAAATAATAAACAATGCAATAGTATCATTGGTTCAAGCACCACTCAATCTGATCCAGCTGACCCAGAAATTTTGCATTGTATTAATGTATTTACAAACATGAGAATTTTTTACAGTGAAAGAGGAACTAGAAATAAAACATAAATTAAAAAAGAAAAGAAAGATTGTATAGGAAAAAGAAAATGGACCCAACAAATCATCCCTGATCAATACAAAAACACCCAGACCTTTGTTTGCATGATTAAGGAATTCCCAACATCTTGCAAAGGAAATAAAAATTAGAGGCTAGTAGCTATCTCATAACAACCCACTCAACTTGCATTAAAAGAGATTGATTTCATTGTAAAACAGTGAAGCGATTAACCTAGGCGTTTTAAGAGTTCAGTTGGCATTCTTACAGTCAGAAAAGCCCTCACAAATGCTATCTTTCTGATTGTCTAGTCCCCATACAAATTGAGGAACCTCCAAGAACTTAATCTTTCTGAATTCCATATTCAGAATTTGACAACAAAGAACAACTGTGGATCAACACAAAGTTCTTCTGTTCATTCCTACCAAAGCTAGAGAATGTAGGGAACAAAACTGCTCTTAAAACGAGAGCAATGACAGCCGAACACAGACATTTGCATGCTACCAAATTAATATGATACTCGAAGAATCTCAAATGCTAACAATTGGGCAAGTTCACCTGAGATTTACTCACAAAAAGTATTCTAATCACTTGAATCTCATAAAGTTACAGCTAGCTTTCTCACAACCAACATTGTTGTCTCAAAAAAAAAAAAAAAAGGATCAAATCAGTTCCAGCAAATCTTGCACAAACCTCTTGAAAATTAGAGGTTTTAGACCAAAACGTTGTTGCAAAAGGAACCATAGAAAACCATTTGAACCCAAAAATTGACACAAAACATAAAACCGTCCGTGACCCAATCAAATTCAGATAGAGAGAAGCAAGACCCAATCAAATTCAGATGCCAATTTCAAGCCAGAGAATGCTAGTAAGAAGCCATGCATGAGAAACCCATGAAACTGTAGTGATGATAAAAATATCAAAACACCATTACGTACAAGCTAATCTAATTCTCACTTCAAATTTCATGGTGAAAAATTAAAAATAAAAACCTTTATATGAACCCAGTCCTGCTCACCTGCACGACAGTTATCCGAGCTGTTCGTTCACAAGGACATATGAAAGTCACGCATGGGTGCGTCTTAGGCTTCGTCTGTTTGGCCAGTATGAGGGCGAATCGGAATGCACCATAACAAGCTATCTAATTCTCACTTCAAATTTCATGGTGAAAAAAATAAAAATAAAAACCTTTATATGAACCCAGTCCTGCTTTTAGACCTTGTTTGTTTGGTCAGTATGGGGGCGAATCGGAATGGAATGCTCTCCTCTCTCTCATCGTGACAGCTCGCCATTGAAATCTCATTCCTTTCCATTCCAATCCCCCTGATTCAGGCAAAAAAAACAAAAGAGCCCTTGAGGTGAATGGATTAGTGAATCAAGCTAGTTGACGGAATCCAGCTTAAACGGGAAGTGAAAAACAACTGACAAAGGAGCAGAGGAGACAGACCTCTTGGTGCCCGGAATAAAGGGGATCGATCCCAGAGGCTAGGGAAGAATCTTGGTCCAATCTGAAAGGAAAGCCAAGAAAGAGCTCTACAGACTAGACGGTTTTGAAAGGGGAACTGGAACTCGATAACGAAGAACCTAGATCTGATCAAGGTTTCTCCCCGCTTTTACTTCCTACTTCAGAGCCTGAAGGGTCATGAAATTATACCACAAAACTATTATTTCAGCCACAACTATACCATTACTACTGAACCCACTACTAACTGATCGACCCAATCTACCCTTTTTCCTTCCTTCATTCATGCCAATCGGTTATGATCGCATCATGCCAAGTCTTTCCCTCACATTTTCAGAGTGAAAAATGGCTTGTACTAAAAGTTAAAAAAAATTTCTCCATCTTTTCCGTCATTTTCATTTTCCCCTTCCTCCCCGGCCACTTTCCTTCGCATCAAAACAAAGGAAAACAAGGAATGTCTCAAATTTTACTTCGCAATATTTCCTCCGGAAAATCCAAGAACCACACAGAGCACAAATGAAATATAACTTCCAAAACAGCACAGTTGAAAGCAATTAAGCAAGACAAAGGGAAAGAGAGGAAGAAAGGGGAAAGAGTATCTAAGCCCAACTTATATTCTCATTCATTACAAAGGAAAGAGGATACAAAGACACTACAGAACATACATAAACACAAAGTACATTATCTATGTCGAATTAGCATTATGCACAGATCCGAAGCTTTTTGGCACCCCTTTTCCAATCATTTCTTCCCAGAGGTAGAACTGCCCGATGCGGCTGGGTATTTGTCCCCCCACATCTTCTTTTTAACCCCCCCTCGCGGTGGAGGGAGGTTGCTGAAGGTGCTGACGGGGTGGCCCTTGAATTCACCGGCGGAGGGAGCCTTGCCTGAATCGCTCATTCTTTCTTTTTACCTCTCTATCTCTCTCTTTCTTGAGTGATGAAAGAGAGTGATTCGAGTGATCGAGTGGGGTCGAGTTTTATACAGTTGGGATACGTCTCAAAGACTCCAACAGTACTCTAATCCGACTTATGGGTGACTTCGTGGAATCACGGTCCGATCAACGAAGGATATAACTTGCGTATGCATGATGCCACTCCATGACTTCATGATGACTTTTGCGTATATAGGACAGAGGCAAAGCGTATCACGGCCTCGCCACTCAAAGGGATATCCCACGTGTCTCGAGGCATCACCTAGAAAAGTTTTATCTACAAAATTGTTACGAGTATATTAAAAGGGAAATGCGATATGGTAGGTTTGATATACTAATTTTTTTTTATCCCTCGTTTCAATGTTAATCATGAGAATTCTCTTTCTACTTTAATCGGCAACCCACTTTATTATATTTGTGTTTACATCCTAATATCGGCCTAACAATTTTTGATTATTCGGATCAAAAGTTGTCTGCGGTTTAAAGGGTTGAAACTTCTCAAATCGGTCAAGGCCAGATTGTGAACTACGATACAGCTAATTAAACCACGTGATCACCATGATTGACAAGATAAAATCATGGGAGGCCCAGGTGGTGGATTTGGTTCCTGAAAATAAGTCATGAGGGGTTATAGAACGTGGGAAGTTATGAGAGCTAAAGGATCGTGGAAGTGGGCAGTTAGTGGGCGAAGTTTAAGGGGCAATTATGAATGAAGCATATAAAAGAGAAGGAAAGCAACCATTTGAAACTCTCCAACATCAATCAACAAATCAGTTCTCAGGAACTTTATCTTTTTCACTTTCTTTTAGAATTCTAGGACTTTAAACCCAGAAACGTGTGCTCATTTCTAGTCAAAGGCGTGTGCACCCCTTTATCTATCATTGTAATTCCAGAAATTGATCAATGAAAATGGCTTCCTCCGTGGTAAGCATTTCCTTTTAGTTTCTGTTATTATTTTGTATTCTCAATTACTTGTCACAGAAAAGTCCTTGAGCCCATTAAAGGCAAGGTAGAACCCGCAATTCGTCGCTGTTTAGTGGCTGGCACGCTCGCGCAACCCAATCCCCAGAATTGAAATTTTGGAGGAAACACTTTTTTGGCACGCCCGGTGGGACACCATTCGTGTTATTTTCCAGTTCTAGGAGATTTGTTTTTGCAACAATCATGCCACCAAAACGTGGAGGACGTGGAAAAGAGACTTTTGGCCAAGAGTCTGGCCAAGAAGACAACCTGGAAATCCCAAGAGATAATTCTCCTAGGAATGAAAATACGGAAAGCCAACCATTAGACCATGCAAATGTTGCTAATGAATTTATGGCTGCTTTCAGGATGAATTTTGACACCATGATGCACGACATATCTCAGATGATGATGCAGCAAATGTCACTTACTATGAAGACATTTGTTGAATCTAATCAGCAGATTAGTGAGAGTCTGAATAAAAATTCGGACAAATTACTCAGTTACATGGTAGGAAAAACTAGGACCAGCATTTAAAAATAACACTCATGAGAAATCTAGTCAATACGGTCGAAAGGCCGAAGGGTCAAATAACTTTAGGTATGGGGACATACACCTTTTGTCCAGGCAGGAACCTTTGGGGTCGAATCCATCAATATTTCGGTCGGAAGGGCAAATCCCAACCTCTATCCATTTGGAAGGCCAATTCGGACAGCCTAGACCGAATATTGGGACAAGTGGTGTTAAAGATAATGTGTTTTATGCCTCACCCGGGGGGCAAATTTACAATCAAATGCTGAATGACTCGTTTGACCCAAGTCGAAGCAATTTTATGCTAGGGAAATCAAAACGATATTCCAGTTAGAATAGGCCGATCCACGGCTGGAAACTATGGGGGTTCAAATGAAGCCCCATACAATTATGTCGGTCAAGAAGACCTTACTCAGACCTTTCAAACTAATTTGAGGGACAACCCAAACAATTTTAGAGAAGAGATTGCCAATATCATTAGGGAACAAATAGGGGCAGGTCGACCACCAGTTAGAACAGCTTATAGTCGCTCTTACCCTGATTACATCGACCAGCTCCACGAATTTCCTAGAGGTTTCAAGTTCCCTGATTTCACGTTGTTTTCAGGGGAAGATAAACAGTCAACCTTTGAACATATCGGCCGATTCACGTGCCAATGTGGTGAAGCAGGTAGTAGTGGCTATTTAAAGCTGAGATTGTTCCTAGTTCTTTAACTGGTTGGGCTTTCAATTGGTATATTAATTTACTATCAGGGTCAATTACAACTTGGCAGGAAATGGAGTCTCTTTTCCATATTTATTTCTGCAAAGCGGAGACCGAAATAACAGTCGCTAATCTGGCCCGAATGTGTTAGGAACCTGGTGAGAGGGTTGATACCTTCGTCCAGAGATTCCGGAACGCCCAATGTAGGTGTAGGTCGAATTTAGCACAATCTGATTGTGTCAAAATGGTGATTAGTGGGCTTAATCTGGAGAATAGGAAGAAGTTCATCGATCAAGACTTTTTCGACCTAGGCCATCTTATGACCGCAGTATCAAAATATGAGAGAATTCTCGAGGAAGAGAATCAAAGAAGGGTTTCCTCAAGAGGAACTTATTACAGGAACCCAAATAGGGAAGTGGCTCAGATTGAAGCCATGGAAGAAAATGAGGAAACTGAAGAAGAAATCGCCCTGGCCGAACTAAACATTAATCGGCCTTATACGTGTAGGGCCTTGGTAAAATCCAAGGTGCAGGAATTAAAACAGAATTTCCAGAGGAAACCAAATAATGGTAACCAAAATGGAAACAGCTTTAGGGATAAAAAATACGATTTTGACCTCTCTAAAACATAACAAATATTTGACCTACTATTAAAAGATGGTCAGATTAAGTTACCAGATGGGCATAAAATTCCATCTGCTGAAGAAATGAAAGACAAAAAATATTGTAAATGGCATGATTGCTGGACACATCCAACAAATAGTTGCATTGTGTTAAGGGATGCCATCCAAAGGTCAATTAATAATGAAAAACTAAAATTTCCTGAGGAGAAGGCTGTTCATCAGGTTGATGAAAACCCGTTTCCTTTTGAGTTTCCAGTTAATATGGTTGTTTTGCAGGTACATGATCTTGAAGTGTCAACCAAGGAGACCGAGAGCGCTGGAAAGAAATCAGAAGATAAAGGAAAAACTGTTGTACGGGTTCCTCAACAGAGGAATGAAGAGA
This sequence comes from Liquidambar formosana, assembly GCA_039720395.1. Taxonomy (NCBI): domain Eukaryota; kingdom Viridiplantae; phylum Streptophyta; class Magnoliopsida; order Saxifragales; family Altingiaceae; genus Liquidambar; species Liquidambar formosana. The sequence goes on from CM077820.1 coordinate 25,298,335, forward strand.
TAAAATTGGTCTCAGTTTATCCCAAAGGCTGAGGGTGAGACTTATGCTTATTCAGGGAGATTAAATTCTGGTACTGTCAAAAGGTGGACTAAGGTGGCGATAGAGCATCTCAGTGACATTTATGGTCACCCAATTTATTGCCGAGGATGTTACAGCAAATTGGCAATGCCTCAGTATGATCCTGGAAACTTGAAGAAAGCCGTAATTGGGGATGTTGAAGTCTCTATTTATCGACGGCGAGCTACAGGTCAGGGGCCTTAATGAGGCCGAAGTTGCAAATGCGGCGGCCAGAAGGCCGAATAAATATGAGCAGAAATTCAGGTCAAGTAGCCTGTATAAGGCTAGACTTGAGAAAGAGAAGATGATACAAGAAGAAAATGAAGAGCATGCTAGGAGTCTAAGGAAGGGTTATCGGAAGACCGATGACAGCAATAAAAGAATTCGACCTGATGAGTATTCAAAAGGTCAAGGTTTACAAATCACTGTGAAGAATGATTATCAGGCCAGGGGCCAGACTGACAAGATGAGAAAAGGCCAAGCATCCAGTTCTGGGACCGCTGAAGGTGATTTGCGTGATCTAATTAAGCCCAGAATGGTGAAACCCAGGCCGACACAGATAGAAAGATGGTCTCAAGGCGCGACACCCAAAATTCGGTCAGCCCGAAATGACTCGGACCCAGAAAAGGAGGCTCCAAAGGATACAAGCTGAAGAAAAAAGGGAGCTTATCAAGAAGACTAGAGGATACCGGATTCGGGCTAATATTTGGAAGCGTTTAGAAGCAATTGAGGAAGAAAAGAAGTCCCTTCAAGTAGCTATCGGGAAGTGCAAGGAGGATGAAATCCTAGAAGTTGATGATTTTGATGCTGAGGACGATGACACCCTTCAGTTCGGATCTCTTCCACCAGTGAGAGTTCAGGTAAGTATGGTTTTTATTTTACCTGCTGATTTTAAAGCTAAGGAAGGCCAAACTCTGTCTCTCGACGATATCGATGTTGGCTTTGAAGGAAAACTCTCAATTAATGAAATTTCAGAAGCTCCGAATCGGTCTACTAAGACCGAGCTACCTAATGAATGGTATTACTTTTACCAAGCCTAGTGAGAATATGGCTAAACACTTGAAACCCTTATATATTAAAGCCCATTTCAATGGAAAACCAGTTTCAAGGTTTTGGTAGATAATGGAGCCTCTGTCAATATCATGCCAGTTTCGGTTATGAAGAAATTAGGAAAGACAGAAAAGGATTTATTGCCTGCAGAAGTTTCGATAGTAAATTTCATGGGTGGAGCTGTAAAACCTGAAGGGCTTGTTCCTATGGAAGTTACTGTAGGAAATAAAACTAAAATGACGGCATTCTTCGTTATGAATTCGGCCTCGAATTATAATGCACTGTTAGGCCGTGATTGGATTCATGCAAACATGTGCGTCCCATCTTCACTTCATCAGTGCTTGATGATTTGGAATAGAGACAAGGCTGAGCTAATTCAGGCCGATAGTAACCCATTTGCTTTGACGAATAATTTTGCTGAGGCTGTTCTTTATGATAAGAACATAAGACCTTTAGAATTTATAAGATCTGATAAACATGGCCGACCCCTTAAGGTCGCTTCTCCAGTACTGGATGGAGGATGCCATATAAACTCGGTCTCACAAAGGGCCATACATGAAAACGTAAGTTTAAATGAATTTTGAAACCCAAGCATATCAGGAAGCCATGTAGAGAATAGAATCCTACATGGCTGAAATCAATGAGTCGGCCAGTTTGGCCGATTGCGTTAGAGAAGATGCAGACGAAATCACCTTAGAAGAATTAGAGTTGGAGCCTAGGAAGTTGAGTGATGAAAAATCCCAAGTCATAGACCCTTTGCAAGAAGTAAAACTATTAGGAGACTCAAAGCCGATTTTTATTAACCAAAATTTACCAGAAGAATAGAAAGATAAGTTAATCGGCCTGTTAAAAGAATTTAGGGATTGTTTTGCTTGGGATTATGATGAATTGCCGGGTTTAGACCGAAAACTGGTCGAGCATAAATTACCAATTAAAAAGGGGTTTAAACCATATAAACAACCTCCTAGGAGGATGGCTCCAGAAATTCATCTCAAAGTAAAAGAAGAGATAGAAAGACTGTTAAAGGTCGGATTCATTCGAATGGCCAAGTATGTGGAATGGCTCTCGAACATCGTTCCAGTCTTGAAAAAGAATGGGAAACTGAGGGTGTGTATAGATTTTAGGGACTTAAATAAAGCCACTCCAAAAGATGAGTACCCAATGCTTGTGGTTGACATGTTGGTCGATGCAGCTGTTGGGTTTAAAGTCCTATCTTTCATGGATGGTCATTCAGGCTATAATCAAATTTTCATAGCCGAAGATGATGTCCAGAAAACAGCCTTTAGGTGCCCAAGTAGCATCGGGACTTTTGAATGGGTAGTGATGCTATTCGGTCTAAAAAATGCTGGGGCTACGTACCAAAGGGCTATGAATTATATTTTCCATGATATGATTGGGAAATTTATGGAAGTTTATATAGATGATGTGGTAGTTAAATCTTCAGATCTGGACATTCATATGGTCGATCTAAGGAGGTCTTTTGAAAGAATGCGGGCTCATAGTTTAAAAATGAACCCTTTAAGATGCGCTTTTGGTATGTCTGCTGGAAATTTTTTGGGTTATCTTGTCCATCAGAGAGGGATTGAAGTGGATAAAAACAAAACAAAGGCAATTATCGATGCAAAACCACCATCTAATAAAAAAGAGCTTCAAAGGTTTCTCGGTCAAGTTAATTTCTTGCGCCGTTTTATTTCTAATTGTGCAGGGCGAACCAAAGCCTTCTCTCCTCTGCTGAAGATACGGGCGGAGGACAGCTTCAAGTGGGATAGGCAACATCAGGAAGCATTTGACCAGCTAAAAGAATATCTTACAAAGCCACCGGTGTTAATGCCACCCAAGCAGGGGAAGCCCTTGAAATTGTACATATCGGCCGTTGAGGAATCTATTGGAGCATTGTTAGCCCAAGACAGAGAGGATGGACATGAGTAGGCCGTTTATTTTCTTAGTAAATTGTTGAATAAAATCGAGTGTAGATATACACCGATTGAAAAACTTTGTTTGGCTTTGTACTTTTCATGTATTAAGTTAAGGTATTATATGTTACCTGTTCTGGTTTATATAATATGTCAAACTGATGTGGTTAAATACATGTTGAGTAGGCCGATTGTCAGAGGGAAAATTGCGAAATGGTCGTTAGTCTTAATTGAATTCTGTTTGCAATATACTCCTCAAAAGGCAATTAAGGGCCAAGCGCTGGCCGATTTTTTAGCAAGCCACCCTAATTTAAGAGAGGTGCCTGAAATTTTGCCTACCATGGAGATTGGATGTATTTCTTTAGTCCTATGGATTTTAATTTTTGATGGGTCTCGAACTGAAGAATCGGCCGGAGCAGGTGTAATTCTAATATCCCCAATGAACAAAAGGACTCAATTTTCATTCAAGCTAGATTTTGATTGTACAAACAATCAGGCCGAATATGAGGCTCTCATTATCGGTCTCGGTTTACTGGTGGATTTGAATGTATCAAGTGTCCTTATTATTGGGGACTCCCAGTTGGTCTTAAAACAGTTATCTGGTGACTTCAAATGTGTAAGCGACTCTCTGGTCGAATACAATAGGATCGCCAAATATTTGCTAAGTTTATTTACTGACGTTTTATTCAAATGTGTACCGAGAAAAGAAAACAATGAAGCAAATGAATTGGCTCAAATAGCTTCTGGACTGAAAATCCCACCTAGTGTTCTTACTAGGACGATTACCATAGAAAGGAGAATAGAATCATCCTTAAAGAATGTATTCGGTCCTGGTGATTTGGTATTATCATTAGATGTTGCCCAGGATGATTGGAGATTTCCAATTATAAAATATTTACAAAATCCATCTGTTCAGACTGAATATAAAATGAGGAAAAAGGCCTTAAAATTTGTTATTTTAGATGACGAATTATATAAAAAGAATGTCGATGGCCTTTTGAATTTGTGCCTTTCTAAGTTTCAGGCAATGCAAGTCATGGCCGAAGTTCATGAGGGCATATGTGGGGCACACCAGGCTGGAATTAAAATGAGATGGCTCCTAAGAAGATACGGCTACTACTGGCCGAATATTATGAAAGATTGCTTAGAATATGCTAAATGTTGTCAGGCCTGTCAGATTCATGGGTCAGTGCAGCATGCACCTGCAATAAAATTGCAGTCCATAGTAAAGCCTTGGCCGTTCAGGGGGTGGGCAATGGATGTAATTGGTAAAATATATCCCGAGTCATCCAAAAGGGATGCTTTTATTTTAGTTGCAACAGATTACTTTACTAAATGGGTTGAAGCCATTCCCATGCCCTCAGTTTCTCAGGTTGAGGTAATAAAATGTATTAAAGAAAATATCATCCATAGATTCGGTCTACCTCAGACTATTACTGCTGATCAAGGAACAGTATTTACTAGGCAGAGAGGTAAAGGCATTTGCTGAAGAGTATGGTTTTGAAATCCTGCATTCAACGCCATACTACGCACAGGCAAATGGATAGGTCGAATCGACAAACAAAATTTTAAAGATCAGTATCGAAAAAATGATTGAGGAAAATCCTCAAGTATGGCATGAATTAAGGTACCACTCCATTCGCCTTGACCTATGGGCATGATGCGATTTTGCCTATGGAGATAACTGTTCGGTCTCTGAGGGTTGCTAAGCAAAACAACCTAAGTGCACAAGATTATTATGATGCTATGTTGGCCGAATTAGACGATCTGGACGATATTAGGCTACTAGCATTAGACCATTTACAAGCGCAAAAGAGAAAGATCGAAAAAGCTTATGATAAGAAAGTTTGACCTAAGAATTTTCTTGAAAATGAAATAGTTTGGAAAGCTATACTACCTATTGGGTCAAAGGATCCCAAGTATGGGAAATGGTCCCCCAATTGGGAAGGTCCTTTCAAAGTTTTCAAGGTATTAAAGGGTGGAGCTTATCACCTACAAAATTTGGATGGTGACATCCATGATCGGCCCATCAATGGCCGATTTCTTAAAAAATATCATCCTGCAATGTGAGAAAATGTTAAATATTCGAATGATACAAATACAGATGCAAATTTAAATTCACATTCAGAAGAAGGATGAGGAAAAAACACATTCAAGGTCACATGGCCGAATGAAGCAGATATAAGCATACATAAGTAAATAAGGTATTGTCAAGCTCGACGCAATGGTTAAGTAAAAGGAACTGCCAAGATTTCAAAGTAAAATAAAATAAAAATTGTGCAGAGGCCTTCTGGCCAAATTACATCAAAAAAAAAATGTCAAATGGCTACACCCCAGTCATGAAAAGAATTGTTCAAGAAGAGGCAGAAAGAGAAGGGTCAGCAAGAGAAAGCAGCTCCCTAGTGCTCGACCATTCAATTTCAAAGGCTTGGAGACGATCCTCCAGATCCCTCTGCTTCTGCTCCAATGCCTCCTCCTCCCCAGAGAAAGACTGGTACTGATCAGGCCAGCTCTTGTGCCTTTTCCACCTTTACAGAAAAGGCTTCTGTTAAGTCTGTTTGGACCGTTTCTGCTTCTTTAGTTTTTCTCTGGCTTCACCCAACTATCTTTCCAGCCTCGTCCATAGCAATCTGAATCTTAGACTGAAGCTCGGTCATCTGGTTCAGCACCTTCCTGTTCTGGATTGCTTCATTCCTGACTGAAGAATAAGAAGGGCAAAGGAGGGAGACTTTCTCCTCAAAGGACCGGAGGTTAGCTGCTAAGCCTGGTGTGGTGTTAGAATCGGCCAAAACAACTTTTATGGCCTTTTTTATTTTTTCAACTTGAGAAAAAATGGTAGAAATGGGAACAGTAGAAATAGTTTTGAGGAGCTTTTTGGCTTTTTCAATGTTAGTGCTTTTCGGGGGATTGGTGGTAGTAGAAGAGATTGGAGATTCGGCCAGCTTTGACTTTAGAAAAGAACGTAGTTTTTCTAGAGAAGCCATGGCCAGTGAGAATTTATCCTCTGATGGGACTGAGGAAGTTTTAGTAGGGGCAGTAGAAGTGGTTTTTTCTGGAACATGGGGGGATTGAACTCACGATCTCTGTGGGGTCAGGCAAAATGATCATTTCATCTTGATCTGAAGAGTCGGCCTTGCCCACAGAATCGGCCTAATGAGATTCATCAGCCTTGGAAGGTTTGGGGTTTTTGGAATTTTTGGTCGGCTTGGAGATGGAAGAAGATGAAGCTGGTACAGAAGTTGAGCGAGATCCTTTTTGAGATAAGGACGCAAAGATTTCGCCCATATCCCTGCCTTGGACTTTTTTGGCCTGACTCTCTACAGCTGTTGAGGTTTTCGGCCTGCCCCTTTTCTTGGCTTGAGTCTCAACTGGCATGGGATTCGGGCTCCAAAGCCTTTTGCTTGGTATTCTGGGACTTCACCTAAAGCAGCGCTTTTTGATTTCCCTGGTTGGAACCTTTGGAAGCTCTCCTTCGTCCTCAGAAGGAAGTTCCAGCAGGGGAGCAAGAGGCTGCTGCTCATAGGTTGGGACATCTGTAAAATGTACGAAATCAGTAAAGCTTAATGAGATCATTTTAAAAGAAATGGGCAAAGGAAATACCTATCCCAAAGGTTGATATGGGCTAGGTTATCCAATGAAATCGGTCAAGTTCTTTTTTAGTGGCGCGTCTCCCTACCCAAGTAACTTCATCGGGCGAGGACAAGGCCAAGGATGGTTCAACTAGGTCAAGCTATTGCAAAGTTGGCAGAAGGAGTATATGGTCGATTTTTCTCCAGCCATTTTTCAGACTTCATAAAAAATGTAGGACCTGACATAACTCTTTTCCCTCTGTTTTTTTGCCATATATTCATCAAATTGTTTTGATTTTATATTTAAAACAGCTCTATCTACCTTGTCAACCATTACCCACATGTCTTCCCCAGGGATCCATTTGATTTTATAAAATTTCTCATAAGTTAGTACAGACTGATAATCTGAATATCGGTCAATAGGGATACCTTGCTTGGTCTTCTGTTTCTTTCCCCCAGTATCAGTGGCCTGCGAAGAAACTGGGTTAGTATCACCATCGCTGGAAGTGGCTGAATCACTATGAGCTTCATGCATGGAAAGCCTGTCAAAAGCTTCTGCTGAGTCCAGCGGCCTACTCTCTTGATGTAATTATCCCAGAAGGAGATAAAACCATCAGATGTAGACGGTTTGTAACGGAAGGGAGATATCTCAAAATCTTTTTTCAGAGATTTGAAAATGTGATCAACGCTATCCACTTCATCGATGTCATGAATAACGAGCCGATTCAGAAAATCAGAATTCAGGCTGTAGATCAGTGGAAAAGGAATGGATTGGCGTACGCCGAATTGCCTAGCGACAAAATGGGGACAATAAATTTCTACTCCACAGCGATTGTTTCCAGAATTTTCCTAGGGTTATTCTATGATGAAGGTCCCTTGGAATCAGTACACTGCTCCAAAAAGACTTTAAGACCGATTCTGGAGCCTCAAAAGTAGTTACGGCCAATAGCCACTACGGCCCAAGCCGCAAAGGAAAAAATGGATAAAATTGCTTTCGAGACCGATTATTATAGGAATAGAAAAAAATGAAACAATCTCGAAAAGAATGAGGATTATGGGTAAAGTCAATAAAATTATACCCAACAGAGGGAACATTGTCATGAGTTTCACAGACAGGACTTATTTATGGGAAATACGCATGTAACCAGATCTGGAGCATCCAAAGGGACCTCCCCAAAGTTGGAAATTGGAGGATAACAGATTAAACAGGCCTCTATAAAGACTTGAAAGAACTAGAGGTCCCAGAGCAGCTTTGCACCCTCTAGCCAAGTAGACGGCTAATTTCAAGTCGGCCTTAACAATTTTAAAAGAAGGGGAACAAAAAAGACATTTGCAGATCCAGAAAAGAAGAAAGGCTACATATTCGGTCTCATCAATATCACCTTCTGTTTTCATATAAAGATTGAGAAAATTGGTATAAGATATACTCTTCTTATCAAAAGAAATTGAGTCATCAAAATCAGGAAGTTCGGCCAGAGCGTTTATCCATTTCCCATTACGACGTAGGCCGAAAAGTGCAGCCAAGTCTAGGAGTGTGGGGGTCATCATTCCAAATTTAAAGTGAAAAGAATTGGTCGAAACTGACCAGAAGCATAAAGCGGAGGATAAGATCTCTCTGTTAATTGGGATTTGGAATTTAGACAAGTGGAGGATTTCATAGATCCCCAATTCGTGCCAAGCGCCAGCTTTCACAGCAGCCATTCTGTCAAACCATGATAGCCAATTCTTTTACCTATTTGGCCAGCAACGAATAGACTTGGAAAATGAAGAGACGATGTTGCACTTAGGGTTTTCAAAAACGAAAACCTCAGATTGAGGTTTTGGGAAAACAGAGGAGTAGGGCTTGGTGGCCTCAGCAGAAAGGAATAAAGGGCCTAAAGTGTAAGAGTCATTGAAAGGAATGAGTACCTTTGGGATGGCCACTGAGGGGTCAATCGTTTGGAGAGCCTCCAAGCGCTCTTTGCCAGCAACATCACCAGGAGCAGAATCCGCTATGGATGAAGAAGTGCGAAGAAGGAAAACGACGGGGTTGAAGGTAGAAGAAACGCACGAGCAGAAGACTCGGAGATAGCAGGGAGAAAACCGGGAACTTCGAACGGAGAAGAAAGCAACAGCCTACCAGAAAAGGGAATGAGCTTGCCGGAGAAGAATGAGTCCTAGAGAGAGAAACTCTGGTTTAAGGAATGTTTTCGTAAGGATTATGAAGAGTTTTGACGTTTTTGAAGTAATGGGAGAACATCCTGAAAAGACACGTTCCTCTTGGGAAGAGAGAACGGCGCTAGTGATATCATTGATAGAGTTAATGCCATCAGTAGATGAGCAAATTAAGAGAAGACACGTGGTATAAAAAAGAAAGCACAGGGCGTTGACATGTGCCTTAGAAAAGCAAAAAAAGGCCAAGCACAATCAAAGGCCGATTTAGAAGAGTGAAACATTTTACCGAAAATCAATTTAGTAAAATATGGGGGGCAATGTTTACACCCTAAAATCGGCCTAACAATTTTTGATTATTTGGTCAAAAGTTGTCTGCGGTTTAAAGGGTTGAAACTTCTCAAATCGGTCAAGGCCAGATTGTGAACTACGATACAGCTAATTAAACCACGTGATCACCATGATTGACAAGATAAAATCGTGGGAGGCCCAGGTGGTGGATTTGGTTCCTGAAAATAAGTCATGAGGGGTTATAGAACGTGGGAAGTTATGAGAGCTAAAGGATCGTGGAAGTGGGCAGTTAGTGGGCGAAGTTTAAGGGGCGGTTATGAATGAAGCATATAAAAGAGAAGGAAAGCAACCATTTGAAGCTCTCCAACATCAATCAACAAATCAGTTCTCATGAACTTTATCTTTTTCACTTTCTTTTAGAATTCTAGGACTTTAAACCCAGAAACGTGTGCTCCTTTCTGGTCAAAGGCGTGTGCACCCCTTTGTCTATCATTGTAATTCCAGAAATTGATCAATGAAAATGGCTTCCTCCGTGGTAAGCATTTCCTTTTGGTTTCTGTTATTATTTTGTATTCTCAATTACTTGTCACAGAAAAGTCCTTGAGCCCATTCAAGGCAAGGTAGAACCCGCAATTCGTCGCTGTTTAGTGGCTGGCACGCTCGCGCAACGCAATCCCCAGAATTGAAATTTTGGAGGAAACAATTTGTAAACGAATTTTTATTTAGGTTATATAACGAATTGTATTATTTTGTTTGATCATAATGAAAAATTAAAAAATAAAAAGGAATTAGAATAATTTTGATTTGATATTATTTTATCTATTCTTTTAATTTTCTTTCCTCATTATTATTATTAATTTTTTGCTTCTGTTTTTTTGGTTAGGAAAATCCACAAACCAAATAAAGAATTAGAGTTCAAAACCCCCTTCTTTTTTTTTTTTTTTTTTTTTTTTTTCCCTAAATGAGAGAATTCATGGAAAAATGAAAAAAAAAAAAAAAAAATGGCATCTAATTAGCGCACAGGTTCCATATCATGGCTCCCCCTACCCATAAGTTCATTTGCCAGAATTGCAAGAAGTGAATGAACAAATAAAGTTAGCTTGGTATGCCTTCAAATCTCACTTTATTTATTTATTTATAATTATAAGATAAAATTTATGAGAATGGCTTTATTATAAGAAAAAAAAGAAAAAAAAAAGCGATGCATAAAAAAAAAATTGACACGTTTTGTGAATTTAGTATAGCAACTGACTCAACTCTCCGAACTTAAGCAAGCATGTTTGAGGTCAAGCAAGCATGTTTGAGGTCACGATGCATTGTATGGGGCTCAATTATGTCAACATCATTCATCAACATTTTTATAATGTTGCCACAAAAAGGATAAATGTTTTAGAAACCCAAGAAAGCCACACCCACACTCTAACTAAAAATGTGCAAATTGGACTCCATCTAATATATATATATATATATATATATCTATACTACCTATAAAAAGATGAATGTAAAAAAAAACTTTTGATTGACTAATATACTCTTATTTTAATTTTTAAATATACAACTACCCACTCTTTTGCATATATAGGAAATATAATAATTCTAAAACACATATCTTAATATATAAAACACAAATAGGAATTCAAAGTAAACGGAAACTATAATTCCTATATAATAAATAGAAATATATAGGAATATGGAAACTATAATTCTAAAACACATACCTTGATATATAAAATACAAATAGGAATTCAAAAGAAACGGAAACTATAATTCCTATATAATAAATAAACAACTGGATTGTAAATTCCACTTTCTCCATCAAGAGTAGCTGCGACTTCTCCCTTCTTTGGTTAACAGCGACTTCTCCCTTCTCTGGTTAATGACGACTTCTCCATTCTCTGGTAAGTTTTGCTCTGCAAATTATAATATATATATATATATATATATATATGGCACTATTAGAAAATACGTTTAATTTTTGATGAATTTATAATCATAATAGGTACTGTAATTAAAGAAAGAAAAATCATTTGAAACGAAATACCCATAGTTCTGAGAAACCGTTTAGACTCATTAAACCGAGGAACAAAATACAACACATACCTCAAGAGTTCCAACCCCCAAAAAGGATGTACTCTGAATACATGAAGAACCCCTCAAAATCGATTTTCCATTGGAAGCATATCTAAACAAAAATACATAGATTAGTGAAAAAAAAAGAAAGAAACTAATATTATTTAAAAATATTCACGTGCAACGCACGTGTGCTATATCTATCTAGTATATATAAAAGTAGTGTTCATTATAACTATGGGGCAATTTTTTATGAACCCAAGTGACGCATTTTTCTTCTTTAATTCATTTTTAAAAAGTTATGTCTTTTTAATTTTGAAAGGTTGCAACTTTTAAATTTACTCTTGATAAATATATTATTCTTAATGACAGAAAAATATGTTTTTCTTCCCAAGCCATTGTAACGGTTGTTACTCTTTCAATTTCCAGCCACGCCACCATTTCTTTACAATTAAAGTTTTGTGATTCTTTAGTGATGGTGGGGTTAAGGTTTCTTTTACATTGATGGGGTAATACGACGGGAAGTTATGAGAGGGATACAGAATATGAAGCAATCTCCTTCATTGGCTACCACAAGATTAATTAACATTTGTAATTTTGTCCATCAAGGATTCATCATCGTCTTTGAACATCTGTCCGCAGGGAGGAAGGTTTAGAATTGAGTACGAGAGTTTCACAAAATATCTGGAAAAGGTTTTTCTTTCTCTGACTTTTTAAGGTTCTATTTGATTTGTGGGTTTTATCAAGCAAAAAATATAAAATATAAGGAATTCTGCTTTTCTTTATTTGGTTGCAATGGAAAATTAGAAGAATTTGAATAATTTGAATAATTTTGGCTTGATATGATTTTATCTTTTCCTTTCATCTTCTTTCCTTCTCATTTTTTTTTTCCCTTCCTTTTTTTTTCCTTGGTAGAATCCATGAATCAAATAGAGGGTAAAATTTGTTTTCTTAAATTTGAAAGGTTGTAACTTTTAAATTTATCAACAATAAATAGTCTTTTTTGTGATAGAAAAATCAGTTTTCCTCCCAAACCGTTGTAACCATTGTTGCTCTTTCAATTTCTGGCCACGCCTCCTCTTCTTTACAATAAAAGTTTTGTGTGAGGGTTAAGATTTCTTTAAAACTGATGTGAGGTACTGTAAGGGGAAGTTATAACAGGGAGATGAATGTGAATCAATCCCCTTCACTGGTACCATCAGATCAAACATTTGTAATTTTGACAATTATTATAAACAATTTTTTACAATTACAATATCTCGATACAATTTTATTTATGTGTACATCTTATTATTATTTCATCCCGTGCATCGCACGGGTCTAATACTAGTATATTATTATATGAAGATGCAAATGTTAAGCAGTATAAGATTAAAAAGTTTTACACCATGTCTAAGTTGATCCCTTTTTCCTATATCTATACTACCTATAAAAAGATGAATGTGAGAAAAACTTGTGATTGACTAATATACCCTTATTTTAATTTTTAAATACACAACTACCCACCCTTCTGCATATATAGGAAATATAGCAATATAGAAACTATAATTCTAAAACACATACCTTAATATATAAAACACAAATAGGAATTCAAAGGAAACAGAAACTATAATTCCTTTTAAATATACAACTACCCACCTTTCTGCATATATAGGAAATATAGCAATATGGAAACTATAATTCTAAAACACGTACCTTAATATAGGTTGCTTTTAACAGTTCCCATGCATCATTATTCTATATTAATTAGTATCTTTTCATTTCTATTTCCATACTTTGCCCCATTTTAATCCACGTGAACGCCCCAATTCTCGATCGGTTGCTTCATCTATTTAATTTCAATAATTCTATTAACGCGGCTGGTGGTGATGTTTTTTTTAGACGTTTTAATGAAGGTTCATACATGTGCATGTGCTTTAAAAATAGAGGTAAGGATTTGTCGTTTGCTTCCAATAGTTTTTTTTTTTTTTTTTTTGAGTGAATCTCCCCAATAGGATTCATGTAAGAGGGAATAAAGTTTTATTGAATCGAGTTCAGTTGAGTTTTCAATATCCCCATTGTGATTTAGAGAAAATTTGAAGCATAAGGTAAGTGATTTTTTTTCTTCTTTTTTGAGTGTCTAAGTGATTTTATGTGGATTTATTTATGTAATTATGAATGCACCATGAACTTAAGTGCACTATCTCTTTTTGATACAAAAAAAAAAAAGTTTCAATTTCTTTGAGAGTTTTGAATCTTGACTCTTTGTTGTAGGTTATATTATTAATTCTAGCTACACCACATACTGATTGAAATGATCGATATATAGGAAAAAAAAAATTATCAATATAAAGTCAAAGATTACATAACATTCACCCAACCACGCACATAAATATATTTGAACTAAGAAACACATAAGTGTTCTATATATAATTAGAAATCTGAATAACTTAACTAACTTTAAAAATTTAAATATGATAGAACAAAAGTTATTAGAACAAGGTCACTTATTTTACACGAGTTAAGCATCCTATTGATTTAGGAGACCTAATAATAATATACAACCAATCAATCATACGTCTCCCTTCTCCCTTCTACCCATATGCTTTTCATTTTTTCTCCTTTTATTATACATTTAGTCTTAATTTACATTCTCCGCATATTATCCAGTAGATCTCATAAATAATCAACGATGGTGATTCTTCATTTTGATATACTCAATATGTCTGTAATATAATCTTGGAGATTAAAACTCCCTTCATAAGAGATTAATTTGCTTTATTTTTTGTACGTTACAATTTTTATATTATATATAATATTTTAGGTTTTTTTTTTAGTGATTTGTTGAACAAAATATGTTTGTAAGAAATTGTCATTGTCATGGTTATAAGTTATTGTTCCCTATAAATTTCACTATTTTTTTTTATATATCATTTATAGGATCAATTATAGTCAATAATTTTGTTTCTTGAAATCTGTTATAGCATACCAATTGTATAGTGGTTTTTTATCTTCCAGATCAATGAACTGTAAGTGTATCTTGATTTTTATCATTCTCTTAATTCAGTGATCATGGGCGCGCTTAAAATTGGATGACCAAAGGTGCACACAAGTTTTAATTTGGTGGTTGGTTATTTATTTATTTATTATTTTCTCCATATTCTTAGAAAACTTCATTATCTTAACAAAGGTTCTTCAAGTCTTTGTGTTATATCTTATAATATATATAGGCACATGTAACGTTATGCAAGTTTATGAATCTCTTTATAATTGTATAGCCATCTTTCAAACCTCCTTTTTTTTTTAGCATAAGTTCATTTGGATGTTAATTTCAATATTGCATCTCGATCTTATTGGAATGAGAAATAAGCAAAATTAAAATAAATATTATTCTATCCTAAACAGGAAAAGAAAAAAAAATTTGTTATGTAAGTGAAAAAAATCACAATTTACAAATTTGAGTTATAGTGGGAAAAGGATAAAAGACAATGTGTGGAAACTAAAATTTGAGGAATTCTATCTAGAAGAAAAAATTGTTACATGATTGTAAAAAGTTTGGTAGTTATATGAATTAGAGTTGTATTGGGAGATAAACAATGAGTGAGTATAGAAATTTAAATTTTATTTAAAGATTAGGGCAAACTACATATTAGTGTCACTAACTTTACCCCAAATTTCAATGTGGTGTATAAACTTTTAATTTGTCCAATTTAGTGCACTAACTATACATTAGTGTTTCAATGTGGGTAAACAAGGGACGGCCGTTTAGTTTACTAACGGAGACCTCACGTGGCGATCCACGTGGCGCTGACGTGGCATCCCTGGTGGAGTCTCCCCAGGAGAAATTACATATTAGTGTCACTAACTTTACCCCAAATTTTAATGTGGTGCATAAACTTTTAATTTGTCCAATTTAATGCACTAACTATACATTAATGTTTCAATGTGGATAAACATGGGACGACTGTTTAATTCACTAACGAGGACCTCATGTGCGCTTACGTGGTAGCCCATCTGCCATCGATGTGGCATCCCTGGTGGAGTCTCCATCAAAGCTATTTCGACGAACCCATTCATAGTCAGAAATGATAGAGCATAGGAAACCCCACCTTCCCTCCCATTTCCATTTTCCATTTTCCATTTCCCTTTTCCCTTTCCCAACATACGTAATTACAATCCCTTCTATCTGAAGAGAAGAAAGGCTACTATTGAAAGTAGGAAGATATTCACCATGTCTTCCACTACTGCCACCACCACCACTATTGCCACCATGGAAAGACAGACACACTGGTGCCACTTATGTGATATGAGAGTCTCCCTCTTTCCCCATTCTTCTCCACCCTTATTGCCACATTAACGACTTCCTCAAAGAACTAAAGTTTTCCCTCTCCTCTTCTCCGTAACCCTAATTCCACCTTCTATCCTTTCTCTATTCTCTCCCCTCCCCAAACCCGCGCGTCGTCCCCCACCCCTACCACCATTCCCGAAGATAATCTTTACCATTCTTCAGATCAGTTCGCAGTCGATGTGGAAGCAAAGTAGCTCCTTGCGTCCCCCACTCCCACCACCATTCTCATTCTTGGGTCAAAAGCCCTAGATCATAAGGGGTTATCAATGTAAGTAATCTCTCAGATGCTGCGCACGTGAGATGCAAATGGTGGGAAAAAATAGGGAGACTCCACCAGGGATGCCACATCAGTGCAAGATGGGCCACCACATGAGGGCACATGAGGTCCCCATTAGTGAAGTAAATGGTCGTCCCATGTTTACCCACATTAAAACACTAATGTATAGTTAGTGCATTAAATTGGACAAATTAAAAGTTTATGCACCACATTGAAATTTGGGGTAAAGTTAGTGACACTAATATGTAATTTCTCCTGGGGAGACTCCACCAGGGATGCCACGTCAGCGCCACGTGAATCGCCACGTCAGCGCCATGTGAGGTCTCCGTTATTAAACTAAACAGCCGTCCCTTGTTTACCCACATTGAAACACTAATGTATAGTTAGTGCACTAAATTGGACAAATTAAAAGTTTATACACCACATTGAAATTTGGGGTAAAGTTAGTGACACTAATATGTAGTTTGCCCTAAAAATTATTTTTTATAACGCAAATATTGTCACGTGCAACGCATGTGTGCATCAACTAGTATATATATATATATAGACATATCCATTTTTACCTGATGTAAAAATTTTTATTCTTATACCCCTTAATATCTTTTTATGGGGTTCGGATTCCCTCCAGTCCTATATAGGGCTGCAACTTGGGTGGGTTGCGCCCGCTCAACCCGAACCCAACCCGGTCAATAGATAGGTTGGACAAATAGTTTTCATACATTGGGTTGGGTTTGGGTTGGAAAATATCAACCCGATTTAAATCGGGTTGGGCTTGGGAAGGGGGGTTGGACAACCCGAACCCGACCTATATAATACATAATTTTTTAAAATATTTTTATATACATTAAATATGACATCATATGGTTTTTAACTATTGGTCATTTGGTGTGGACATAAGGGGCTTGTATGAAAAATTGTTGGAGATCTGTAAAATCGGCTGGAGAAAGATGTGCAGCCAGATTATCTTTTATTGTTGTTTCCTTTTTTTTTGGGTGGGGTTAAAAGGGGAGCTTTATTTAGACTATAACCCTAACCTAGCGGTTAGTAGCTATAAAATCTCCTCTCTTAGCAAGAAAAAGAAAAAAAAAAAAAACTGTAAAATCTCCTAGAATCATGGGATTATAATCCATGTTTGACTTAAAAGACTCTTTAAACAAATGTCCATGAATGTCAATTTTTCTTATTTTTCCAAGTTAGTTCTTATCATTTTGACATTAGAGCACTTTGCCACCACTTCTCTTTTCTTTCCCCGTCCCCATCGGCTACTAACAAGTAACGCCATTGATTTTTATTGAAGCGGGTTAATCAATTGAATTTGGATGATTAGATTTGTATACATATGCAACAATGCATTTTTATTTTGTTATAGTAGGTTTACTAAAGAAGAACAATAAAAAAATGAAATTAATAAGCTAACCCGCACAACCCGCTCAACCTGATTTCAACCCGCTCAACCCATGTAACCCGTGCCCAACCCGTGTTCGCCCAACCCGAGCACAGATTGAGCTGGGCTAAGAAAGTTCAACCCGAAGTATGGGTTGGGTTGGGCTTGGGTGTAGAGATTTATACTTTGGGTTGAGCTTAGGTTGACTTCTCAACCCGTCCAACCCGCCCAAGTTGCAGCCTTAATCCTATACAGTCCAGTTCAGTCCAGTCAACGGCCCTGAACAACCTAGCAAAATCCAAGCGTCCACAATTTGCCACGTCGTCTACTTAGCTCTCATTAACGTTTCGCTCTCAGCGCACAAACGTTAACGTTTGCGGTTTACCTCCTTACGTTAACGTCAAGTTGGGAAAAATCCTTCCGATTTTTCAGTACCCTTCATTCGTTACTATGCATTACATTATGCAAAAGCCCTTCTATTCTTGGAGTAATACACAGAATTCTACCCAAATTTGTTCAAATTCCAATCCTTATTGATTTAGGATTTTGTCCTCTAGTGGACTTGGTAGTCTCTAGCGATCGAACTTGAATCCTTTCCCATAATCAGGTTTTTGAATTATTATTTTTGTCTATAGATTTGATTTGCTTTGAATGTTATTTTGAACTTGTGTCTGATCCATGAAAAATTTGGATTGTTATAGTTCTGGTAGCTTTCTTGCGCACTAAAGGTGTTCGATCAAATGTGAGAACCAACATATTCTTATAGAGTTCGAAAATTGAATGACGTGGATAGAACGATTAGAATTAGTGATGATGTAATTTAACCCAAAGATGAATAACAGAAATGATGATCAAGAGGATCAACAAATTGTTAAGAACAAAATACCTTTTTGGAAGACGAAGTTGTCTTCCTATAATCCTATTGTTGCGATGATCATACCAGTTATAATATTTTGTGTTTTTCCTGACTTCCCACTGTTACCAGCATCAATAGCATTTTATAAATATTTGATATGGGCTATATTATGTTTGCATTTTGTTAAGTATGCCTGAAGAAGTAGTTAGAATGACACGTTTTAAAGCCCTAGAGTAGGCAATATTATAGAACATTTTGATTCTTTTCTAGAATTAGGTAGCAATCATATTGAAAACTTGGGATTTATGAATCACTCAGTATTGATATTTAGAATTCAAAAGATAAATTCAGAATTATATTGTCAGTTGTCTTATGTCAAAGGACCTGTGGCTCAAGAAGACAAGAATTAATGGTTCTGAGTTTGAGTCTTCGCTCTCTCACTATTGGATGCATGATCTTGTGGGTGGTTTGTGTATCACGTGGGGATTAGTTTGAGCCAATGGCTTGGGATACCCCTCGTTTGACCAAAGAAAAAAAAAAAAGGTTATGTTATGTCACATTGCTATGTTACCACCTACCCCTTTTTTTTTGTTTTTTTATGGTTGTTTTAATTTACTACTTCGTTTGTAATATATGTATGTGAAAGCAAACTTAATTCAATCTATTAGTATCTAGGCCATAACTACATCTTCTCATATGTGTGACAGTGTGAGTATGTTTCTTTTTTTTTTTTTTTTTTTTTTTTTGTGGCAATCATGCAGATTTCATTCAACGGGATATAATTGGAGATGAGGTGCATGTTTTTGAGGATTACAAATTGGGGGACAAATCATTTTCTCGAAGGACCTCATTTTGAAGCCTTTAGAAGACGGTTTTTATTTTAATTTTTTTTTAATAATGGATTGTATATATTGACTTATCATTATTGATTTCATTGGTGTAGTGAAAATGTGAAATCCCTTAAAACAATTTGACTTTAGGGTTTTCAAGCCATTGATGTTATGCGAAAGAATTCATTAATATATTGACTTATCATTATTGATTTCATTGGTGTAGTGAAAATGTGAAATCCCTTAAAACAATTTGACTTTAGGGTTTTCAAGTCATTGATGTTATGCGAAAGAATTCATTAATATATTGACTTATCATTATTGATTTCATTGGTGTAGTGAAAATGTGAAATCCCTTAAAACAATTTGACTTTAGGGTTTTCAAGCCATTGATGTTATGCAAAAGAATTCATTAATATATTACAACAAGAACATGGAAGATAACTTCTTGAGTATGATGTTCTTATTCGAAAAAGTTACAATGTTGTCAGTAAAATGATTGATTAATGTGTTCTCTACAGCTTTCCCTGCTATTTTGTTGGAGCTGTTGGTATTTTATTGGATGAGAGATTTTTTTGCTTGGTATTTGGTATTCCAAGTGGCATCCTTGGTGCATCTTTCTTTGGTGTTATGGACACCGTGGTATGATTTTCTTGGTTTGAAATTTTTTACATTTAAAAATAAATAAAAGAGAGAGAGAAGGAGAGAGAGAGAGAGAGGAGGAGGAGTAGGAGGAGGAGGATTGATAAAATGTCTCAAAGAGAAGGTAGAGAATTGTTAAGATTGGGTCGGGCATTTTGTCTATTGAATTTTACTGACATGAATATATTACGTTTGAATTTTTTGCGTGAAGAACAATTGGTTTGGCTCACACAATTGCAATGGGTTTTGCTACAAGATGAAATGGAATGCCTTGGTCCAGTTGAGCTCTTGTTATGAAAAAAATGTTAGCAGGGAAACATTCGAAACAAAATCCATGATGACATGGTTTTGAAAAAAAATGGTTAGCAGGGAAATATATTGCACTTGATAATACATAACTCGACAAGAATATTTCTTGAGCCATTGTTTGTAAATGCTCCTTATCTGAAAGCCAAAGGGAAAACTTGCAGAGAATACAAGGACGTGTCTTGAGCCAATGTTCTAAGCCACTATTTACACTAATTATGTACATCTACACACGAAATTGAGACACCAAAATTTCTTCAGATTCTATGTAAGAGGAATGCCAACAAGATCAGTGTCTAAACCCCAGCTTCAGCTCAAAAGTCCTAAACAAAATAGCGTATTTATTATATCCACACAAGATGCTTTTTCCCCCAACAAGCATTATCATAGTATCGTATCATGTACAATCCCATATCATCCTGCATTGTCAAAGAAATAGAAAAACTAATTAGGAGGTCAAAAGAATAGAGTAAAACATCAAAAAGTGCTTCATATATCTTGCATGGTGTCTACTGTTAGATGCTTGATATATTTTTCAAATCTTGGGGCAAGTAAAAACTCTACAATCAGGGAATGTAACTAATTGACTATGTTTCTAATAAATATAATCAAAACATTTGATCGACAATGTAACTAATTGAAAAAATTTGTTACAATTCAGAATCCATAGCAAGCTGCAAGAATTTGAGAATTGAAGGTACTAAAAGCGAACTTGTAAAATCCAGTATGAGAAAGAAGTTTGGTTACAACATTTGATCGAACATCTTACGTGCATAGCAGAAGCTACAAGAACCATTCAGTCTTCCACAAACAAACGCAATCCAGTACAAGTTTAAATAAACTGATCAGTATACCTTGATTATAAGAATAAATTCAAGTTTGGTTTGAAGAGATTCGAATAAACTGATATCTTACAAACAATTTTCAGTAAATTCTTCACAAATTTTAAAACAAAAAAAAAGGGACTAGAGAACTCGCAAAAAAATATCTAATTAACTCAAATGCATGTACATAAGGAACATCCATATACCAATTATGGGAACAGTTTCAAGTTTAGTTTGAATAGAAATATATTCGAACCAATCTTTGTCGCCAAATACATCAAAATCCAGTTGAGGGAGAAACCTAGATCAATATGGGTCTGAACTTTTGCAAATCTGGGTAGAAATAAATTCAAAATGAGAAGATTATATCACCAAATTGATCAGAGAACAAGTCAGGAAAGAACCTGAATATCTGGAAGGAATTTTGTGTCTTCCATCGCTGTTAACTTGACGTCAACGTGAGAAGCAAACGTTGACGTCCTTGCGCTGAGAGTGAAACGTTTATGGGAGCTTAGTAGATGACGTGGTAGATTGTGGATGCTTGGATTTTGCTGGGTTGTTCAGGGCCGTTGACTGGACTGAACCGGATGATATAGAACTGGAGGGGATCCGAACCCCTTTTTATGGGAATAATATTTCGCCAATCCAATAATTAAATTAGGTACTTTATTCATGCATGTCATGTATGCCGAATTTCAAGTAAATTGGATATGTAAAATTATGGTACAAGTTCAACAAAGGGAATGAAAAAAAGAGTATGTGATGTATAAAATTACAACTAGGGGAGTAAAATTACGATACAAAATTATGTGGGATCTATATGCGATGTACTTATAATGGGTCATTCTAGCATGACCGCCGAAATTACGATACAATTTGACCGTTAACTAATACGAAGTGGATGATAACCTCACTCATATTTTACTCTTATTTCAACAACGGATGAGTCAAACCAAATGTTCAAAAACCCTTGTTGGTTAGAAAATAAAACTAAGAACATATAATTATATATTTATTAAATTGAGATAAAACTCTACAACAACTAATAGGGGTCTTCATTAAAGTAAATTTTTTGCCCCAACACTGCACCAACTATTGTGGATTTGGATTTGATACAGTAAACGTAGAATCGATGACACGTGAGTAATTATAATTCATGATTAACTTAAAATATTTTGGGAGATCTAAAAATTACTCACATTTATGATCCAATCTGAAAGGAAAGCCAAGAAAGAGCCCTACAGACTAGACGGTTTTGAAAGGGGAACTGGAACTCGATAACGAAGAGCCTAGATCTGATAAAGGTTTCTCCCCGCTTTTACTTCTTACTTCACAGCCAGAAGGGTCATGAAATTATACCACAAAACTATTATTTCAGCCACAACTATACCATTACCACTGAACCCACTACTAACTGATCGACCCAATCTACCGTTTTTCCTTCCTTCATGCCAATCGGTTATGATCGCATCATGCCAAGTCTTTCCCTCACATTTTCAGAGTGAAAAATGGCTTGTACCAAAAGTTAAAAAAAAAATTCTCCATCTTTTCCATCATTTTCTTTTTCCCCTTCCCCCACTTTCCTTCGCATCCAAACAAAGGAAAACAAGGAATGTCTCAAATTTCACTTCGCAATATTTCCTCCGGAAAATCCAAGAACCACACAGAGCAAAAATGAAATATCACTTCCAAAACAGCACAGTTGAAAGCAAGCAAGACAAAGGGAAAGAGAGGAAGAAAGGGCAAAGAGTATCTAACCCCAACTTAAAATTCTCATTCATTAAAAAGGAAAGAGGATACAAAGACAGAATATACATAAAGACAGAGTTCATTATCTATGTGAAATTAGCATTAGGCACAGATCCGAAGCTTTTTGGCACCCTTTTCCAATCATTTCTTCCCAGAGGTAGAACTGCCCGATGCGCCTGGGAATATTTCCCTCATGATCTTCTTTATAATCTCCCCTCGCGGGCGAGGGAGGTTGCCGAAGCTGCTGACGGGGTGGCCCTTGAATTCGCCGGGGGAGGGAGGTTTGCCTGAATCGCTCATTCTTTATTTTCCCTCTCTATCTCTCTCTTTCTTCGCCGGCGGAGTAATGAGAGAGAGTGATCGAGTGGGGGTTTTATACAGTTGGGATACGTCTCCAACATGCCTCCCCCCTATTGGCTGGTCTCACCAGCTGGCCTTTATAACGGCCTTATGCAAGTTTTTTCCCTCCAACGTACTCTAATCCGGCTTGTGTGTCACTTCGTGGAATCAGGGTCCATTCAATGAAGCATGCGTATGCATGATGCCGCTCCATGACTTCGTGATGACTTCTATTCTTATATTATAATTAAGAGTTGTGTTTACCTCATCCATTGGTGAGTTGGCTTTCTCACAATTACTCCCTCCAAAATCCTCTACTCTCATTCATTTTGGCCCCACAAAAATGACATCAGCAGTCCTATCCATTTATCTCTCTATCCCCTTCCTCAATCTCTTCCGTTCTTCCCTCTCCCAGCAGCTATCGCAAACCCACTTCTCTTATTTTTTAATTTTTTTTTTTTTTTTTTTTTTTTTGTTTACATTTTGCTTCCTTCCCAATTTCCAAGGACACACCCTTTCCCCTCTCTTATCCGTTCACCCACCAACAAACCCACCTCTCTTCTGTTTTTTTTTTTTTTTTTTTTTTTTTTTTTTTTTTTTTTTTTCGTATGGCCCCTTTTCCTCTCTCCTCCTTTCCTCTCTTCTGCCTCCTTTCCTCCCATCATACAGCAAAACCCAATGCAAATTTCAAACCTCTCATCTCTTTTTTTTTTTGTTCTTCGATTTTGACATTGTTAACATTGAATGAAAAAAAACCCCTTTCCTAGTATGCACCATCTTTATATAAACGTGTATTTAATAGAAACAACAAGCAGTCAAGCATGCATTATATGTGAGTGCGGATATATTGTTTGTGATTCCCGCACATCGCACGGGTTCATACTAGTTTGGATATATAGGACAAAGGCAAAAGGTATCACGGCCTCGTCACTCGAAGGGATATTCCACGTGTCTCGAGGCATCACCTGGCAAAGTTTTATATACAAAATTGTTACGAGGATATTGAAAAAACGATAATTCTCAGCTCTTCACGTCAGGGAAGCAGCTTTTTCTTCCACCTTACTTAGATTATGTCGAAGGCAAATGAGAATTAATTATATACATATATTTTTATATTATGTTATTATAAATATGTATTTATGTGTTTTTATTTATATATTTATGTGTTCTAATAAATATGAATATAAATTCATATATTTGTATTCACTGTATTTATGTGTTTATATTTTAAAAATTAATTGTAACACATAACATGATATGAATGAATGTAAGGAAGCGCTACTCTTTCATTGTGAGGAACTAAGTATTATTCATTAAAAAAATGTGATATGGTAGGTTTGATATGCTATGTTTTTTGATCCCACGTTTCAGTGTTAATCATTTCTACTTTAAGTGGCAACCCACTTTATTATACTTGTGAATGAATTTTTATTTAGGCCTTATTAGGTTTGCAGATTTTATCAAGAAAAGAAATAAAATATAACAAATTGTATTATTTTATTTGATCATAATGAAAAATTAAAAAATAAAAAAGAATTAGAATAATTTTGATTTGATATTATTTTATCTATTCTTTTCATTTTCTTTCCTCATTATTATTATTAATTTTTTGCTTCTTTTTTTTTTGGTTAGGAGAATCCACAAACCAAATAAAGTATTAGAGTTCAAAACCTTTTTTTTTTTTCCCTAAATGAGAGAATTCATGGAAAAATGAAAAAAAAAAAAAAAAAATGGCATCTAATTAGCGCGCAGGTTCCATATCATGGCTCCCCCTACCCATAAATTCTTTTGCCAGAATTGCAAGAAGTGAATGAACAAATAAAGTTAGCTTGGTATGCCTTCAAATCTCACTTTATTTATTTATTTATAATTATAAGATAAAATTTATGAGAATGACCTTTAAAAAAATTTAAAAAAAAAAAAGAAAAAAAAAAGAGCGATGCATAAAAAAATTTGACTGGACTGTAGTATAGCAACTGACTCGACTCTCTGAGCGTAAGCAAGCATGTTTGAGGTCATGATACGTTGTATGTGGCTCAATTATGTAAACATCATTCATCACCTTTTTTAAAATGTTGCCGACGAGAAGGATAAATGTTCTAGAAACCCAAGAAAGTCACACCAACACTCCGACTAAGAATATGCAAATTGGACTCCATATATTATTACATGGAGATGCAAATATTAAGTGGCATTAGATTAAAAATTTTTACACCATGTGTAAATTGATCCTTTATCTATATATATATATATATATATATATATAAATGATATATATATATATATAAATGGATCTATTTACATTTGATGTAAAAATGTTTATTCATACACTCAATATTTTTTGGGAGGAATAATATTTTGCCAATTTAATAATTGAATTTGGTACTTTATTCATGCATGTCATGCATGCCAAATTTCAAATAAATTGGATATGCAAAATTATGATACAAGTTCAACAAAGGGAATGAAAAAAAGAGTATGTGATGTATAAAATTACAACCAGGAGAGTAAAATTACTATACAAAATTATGTGGAATTTGTATGTGATGTACTTATAATGGGTCATTTTAGCATGACAGCCGAAATTATGATACAATTTGACCGTTAATTGATACGAAAGGGATGATAACCTCACTCATATTTTTCTCTTGTTTCAACAACGGATGAGTCAAACCAAATGTTTAAAAACCCTTGTTGGTTAGAAAATAATACTAATAACATATAATTATATATTTATTGAATTAAGATAAAACTCTACAACAACTAATAGGGGCCTTCATTAAAGTGAATTTTTTGCTCCAACACCAACTATTGTGGATTTGGATTTGTTGCAATTACTATATGATGCAGTAAACATAAAATCAATGACACGTGGGTAAGGAGGAAAAATAGAGGGTTATTAGGCGTTAGGCCTCAAATGCATCTCTCGAATTTTAATCCTTCATTTCTTTTCCTTGCAACATGTCATCGATCTTACGTTTACTATACTATGCAATAAATGCACCAAATCCAAATCCCAAGTATCGTTGAATTGGTGCCTAATGGCAATGATGGGAGTTGGTCTGAAACCAATCATTCTTAGTTTTAGGTGGGAAATGATCTATTAATTATAGAACATATCCATGCCAGTGTGATAAACCACCCTATATCTTATACAATTTTATCACAGTTGTCGTCTCGTGTTAGAATTTTCAATCCTTCCACTGCAATGTATGAAAATTTCGACTATAGTCCAAAGTAGCCACCCTATCCGTCCAAGCTTGACCACCTACTCCTTTCCCACTTGACTAAAACACGCTAGTTTGATAATGCGAGTGTTAATCACAGTTGCAATCGTGGGTCCAGGTCCAAGTGCATGTTGTTTGACCAAAACTTCCACAAGCTTATTGTTGAATGTATTCAATCGTAAAACTAGTATGATATTCTAGTGATTATAATTCATGATTAACTTTAAAAATATTTTGGGAGATCTAAAAATTACTCACATTTATTTCCATATTAGTTTTCTTGAAATCACGTCTAAAAGAAACACTTTAATTAACATGTTTTTATTAATTTTTGCTTCCATAGCGATTACTATGCGACTATAATTTTTTTCTCGTTATGCCAACTTCTATCAGAAAATAAAAGTTGTTTTTACTTTTATTTGAATATAAAAAATATTTTCTGTTATTATGATATTTACATGATATATGTTCATAGATTAAAAATATATAATGTTAGTACTTGCACCAACTTCGGAAGTTTTTGTTTAATTTTACAATATACTCCGTAATAATTGTCTAATTTTCAGGTGAGAAAAAAGAAAAAAGGATAAACACGAAATTGAAAACTTTTCAACAAAAGAAAGAATCTTTTATGAATGTGTAGGGCATGGTCGGTTTGTTTTGAAGGAGACGCAGAAGCCATTATTAATAATATCCTTTTTTTTCTCTCACTCTTTCTCATGGACTTATGATATTGTCATATCTAATACGAAGACCTGTGTTGTCATATTGAGGGCCTCATCTTTCAAGAAACTAAGTAGGTTGGCTAATACAGTTGCTCATGAAATAGGTAAATGGGCTCTTGCAATGAAATTCTCCGATTATTTGGATGCCTTCAATTTGCCTGAAACTGTGACGAGAGCTTGTCTTATAGATGGGTGTAATGGTTTTCAGTGTTGTTTTTCCTTTTTCTTTTTATCCTGTTAGTTTTTTTTTTTTTTTGGGGGCGGATGTAGTAAAAAAAAAAAAAGGCTTGTCACTGTATATATATATATATATAATAATTTGATTATTGATTATTGATTATCTGGTCTTAAATGTGGTTTGAGTGTTTGACCATCTCCATTTGGATGGGTTGGCGCACTTTTTCACAAACTCTAAAAGGACGTTTTAAGAGTAAAAGTTATTTTAGTCATTTTACAAGTGTTTAGTGCATCACTAATTAAACTGCCTTTCATAAGGCAATTAAGTACATAAAAGTAACGGGTCTAGCTTTTTGAAGGGGTGCTTGCAAAGAGGAAGAGAATCTTAAGTAATAAAACTAAAAAATTCCAATGTTTACAAATACGCATTCATTTTCTTTCAAATGCTTTCGCCCAATAGTGATTTTTTGAAAAGACCTTTGATTTTTTATTTCAAAAAGATGCACCAAACACAACTTGTATTTTGGTAGGGTTGAATTTTGATACCATGCCCTTGACTAACCTCCCTTGGATAAAATGAAAAGAAATTAAAAAATGAAAAACAGAAAAAAATCTACCTGGTTGCTAATAATAGATCATTTGCCTATTTCATTATTGACCACTTGTTTTTTATCTAGACCAAATAAAAGGCCAAATTGCTCTAGAAACCAAACAATGTGTTTTTGTACATGTGGGCATGTGTGTTTTGAACTAGAATGAATCATCCAATTCTAAAGACGTCATCTAGCCTACGTGGTGAATCCATAGTATAGTATGGGACACTTAGATTCAAATTCTTTCTTCATAACTCATTAACATTTAATTGCTACTAGAGAAAAATATTAGTATGATAAAATAATAAAATTAATTAAAAATAATACAATGTAGGACAAAATCAAAGAAACGACGAATTCAAGTTATGCATGAGGTGAATGAGTGAATCCTATCACCACTAAGCCCCAAAAAAAAAAAAAAAAAGAAGGAAAAAAAAAAAAAGGTGTATCTTACCACTTTGCAAATTTGAAGGAGTTATAATAAAAAGGCTCATATGCAAGTTGTTAGCTAGGCTCTGGGTCAGATTCCCAAACAATTGCTTTCATGAAATTGTATGCATTAAGGCACAAATTGGGCCACCAATCCACCATACTCCCCTCTTGACCACTGATCCCACAAACCTAATTGAAAAGGATTGAAATTGAAAATGAGCCAAGTTATTCGAATTTGGCTTGAGATCAAGGTTCTTTTTTTTTTTTTCTTTCTTTTTTTGGGGTATAAGCATAAAAAAAATAACCTAACATTCCGACTAGGTTAGCACCCTAAGCCATTCCCTATCATTTGCTGACTACTCACAATATTATTAAAAGAGATTAAAAGGAATATATGATTGATAGGATAAAAGATAAAAATGGAATCATGTCTAGTCTTGGTGACTTATAAGGGAGTCACAATTAATCCAGCTCATTGAAAAATATAGTCAAAACAGCCTAAGGTCGAAACCCATATGATGTCAAAGAATACATGTTTTTGCATAAAGCAGGTTAGAATTCCTCGGGAGCATTCCACCACCATTTAAATCCAGAATGTTGGGGCATTATGTTCACAGAGGTCAGCCACAGAATTACCTTATAAATTTGAGAGCAATGCAACTTCATAAACTTCAAGTATGCTTGAGATCGAGTTAAATTTTATTTTGAAGTTCGTTAATTTATCAAAACAAATTTGAATTAACGTGATCAAACTGACTTGCTAAAAGTTAATTTGAGCTGCTAGTAAAATAAACACAGCATGCTTATATAATTCAAAGGGCAGCTAGTTTGACATCTTAAGTTAAAAGAAACATACATATAAAAACACTCTTAGAGACACTGAGGCTTCGACATGCGGCTCTATTCTTAATATTATAACCACACTACCAATTGGCACTTGGGTGTAGAAACCTAATCTTTTGGCGAATTTAAGCAGCTATCCTCTTCAAGGAGTGCTACTGTAATACCCCGAATATTTATTGATTTATTTTACATGTATATTCAGTGAAATTGTACATATAAGGATAATTTTAAATATTTTTTAGATTAGTTGGATGTTGGAAGATATTGCATTAAATTGCTTTGGATGGAAAAAATGCTTAAATTGTAAGATGTATATATATATATATATATATACTAGTAGGTGCACACGTGCGTTGCACGTGAATTTTTTTGAGTTAAATTATTTTTTTCAATAATGATAATAATTTTTTAAATTTAATGATCAAAGATTAAAATATTAATTAAAAGAAAAAGAAAAACTTTACCTCGTATGCAAATCCTTATAAAATAATCAAAGATTATATGTGCTATTAAAAACTTTACTTATGCAATTCAAGTTTTTTTTTTTTTTTTTGGCCTCTTAATATGGGTTTTCATTTGTTTTTGTTCAAGCATACGTCTTTTTATTTTCATTCAACAGATTCGTCTTTGATTATCTTCTTTTTCTTACTAATTTTGCAATTCAAATAGAGATTTAAAAGTTCAATCATGCAATGCAGGCAGAGATTTAAATGTTTAAACATAATTTGTATATATGAGTCTAGTTTATTGAAAACTACATACCAGACAAAACACCTGAAGAAAGGAGACGCAATGAAGGCACATAGAAAATGCAGAAGAAGAAAACAGTAGTTGTTCTTTCCTGTGTTAGGGTTTTATGATTTTTATAATGTGTTTCTATTTGTATTTATTTGTTAACATTGTTGGGGTTTTACGAATTATGGTTTCCATTTCCTCATAATTCCTATTTGGGTTTGGTTTATTTAATTATTATACGAATTATAGTTTTCTTAGAATTCTTATTAAGGTATGTGTTTTATATTTCTATATTTCCCATATATGCAGAAGGGCAGTTGTGTATTTAAAAATTAAAATAAGGGTATATTAGTCAATCAAAAGTTTTTCTCACATTCATCTTTTTATAGGTAGTATAGATATATATATATATATAGGATGATGATCAAGTAAGCACATGCTGATATGACATATATCAACACCCGCATTGGGAGTTGTACCTTGTGCAATAGTGGTATATGAGGTACATTGGACCAATACAAGGGGTACAACCCTAATGCATGGTGTTGATATAATTTATATCAACACGTGTTGATGGGAACATAACCGTATATATATATAGGGGAAATATCCAAAACCTCCCTCAAATATAAAATCATATCTAAAAACCCCATTAAATATTTTTCCTATTCATCTAATCCAAATAAAAAAGAATTATATCCATTAACTCCAATCAGTTAAATTTTTGTTTACTACGGTTAAAAAAAAGAAGACTGATCCGACTAAAATGCCCTTCTTTCATAATAATATGTTTAATGACAAAAATGCATATTCAAGTGAATTTTCCCTTTTGCCCCCTCTTTTCCCAAACTTGCATACTGGTTCTCCACTGTGCTTTTCTTCTCCTTTCTCTCATGTGTATATTAGAGAAGAATTAATTAATGATAATTAATTTCTCTAATTACATTACAAAGGATAAAAGTAGAAATTCAATTAAATATGCAATTTTTTCATTAAACATATTAATGTCAAAGAAGGGTATTTCAGTCGAATCACTTTTTTCTCTTAACAACAGTAAACAAAAAATTAACTGGTTGGAGTTGATAGATATAATTCTTTTTTATTTAGATTAGATGGATAGGAAAAATATTTAATGGAGTTTTTGGATATGAATTTATTTTTTAGGGAGTTTTTGGATATTTCCCCATATATATATATATATATATATATATAGGTGGAGGAAAGAAAAGACAAAAGAAAAAAAAAAGAAGAAAGAAGCTTAGTTTTCCGTGTGGGAAAAAAAAAAGAAGATCAGGAGAAAGGAGAGAAAGAAAGAAAAGAAAGAAAGAATAAGAAAGTCAAAAAATAAATGGATTAGGTGGGAAGAAGAAAAAGTGGCGTGAGAAAGAGAAGAAAAGAAAGAAGAAAAGAAGAGAAGAAATGAATGAAAGGAAGAAAGTGGCGTGTGAATAGAAGAAAAGAAAAAAAAAAAAAGAAAGAAGATGGCAGTAGATAGGACGTACGGACGGAAGAAAGAAAAGAAGAAATGAAAGAGGAGAGAGAAGAAGGAAGGAAATAAATAGAGAAGGGAGGAGAGAAAAAGAGTAACGAGCTGGGAGAGGGAGGAAGCGAGAGAGGCAGAGGGCCGACGATCTGTTGCTAGATCAGGGGAGTTTTAATTACTCATGCGAGTATGGATTTTATATTTTGAGTAGATTTATGCGTTTACAGTGATAGTTATTTATTTTATTCACTCATTTTTTGAGGTAGAGGGTTTAATTCTTGTACAGTGAATGATGATTATTTTGAAACATATATTAAGATTTGATTTATGCAAGATGATAATTATTGATGGTGATATATTTGAGGTTTATGATGGTTGATTTCATTGATAGTTGGATTATCTTTGAGGTTAATGATTTGGAGTTCGTATTATTTGATTTGTATATTATTTTGAATATATAAATGATTGCATGTGATTTTTGAAACATTATTTATTGTATAGGAATTAGATTTCCTATTGGGTTGTTGTTCGCTCACCCCAATATATTTTCAGGTGATCATTATTGGAGGCACGTAGTAGAATTGGGGTCGAAATTTGGAGAAGTTATCGCGTACATGTATTTTTATTTAAAACTGATGTAATTTTATTTATTTGGTTGGCCAATATATATTGAGGATGATTTTTGGGTTAACCATCGCTACCCGCAGCTGTGCAATACTCTGTATTTTGAAAGGAATGTATTTTTGAAAATGTTTATTTATACGGAGCTCATAAAAATTGTACGTGTTATGGTTTATAAATTTTAAGGCGTTATAGCTACACATAGGATTAGTGTTCATCTCAATTAACACCAAGGGTGTGTTTGTTTGGTATGTTTGGCATTTCTGTTATTCTACATTCTACATGGCATCGGGTAAAAAATGACTACTCAAATTCAAATCTGTTGGTCATGGTCAGAGCAACTTGCTCAACTCAAAACTAGAATTAATTATATTATATATTAATGTGTGTGTATATATATGTTATTTAAGATTAAACAAATACCTAATTAACATATGTTAATATATTTATATTTTTTATTAAAAGAAAAATAAATGTGAAATAGTTTATAATTTTGTGTTGCCGTTGCTAATTTTTATTTTATTTTATTTTTTTAGGTGAAAAATTATAGGATTACCTACATTCATATGGAGGTTACTTTGCTAAGAAAGGTAGCTAGCTCGTGTTTAGATTAAAAGAAAAAATTCCTTTAGATAAGTCTACCCATATTGTCCAACCCAGCTAATTTGAGCAACTTTGGATAACTCTTTAGAAATATACCATATCCCACATCAATTAAATATCGAGTTAAACATCTCTTCATATACTTATTAGTTGGAAAAATTGGAAACTTAACACCCGTTGGCAATTGTTTAAAACATATAATTTGGGTTAATTTTGGACAAAGGACTACGATCAGAAGCGTTGGATTAGGTTGCTGACGGGTAAATATTTATAATTACACTTTTAAGCCGAGCATTACCCAAGTTGCGTCCTAACTACATTGCTGTCAAATTTTGTTCCTCTCATTAAAGTTCTTATGAATATTTTCATTTCTGAGTAATTCTATGGTACCCACAAAGTTTTTAGGGTACTATTTGAAATGATTCACTTATTATTTGAAGTGGCTCAAAATAGCTTATTAAACATTTGAGCTGACTCACTTACTATTTTGTAACCGCTTATCATTTCAAGTGGCCTTATGGATATAATACCCAATTTTTTGCTAGTTATCATAGAATTGGCCATATTTTCTAGCCAAACAATAATACTCCCGTCATTCCTAATTGACAATCCCTTTTGGAAAAACACGTTTTTTAGAAAATGAAGTAAAAAAAAAGGTTTTCTTAACACGTGCCCTTAGAGCACATATGTTAAATTGTAATTAATAACTCAAACATTGTATGGAAAAATATGTTTTCACAATTTCCAAAATATTTTCACATTTTTTCAAGTAACTTTTACTATTTATAATGCATTTTTATCATTTCTAATACAATGATTAGTTAATTACTTGTAATTTAACATGGGTGTCCTATAAGAAAACCCATAAAAAACTTACCGACTTTTAGAATGTGACATCCTAAAAAAAAAAAAAAAAACCCAACAATTTAGGGACGCTTATCATCTAAATCTTCATTTCGAATACGACAAGCTGTCTGTTGGAATCTTTAAACACGTCCTATTTGCTGCCTGCTTTTCATTTTTTTTCTGCGCGTGATAAAGCCAGGGTCCAAGCAACAATAAAGGCGCGCGTGTTGACAATGGTCAGAGGTGCGTTTTGCGGACAACAACAAAAAAAAAAAATCTGACAAATGATTGTGTCAAGTCAGATGGTGACCACAGTATCTCACGGATAAGAGTGGTATGGATAAGATTAATTATTATTATTGGAGGGGCGTTAATGACAGTTGTTTTCTTCTTCATCTTCTTCCTCTTTTTTTTCTTTCTTCGTTTTTTCTTTTCTTTCTTCTTCTTTTTATTCTTCCTTCTTCTTCCTTTTTTTTCTTTCCTTTTTTTTTTTTTACTCGTTAGAAACCCACCCACCCACACATATCCGAGAAATCGAACCCTTGACCTCCCCAAATCCTCTCACACCTATTTAGATGAAAAATGTCATTTGAACTACATATGCTCGGTGATGTTAATGACCATTAAGATAGTGGGATTAGAGAGATGTTAATTATAATCATGGTTTTGTATGCCATGAAATCCAGGGTGCATGCGAGGCTTGCAGCAATCGCAATCATATTGTACTGATTCGACTGCTACTAGTAATTTTGGTAACATATTGTCGGCTCAACATGGGTAGAAGAATAAATAAAGTAGGGTCTATCATTTGGGCTGGTATTTGTAAGGGCAGGGACACTTTTGAGAAAGGTATTGGAACTAGAGTTTGGGCTGATCATTGGACTTCTCCAGGGCCTTTGAGACGGTTCATTCATGGGCCCCTTATTTTACAAGATACCGTCCTTGTTGTTAAAGATCTTAAAAATAATAATGAGGATTGGTCCCTTGAGCTAGCCTATTTCTTTTACCCTATCTTGGGGCCTCACTAGTGATGGCATATTCAATTCAAAATCTGCCTACCATCTTGCGAATGGGTACCCTTCAAGCTAAATCAACTTCTTTCTCTTGGATCTGGAATGCCCCTGTCCTCCACAGAATGAAAATATTTCTTTGGCTTTGTGCCCATGACTGCCTTGCTACTAGAAGTCTTCTCCATATATAATCGTCATATTATTGAAGAGGTTATGTGCCCCAGATGCAATCAGATTGAGGAAGCAACCCCTCATATTCTCTAAGAATGCCCATTTGCAAAAGAGTGGGCCTATTTCAATTGCCCACCAACTGTGTTACTGTATTGATATTCCTTGGAATATCCTTTTTAACTTCACATGCTCTACACTATGGAAAAGCCACAATGACGTAGTTTTTAATTCCATAGCATCTACCCCTCCTCTGTTACCCAAACAAGTGTTGAACGAGCTAGGGAATTTTTCTTTCTTGCGGGGATTTTCCCCCAGTGCCCCACATCCGTACTATCTTTGTAAGTGGAACTCACCTAATGATGGATGGTACAAACTTAATACATATGGTTCTGCTTTTGGGAATCCTAGCCTTCGGAGGTGGGTGGACTCATACGTAATGCCGAGGGTCGCCGGATTAGGGGCTTCTCCAGGAATATGGGCCATGGGACAAACATCTCAGTTGAAATATGGACCCTACGTGATAGCCTAAGACTGTCTTTTGAATTGGGAATTACCACACTTGAGGCTGGAATTGATGCTCAAGTAGCCATTTAGCTGATCAATCAAAATCATACTGAAGCTTACCCCTATGGCGCTGTTATGTCTGACTGCAGGTGGCTCATCACCAGATTTCCGGACCTACAAGTTAAGCACGCTTATCATGAAGCTAACCAATGTGAGGATATTTTGGCAAAACAAGGCAGCAAACTTAATGTTCCTTTTTTGTGTTATGATGCTCCTCCTGATTGCATTTTGAATCAACTCCAAAAGCTGATTGTATGGGAGTTTCCTTCCCAAGAACTTTGTAACCGTACTGTTTAATTTTAATGCAATCCTTTTTACCAAAACAATAAAAATAAAAATAAAAATGAAAGAAGATAGTCAGGATAGTCAGGACTCAGGATAGTCGGATTAGAGAGATGTTAATTATAACCATGATAGTTGGATCCTAGCGCTGTGATTAATTTATGTCATGCACGCGCATAGAATTCACAACGCATGCATGGCATGCAGCAATCATATTGTAATGATTCGACTGCCGATCAATAATTTATTTATTTATATTATATTATTATATTAAGTTAAATCTCCTTGTAGACTTGTAATTGGTCAGATTAAAAATTACCAAAATGCCTTTTTTCTTTTTTAGTTCAAAGAAAATATTTTAAGGGGAAAATTGTGACTTCAAGATTTTTTATTTTTTATTTTGATATATACCGATTATCCACCAAATTTTTTTTGTCATAACATACACTATTTATCAATATCCTTGTCATAGGGGTTTTAAATTATAAATAATGGGAAAAAATAAAATAAGGAAAGATGCAAGAGTATAACACATCGCCTTTAGCCTGGTGGCATTCTTCTCCCTTGTTGAGTGAATGATCTTAGATTTAAGCTTATGATATTATAAGATTTAGGATAAGGATAAATTCTTTCGATTATTAATTAAAAAGGCTAGAAATAAAAAATGACTAATTGATTTTCATTAATTGTTTATTTTGACTAACTCATATATACCTTTCAAATAATAAGGTTTTTTTTTTTTTTTTACTTCAATTGTGGGTCGGCCAAAGGAATTAATTTAGCATTTTTTTCCTCCTCTTTTTTTTTTTTTTTCATAAGCAAACTATATTAATGCTTATCAACAGTTACATTATCAAACTCCCAATCTACCTCTTTTTTTCTTTTCTTTTTTACAATAGATAAAACCTACACCTACCCTTAATCTCCTTTAATATCAATAAATGAGTATCAATACTTATTCATGAGTTTCAACTCGAAATCACTTATTTAGCGGGTGAAACAAATGTCACTAGACTATCAAACCATGGACTTCCTATATATCTAGTATCTACTAAGTCTCGTCACCTATTGGCTCATTGATAGGGATGGATCCAAAATCTTTTGCAAATTAAATTGCAATGCGTAGCCCATTAGGCAAGGGCATGGGCCGCATAGTTGCCCATTCTAGGAATGGACCTAATAATCCAACAAGAAATTCAAAAGGAAACATCTAGCATCCAAACACAGTAAAGAGCAGAGTCCTATGGGGGTGCCATATCCTAGTCCGGCAGTCTGCTGGGGGGTCTAAAACAACCTTTGCATCTTCTTTAAGGATGATGTACTGAAGTTTCAACTCGAGCGGCTCTGTGAGAAGGGTCACGCGGGGATGACCTAGAAATTTTTATTTTTATTTGTAGATTCAAATTAGTAGCATCACAAAATTTTAGAAATTTTTAAAATAAATTTTGTTTTGTTTTTTTTTTTTTTTTTGGTAAGTAGGGGGTAAAGCCCAACAAAAGAAAAAACTAAACAAATCTAGGAAAAGAAACACCTCTGTAATCATTACAAAGAATAGGCAGAATCCCAGGAGGAGGGGAACTAAAAGTAGAGACCCCCGGAGGAAGATCATGACTAAAATTGGCAAGGAAATCAGCTGCATGGTTCCCTTCTTTGTAGGTATGACTGATGGAGCATTCCCAATCCAACCTCAGGAGCTTCTGGCATGCAGCAACAATAGGACCATGAGGAGAACAGGAATCAATGTTTTGCTTGAGGAGGAGCACCACAACTGCAGAGTCAATGGCCACCTGAATACGACGATACCCCTCAGCCCAAGCAATCGTGAGGCCATGGAAGAAGGCCCAAATCTCAGCTGTAGTGACAGTGCATATACCAATATTAATACCAAAACCCACAAGCCAACAACCAGCATCATCTCTAATGAGACCTCCTCTAGCAACCTTACCAGGATTTCCCCTAGAGCTGCCATCAGTATTTAACTTCACCCAACCGGCAGAGGGGAAAGACCAAGTAATAAAAGATAGATGTTTACAGGGGGAGACACACTCAGTTTTCTGAGCATCCTCCCATTCTTGGATCTTGAGATACACAGCTTCCTTAGGATTGGGGGGCATAGAAAAATTATTATCGAAGAGTCTTTTATTTCTCCAAAACCAAAGCATCCAAGCTGTGAAGCTAAACAGGGTTTGCCAACTGGATTTCCCATTAAGGCCCTTCCTAGGAGGATGAAGATTGTTGTCCAACCAATCTGTGAGATTTGGCATGAAGAAGGAAGAAAGCTCTTTAAGAGGAATGATACTCTTCCAAACCTGCATAGCAAGACTGCAATCCCTGAGAACATAGAGGGTATCTTCAACCGCACACCCACAAAAAGTACAAGAACAGTCCATTGTAAGATTCCTGTCCAACCTGGCTTTATTAGTCAACAATCTATTCTGGCGCGCAATCCAAAAGAAATGGTTGACTCTAGGAGGGGCTTTGCATTTCCAAAGATAATTCCAGGCATTAGAACTATCACAACCAATGGAATTTGTTACCATGTCATAAGCAGATTTAATGCTAAATTTACTAGAGGGGGAGTGTTTCCAGCAAAGGGAATCCTCAAGATCCATATCCTTAAAAGGGTGAATGGCTCCAATTTGATCAAGAATATCTTGAGAAAGAAATTGGTCAAACTTACTCCAAACCCAAGACCCTTCTTCTTCAGTGTAGTCCCAAATGGTATCATTTATAGCATCAGCAGGAACAGGAAGAGTAGCAATGTTCAACAAAACTTCCTCCCCGACCCAAATATCCAACCAAAACCTAATACTTTTCCCATTACCCACAATCCATTTGTGCCCATCTTTGATGATATCCTGACCCTTCAAAATGCTATGCCAGGAGTGGGAAGCTTAACCATTGGCTTTACAATCCAAAAGAGAACTGTGCTGAAGGTATTTCCCATAAAGCACTGAGGCCCATAAAGAGTTGGAATCCGTAAGTAACTTCCAACCCATTCTAGCCATATAACATTTGTTAACAGTACTAATGCTGCGAATACCAAGCCCTCCTTGGTTTTTAGGTAAGCAAACTTTATTCCAGCCAACAAGATGGACTTTCTTTTTACTGTCCGTGCTACCCCAAATGAATTTACAGTTAAACCGATCAATTTGCTGGCAAAGGCATTCAGGGAGTTTAGTAGTTTGCATAGTATAACCTGGAATAGCAGACGTAACAGATTGGACCAGAAGGGTTCTACCAGCCATGGACAAATGATCAGCCTTCCAACCCGCTAATCTGCTCTGAACCTTCTCAAGAACATAGTAGTAGGCTTCTTTAGAGACACGTTTGTGGATAATAGGAACGCCCAGATACTTACGGAAATCTGCAGTAAGAGGAATATTGCTTTTCATGCTTATCTCCTTAGCCAGCCCACGAGAGATGTTGGGGGAAAAGAAAATCTTAGACTTGGACAGATTAATAGATTGCCCCGATATAGCACAGAATTTATTAAGGCAGCCCAAAATCACATCAATCTGATTGATAGAGGCTTCAGCAAAAAGGACAAGATCATCAGCAAAAAAGAGGTGTGATATAGGGGGCAGGACCTGCCTATTTTAAAAGTCTTCCATTTTTTATTAGTTCACTTCCTTGCAGATGATGTGGGGCAATTTTTCAAAGCATAGAACAAAGAGATAGGGGGACAAGGGGATCCCCTTGCCGTAGCCCTCTTCCTGGCGTAAAACTATTTGTAGTCTCACCATTCCAAATGATAGAGAGGTCAGTGGATGTGACACAATTCATAGCCAAAGAAACCCAAGTCTTGGGGAGCCCAACTTCTTTCAAAACAGAGTGTAAAAATTCCCAACTGACCTGATCGTAAGCTTTGGAGAGATCAATTTTTAGGGTCATCTGACCTTTCTTACCTTTTCTTTTCTTCATGCAGTGAATAGCCTCCTGAGTGATAAGAATATTGTCACTGGTTAATCTCCCCGGAATAAAGCTACTTTGAGTAGGGTCAATGATATTTGAGAGGAAGGGCCTAAGCCTAGACACTAGGATTTTAGAGATAATTTTCATGGAAACATTGTAGGGGCTAATAGGACGAAATTGGGTCATATTTTCAGGACTAGGAACTTTAGGAATGAGGGTAATGAGAGTTTGATTTAGGCCAATAGGCAGATTCCCACTATGAAAAGCAGATCTGACCATATCGATAACTGACTTGCTTAACACACTCCATTGACTATGATAAAAAATTGCTTGCATGCCATCAGGCCCAGGAGCCTTGTAGGCCCCAATAGAGAAAACTGCATTTTTAACCTCTATAGCTGTGGGAAGGCCATCAATCTCTTTTATATCCATAACCTCAAAAGTGGGGAAAGAAATGCCAGTGGTATGGAAAGAGACCTCTTTAGGACAAAAAAGTTGTTGAAAATCAGAAACAGCTAGATCTTTTAAAATCTTCTTGTCATAGCACCACTACCCATCAATTTTTAAACCCAGAACTCTATTTCTCTGCCTTCTAATAAGAGTAGAGGTATGAAAAAAGTGAGTATTTCTATCCCCATGCTTTAGCCAAAAAATCCGAGACTTCTGAAACCAAAGAAGCTCCTCTCTGGCTAAAATATTGTTGTATTCCCTGATGAGATCTTTTTCCAATTGAAACAAGAAGGGGTTAAAAGAGGAGCATAAAGCTTTCTGAATACCCCCCAACCTAGCCTCAAGCCTTCTTTTCTCACTAAACACATTGCCAAAGACATTTTTATTCCAATCGTTGACAGCAACAATGAATTTTTTGAGGTTGACAGTAAAATCCCAATCTTTTGGATTCCAATTATCACGCAGAAAAGACTCAAAACTATGATGGAGCATCCAGGCAGCTTGAAATCTAAAAGGTCTAAGGTTAGAAGTAGGAACACCATGACCCTTTGAGATCAATAAGAATGGGGTCAGTGGTCAGAATAGGTTCTAGGAAGATGTCGAACAAAAGCTTCAGGAAAGGAAAGTCTCCATTCTACATTAGCAAAAGCTTTGTCAATTCTTTCACTAACGCGAGCATTCCCTTCTCTCATATTGCACCAAGTTAAGGGGGGGCCAGAGAAACCCAAGTCCACTAGCTTGCATTTATTTACCCACTCCTGGAATTTGCATCTTCTAGAACCTCCTTTTTCTGAACCACCTCTCTTTTCATTAAGAGAGCTTATTTGATTAAAATCACCAACCAAGATCCAAGGAAGGGAATGAGTAGCCGAAATTTGCACTAAGGGAATCCCAAAGCAACTCACGAGATTGGGGGTTAGGGTTGGCATACAGACTTGAAAAAATTCAATCACGATTTGCATGGCTAACTAACACATGAATTGCTGGAGACGAGGTAGCCAACACTTCTATCTTCATAACATCATTGTTCCAAAGCATCCAAAGCCCTCCAGACAAGCCATCAGCACCCAGACAAACACTATCAGAAAACTTCAGATTTTTCACCACATCTTGGGCTCTATCATTACCCAATTTTGTTTCTATAATAACAACAATCCAAGGATTATGCACCTTCACCAACTCCTTAATATTTCTAAGAAATCTCTTGCTACCAGCACCACTGACAATTCCATACCAAAATCTTCATTAAAGACCAGGGAAAAGGGGGGGACTAGACTAAGCTAGCAAGAAAATTAAGAGGACAGGGCCCTATAGCCCTCCTCTACCATCAACATAGTAGAATCCTGCAAATTAGATTCATTCATTCCCAAATGGGAAATCACACTATCAGATAGATCAACTCTTATGGACTTTGGATCCCCATCATCTGGAACGCCTGGGTTATAGCTAGAAATGCAAAACGGGGGATTAGGGGTCAGATTAGGGTTGGAAGTAGGGAGGGAGGAAGTGGAAGAGATTTGAGGGTTATGGGAAGAAACCAAGGAAGCCGAGAGAGGCTAGCTAACACGGGAGGTAGGACGATGGTTGGGAGGATTTTTAGAAGGGGAGGAGGACTGTCCTAAAGGGGTGATAGGGCAAGATTTGCTGCTTTTAGAAGGGATAGGAGATCGTCTCCTAGAAAGTTTACTAGTGAATAGAGCAGACTTACCTGCTAGATCTTGGTTTATCCGAGAAAAGGCTGAGGCTAAAGTAGGACGTTCAGAACTCCCCATGGATGGGTCGCAAGAAGTTTTATCCTCAGCAATCATAGCAATTGGGCCTTCTTCCTCCTCAGCCAAATTACTAAGATTATCAAATCTGGATCCTGTGAGCTAATATTGGAATTTGGGCTCACAAAATCACCAGGAGAAGCTGTGTAGGCATCACTACCTGTATCAGACTGCTCAGCTTGCAATACTCCCCCAGACGAGGGTTTCCTATCTCTTCTTTGAACTTTCATCCAAGGACCAAACTCAGTTTGCACGACTTGCTCTGTCATAGGAGTCTCAATTCTCACCTCTTCTGATCTATTCATATCAGAATCTATGTTCTCTGGTTCTCTATCAAGGTTCAAACTACAGGTACTAGAACGGTGCCCAAACCTACCACAGGTGAAACAGATTATGTGAAGACCTTCATACTCTACCCTTTGCCAACTCTTTCCAAGATGGACTTTTGGAACAAGGGGTTTGGCCAGATCAATTTCAACACTTAAGTGAGCAAACTTACCCCTTTTGGCATGCAACGTATGGTCGTCAATACGGATCATCTTACCAATAGAATTACCAACTTGTTTCAGGATCAATTCATCAAAATATTCAATTGGCAGTTCAGGAAGCCGAATCCACGCGATAATCTTCGTGATTTCTTCCTGAGAAGGACTAAACTCCGGATGCCATCTCCTCAATGTTAAAACATGGCCTACAATAGACCATGGCCCTTCAAGGAGAGCAAAATTCTGATCCACTTTTTTATCAAACTTAACAATATAAAAATCATTCGCCAGATCGATCACTTTGATTCTGCCTTCACGAGCCCACAGTTGAGTTAAGCGATGGGTAATGAAATAATAACTCACCGATTTACCTAGAAGCTTAATGATAAGCGCACCTCGCCAAGGATGACGGAGAACCTTCTGATCTGACAAAGGAACAGGAAATATTTGGCCAAAAGCCCATCGGATCCCCATCATCTTCATATCTCTCAGCTTCATCATCATTTGAGTCCTCACTAGGCCCAAAGAAATCAAAAGAGTTATCTTCACTAGTGAAACCAATTAGTTTATCACGATATGAACCAGCCTGGATCAGACTAGTTGGTGCTGGTTTTGAGCCCAAATCTTCGCAAATTTCACCCTCCTCCATATGAATTTCCTGTGAAACTTCACTCGAGTTCACGATCTTGCATTTCTTGATATTACGATTGACTGGATCTATAATTGGGCTGGAAGAATGGGTTCCAACCCCCTCCATGGGAGGGACGAGGAGAAAGAGGCGTACAGTAGCCCCAAGCACAAAAAATAATTGGAAAAAAGGCGTAGGAAGAACCAGAAAAAACCCGCTTATGATAGCAAATCTAAGGAAAAGCTAACATACGCTGAGAGCTTCTCTCTCTAACTGCACATCCTCACTTTGTTGATTGTTTATTTAAGAAAATGTTAAAAGTATCTATTTTTCTTTTTTTTTTGTTCAAATGTCTCTACCATGAATAATTATCCTTTAAGCAATGCTTAATTACTTGCCAAATGACGTAAGCCAAACTAAACAATTGGCAATTTCACCATAGTGATGTGCTTGTTGCTACATTATTTGGGCAAACAATTTTGAACTAAAATTTTAGACAATTTAACATTTTCTTTATCTTTTTAATAAGATTTTTAATTGGGTAGCACAACAAGGCGTGAAGCTAGAAGTTATTTGCTATGCAGGCACCGAACTATGATTCTGTGAAGTGGGAACTGAAAGCTCTAGATTTTTTTTAAGCAAATTACTTTTTGGTAATTATTTTCAATGTAAGACCAAAAAACGGTTTTTTGTGTCAATTTATTACAAATGAACTGTATATATGTTTAAAAATAACTATCATATTCTTTTTTTTGGCATTATGTTGGTAAATAGCTATCAAATGGTAATTTATCCCAAAAAAAAAAAAAAAAAAAAAAATTGTTTGAGGCTAGTGGGGGCACGCCATTGAGCACAACTACTATGTCGACAAAAGCATTTGGACAAACTATTTTACTATAAAAGAATTACTCTTTTAATATAGGGTTCGATTCAATATGGTGATCGATGTCCATGGTTTGAGTTCATAACAAGTACATTAAGAGGGTCATGTATATCATATACAAAAATTTTCCAAAATATGCTCCACGAGGGTATGGCTAATCCTTCCTTGGAGGCCCCACAAGAGAATGCTTATTTATTTCTTCATAACCAACCAAACATTTCAAAATATTTTAGAAATGGAATGATCGACCATTCCATTCCCACCCGGCCTAAGTGGGTTTAAACCTAGCTTGTACATCTTGGAAGAGATACCATTACCACTAGGCCTCCAGTGTTATTGGTCAGTTCTGTTCATTCACATCTTCTATAAAACACATAGTATATTGTAACCCAAGTCCCCAAGTCCCCAACTCAGCTCGCACCTATTCTAATCCCAATTAGGGGAAGCAAAGCCTGACATATATAACTCGTATGAAATTAGCAGGTTTGAGTTTACTTTAATTGTGCTTGGATCTTAAGAGAGAAAAATAAAAATAAAAAATAAAAAATAAAGGGGAAATTAGCAATTACCCTTATTGGGGGATTGCTAACAATAAACCCACCATAAGAGTTTTTAACTCCAGAACCCTTTTTTTTTAGAGATTCTTAATGAATAAGGAAATCGATTTTTAAAAAATTACCTATTTTAACCTTTTATATTTATACCGTACCATAAGGGGGAACTAGATTTGGTTTCCAAATTGACAACATCACGAAGAAGAGGAAGAAAGGGGAGGGGGGGAGGGAGAGAGAGAGAGAGAGAGAGAAGTAGCAGCGGTTGATGAAGAAGGGATGCGAAGATCTAGATTTGAAGAAGAAGAAGAAGAAGAAGAAGAAGAAGTAGAATTAAGAAGAACTAGATTGGAAAAACCAGACCTTCTCCAGCCACCACCCTACTATGGCTGTCTTTAACGTGATGTCTCGTCCGGCGATGTGGTGAAAGAGGGAAATGGTTTAATCAGCTATAGAGTTTACGACAATGTCGACGAGAAGATGACCATGCGAGAATGGTAGGTAAAATCACAGACTAGATCTGGAAAACCAGACCTTCTCTGACCACCGCTTTGCCTTGGCTATATCATCTTCCTCTCCTTCTTT
The DNA here is from genome assembly GCA_039720395.1 of Liquidambar formosana. Taxonomy (NCBI): domain Eukaryota; kingdom Viridiplantae; phylum Streptophyta; class Magnoliopsida; order Saxifragales; family Altingiaceae; genus Liquidambar; species Liquidambar formosana. Next base: position 25,342,548 of record CM077820.1, read on the forward strand.
TTCTTCTTTTTTTCATCTCCAAACTTCAAATCTGCTCTCTCCCTTTCTTATTCTTCTTCTCTTTTTTTTTTCTTTTTTTTTTTTTTTTTGTGTATTTGGTTGCAATTTCAGATCTGGTCATTTTTTGGGGTTGCTATTGTAGTGTTTTTTTATAACTTAAAATAGTAAGTTGTTACTATGTTGCTATATATTTTTTCAAAGACAACAGTAAACTGTTACTATGTGGTGTATAATTTTTTCAAAACATTAAACTGTTGCTATTGTCTGTATTAATTTTTTTCAAAACATACAATAGTAAACTGTTGCTATTGTCTGTATTAATTTTTCAAAGCACACAACAGTAAACTGTTACTATTATTTGTATAAATTTTTCGAAGCACACAACAGTAAACTGTTACTGTTGTTTGTATAAATTTTATAAAGCACACAGTAATAAACTCTTATTGTTGTATATATAAAATGACACCTTTACAAAGCACACAGTAATAAATGGTGGAAGCACATAAGAGAGCCATGGCTGTTTTTTGGCCATGGCAACAGATCTAGTCGGAAAGAAGAAGAAAAAAAATGAGAAAAGAATAAGAATAAAAAGAAAGGAAGGAGAAAAGAGATCAACGGTTGAGTTTTGTTGGAGGTTGCCAATGGGAACCATAGTTGCTGGTGGAAACCATAGTTACCAGAATAGCATTTGCAGCTTGATCGGCGATGGGAAACCATGAGAGGCAGTGGAACCACGGGAGAAAGGGAGAGAACATGGGAAAAAAATGGAACTGTTGTAATTCTGTTCAAATTGAAAAGTGGGGGCATTTTTGTACGTACGGGGTTAAAAGGGGTTTTGACAAAAGTGTTTCTTTCATAAGGCCTATTGTAGAAAGACTCTTATACTTAGGGGCTATCATCAAAATTCCCAAAAATAAAAAACAAAAAACCTCACCTATTATGCTTGGTTTGAATTGACCGTTTAATGATTTTGTTATGTTGAGACAGTCCTTGTTTAACCCATGGATGATCCATGCAAAAACCGTATATATTTTTATAATACGATATTAAAGGGCTTTAATGTGTATTAGTTTGAGTATTGATAAGCTTTGTCGGGTTTCGACATGCATGGGTTGATTTAAAATGCATTTGGGCATGGATAATTTATATTTATGTTATATATTGCATGATATCTGTTTTGGATGCATGTGGGTAGCATAAAATGCATTTTTCTTTGTTTTTGGGCCTTTTGTGCCTTGTTGGATCAATCGGGTCTTGAGGTTGATTGATCAATGGTGTTGTAGATAATGCATTTTAATTTTGCCTATAACCTTACCTACAGTTGGGCCAACCATACCTACGGTCGTCAGCACCTAGATTTTTTTTAGAAGTGTCAAAAAACGCATGTGCCCTTGCATATCTTTTGTGCACCTCAAGCCCGTCCCATAGAGATCAAATATGGTCTTTTTTGGTGTACGAGAAAGTTAGAGAGAAAAGGATATGGATAATGGGAAAACGGGTATGTACGGTTGAAAAGGGGAGGGATTCTTGGCTTTACATGTTAGGTATTTTGGCCTTCACTTCTCATTTTGGAGTTTTGGCTCTATTCTGAGTAGATACTCTTCTTCTCCACACTCTATCATCATCATAGGCTTGGATTTGAGCATGACAGGTTTGTTTTAAGCTTGGTTCCCATGGTTTTTGGCATGCATGTTTATCTTCACCAACACAATCGCATTTATGGGAGGATTTATCAAATTGGAGAGCTAGGGCTTGTGCTTAATTGGGAGGTTGCATGTACATCTTAGAGCTTGAATTTCACTCCTACAACTTCAAAGTATGCATTTTCTACACATTTCATTAAGGTAAGTGCAATTTTCATAGGTTGAAATCATTGACATGATAATAGGGTATATATTATCATTATGTATATGATTATTGGATTTTGATTTTATATGATTTATAAAATAATTATGAGGTAAAATTTTTTGGTATTTATATGAAAAATAGATTCATGTATATTGTGGATATTTGGGTACATGTGTACATTTTTACGGATTATAATTACAAGTTGTATTCTCTCTTTTTCTAATGTTTTGTACACTTAATGGCAAAATTGGAATGTCAAAACATATGTACTAATGTGAAAGCTTTTAATAGGGTTTCCTTAAAAAGCATGGTTTTTCAAAGGAGACAGTTAATTAGGAAGGTCAATTAGGAACGAAGGGAATATATAATTGTTAGTTTTAATTTATGATTTTGAGGACATATCATAGATGGTTATTATTTTATTTTTGTAAATCATAATTTAGTATAATTATGAAATTAATTTGAATATGGCTTATGTAGTATTTTTGGAAGTGATTTTGGCAAAATCATTTTATGGCATATATATTGCATTTCATATTAGGCACAATAATGCATAAAATGGTATTAGTTAAATACGTAGTAAAAGTAGGCCTCATCAAAAGCCCAAGGTCCATAGGCAGCCCAAAGGAAAAAGCCCAGCCCGAGCCCAAAAAAGCCTGAGCCCAGCTCGAATACCCTCGGGCTAAGCTTGGGCCTTTAGTTGAAGCCCGAAGCCCGACACTGTAGCAATATGAATTTTTTTCAGTTTTTGAGAAATTATTTTTTTGTTATAACTTCCCAGATTAATACCAATAAAAGAGTATTATATGTTAACTTACTACAAATAGACAGTCAACTTAATACAAAGTGACAACAGATGTCTTTTTTTGTGGTATTATGATGCGAAGTGGTCACCAAAAGGTAATTTTTTTACCTTTTTTTTCTTTTGTTTCAAACTAATAGTAGGTAATATGGCTTAAGCCCGAGACCCGAAGCCCGAAAAAGCCCAAGCCCGTGAGGTAGGCCTGGGCTTCACATTTTTATTCATGGCCTGGCTCGATGAATAGTGGAAGCCCAAAAAGCCCAGCTCAAGGCTCGACCTAGCCTAAGAAAAAAAGCCCAAGCCTGCCCAGCTCAGCTCGATGTTGAGACCTAAGTAAAAGTAATAAAGGTTTTTGGTAGATGGACTACTTGCAGTCACGAGGTGTCCTGCAGTGTTTTCCATTCTATTAGTCTTGAGGTACTTGAAATCTCAAATATGGATGTTCTGCTGTATTTTCAAATTGAGGCTACTTGAGGTCCTAGGTAGGGATGTCGTGCTGTGTTGTCCTCTTGGAGGTGAGGTTTTAAATCTTCTAGTTCTGCATGAAAACTCCTATGGGAATGGTTTGGTAATTGAAAAATAATATGAAACAAATCGGAGTCACATGCATTATTTATTTTAAATAATGGATTATAACTTAAGTTATTGAATTTTATAATACACGGTTAGTATATTTTTCTTTTAAATGATATAATTGGTTTTATTTATATCATTACTTTAGTTTACTTATGTAAAATTGTTTATACTGAGTTGTCGACCTCACACCTATTTTATCAAATGTTTTCCGATATTATAGGGATCGATTAGTTTATGCTTTGTATTTAGAGTCACAATTATTGGAAAAATTTTATAATGTGAATTATTGATGTAACATGGAAAAATAAGAATATTTTTAGTTTTATTCGGATCAATAGTCGTTAGACGTGTAATTAAATTAAAGGTTATAATTTTTAATTATTTATGGTTTGTCTGATATGGAATAATATGATGTATGGAATGATACCTCAAATAGATGGATGACAGGATTTTATTTATGAAAATTTTTCATATAGGCTTATGATGGTATGTCCGTTTACGAATGAGTCATGCCTAAATTTTTAAAATTTATGGGATTTTGACACGTGTCATCTTTGTTTTATCAAAAGATTTACTATTTTTTTTAAAAAAATCCTTTTTTATTATAATTAATTACGACTTAATAAATTTGAGTCGTGACAATCCTTTATATTTATATACATGCAATAACAATTTAACAGCCACACTACACACATATCCATGACAACCTTTAGGCATGATTTTTTTAACTCTCTCTCTCTCTCTCTCTCTCTCTCTATATGAAAAGCATGTATGATAAAAATCAAGTTGATCCGAGATTAAAAACTGTTTCATCCATAAATATCCAAAATGAGTGATTGTTATTGAATAAAAAATTGTAAGTTTTGGATCGAATAGTAATCAATCTCGGGTCAACTTGATATTTGGCATGCATTACTTACATGATAAGGCTATCTAATTCAATGGTTGATTTCGTAAAATTCAAGTCACAAGTAGAGTTTTGGAGGGTGACTTAACGCAAAGTTAAGTTAGGTTAACCTCATAAGAAGGGAACTCTATATATATATATATTTAAAGTAGATAAAAAACTATAAAATTTAATTCGATTTATTTGTGTACCCAAACACAATTCATAAATATAATCAATGTGTCATGTTGCAATTTTCTGCTTGTACTTTTTTTTTTTTTTTTTGATAACCAATCTTAGAATTTGCATTAATGGAAACAATGTTGTAGATCAACAAGAAAAGTGTCCCTAACAAAGTTCGGGACTTCCTCCATCCAAACACATAAATCCTCAACATCCTGAGCATACCTTGCGAGACTATGTGCTACTGCATTACCTTCACGACGGATATGAGAAAAAGACACCATAGCAAAGGAAATAGCTGATTCAATTAGAATATCTTCAACGATGAAGACCAAGAGGAGTAAGCAGGGCTGAATTAGCTGTGAGAGCATTGATAACCTCTAAACTATCTCCTTCTACCTCTACAGATTGCAATCCCAAATTGCGAGCTAGACCCATAGCGAAACGGACCGCTATGGCTTCCACCACTACTACCGAGTAGATGCCCAAAATTTTTTTGGACCCTGTAGCAATAACTTGTCCTGTATGGTCTCGCACCACCATCCCCAAACCAACACAATGATGTTCCCCAAAAAGAGCCCCATCAACATTGATTTTGAAGACCCCGGCCCTCGGAGGCTGTCACAAAACCGTTGGCCTCAACCTTGAACTCACCTGACAATCCACAACCTCAGAAAATTCCCTCCATAGCCTAGCCGCCCTGTTAACCACCCCACTAGGCTCCTCCTGGACCCCATCAAAAACTAGGCGATTCCGCCCACACCAAATCGCCCACATAGTCATCAAAGCTTGTGAAAACATCTCCTTACCCAAATGCTATTTGGTCTCCCTCAACCATACCCCAAACTCTGAGGACAGTGCACTACCCCCCCTCCCCCCACCATGCCAGGCCACTGCAACTCCAAACTAAGTTCACAAAACTACAATCCCTAAGGACATGACAAATTTTCTGCTTGTACTTGAATGTACGTGTTTAGGTCTTTAAGGTTATTTAGAGCCTCTATACTAATGTGTCATAATCTTAAAAAATAAAGCACAAACAGATGATCCAAACTTTTGGAGTAACTGAATTAGTCTACTAAAGGTATCAATAGTTAATACTAATTTTTTTCCTCTCCCAAACAATAGAAAAACCCACACATTCACACGGAATCGAAACCTAAACCTCCACAAAGCTCACTCTCATGTAATGGGACGAGATATACCAATAGACCCAAGGGCCATAGGCTTCAAATCTTCAATAGTTAAATACCTTAGCTCCCAACAATTATGACTTTCCAAGGAATTTAAAAAAAAAAAAAAATGAATATGAGAAATTTGGGGGAAAAAAAATATGACCCCCAACTATTATTAAAAATGGGATAGACATGAATCCATGTGTAGAATAAGCGGTTCTAACAAAATGAAAATCTAACTCACAAATCTAAAACCATAAAATTTAAGATCTAGAATAATATCCACATCAACAAATGCTTTCATACCAATTTATACTTTTCTGATTCAATATCTTCCTGTGAAAATTTGAGTGTTTCAAACTATCAAAAGTCGGACTCGCCGCCGGTCGATACTCCGGCAGCAACCTCCCGGACTTGTACCGTACTCCACAAGCGTTACACAGTGTCTTTGGTCCCATAGGACCCATCCGCCATTGCGGTGTCTTCTCAGCTTGGCAATGAGTGCACCTCATCCGCTTATTTTCCTTCACACCATGATCTTGATTTTCCGGCGACAACGACAGAAAGGGCGAATCCTTCGAGGGACCACGCGCGACGGGACGGCCGCATGCTGGTACGCTTCTTTTTCGAAACACATGCAAACCCTAAAAGACCATCGCCTTCAATCCGATGACTCTCATTATCAACACTAGAGCATTCTCTGAACGGAACCCTCTCACCGTCTTCGCTCTTTTGCATCGGAGTCGCCGAAGCACCAGTGGAGGAGAGGTTATCCTGTTCCGCCATGGCCGATGAATCTTCGAAAGACAAGGCTTCATGCTCTGGGGTCAAAGGAAAATCACCTAAAGAGATTAAATCATCAGTAAAACTAGGAAACCATTCCAAATCCTCTATTGGGTCTTGTGGTATACACAACTGGCTCTCGTGAAAACCATTGGAACTGGGTGATGGGCTGCTAGAACTTGCGGCAAAGTCATCGGAGATAAGGTCTGAGAGGTCTTGCATGCCATAATTATCATCAATGGCCATTGTAGAGAGGGCAAAGAGAGAAAGGAAGAAAACGTTATGCAAGAGAGAAGAAACTGTATGAGTCCTGTGTCTTGTTTGTGTGTGAATATATAGAGGGGAGGGTCATGAACGAAAAAGGAAGTAGAAAATTATGGCTATATAGAGGGGATTTTTTGCTTAGGTACGAAGGTTTTGTGATATGCATGAGGGAAAACCGAGGTGAGTATGCTTCTGAGAAAGCCCCTATCCGGTAACAAAGCAATAGAAAATCAAGCGTTGCACACGTGGAGGATGTCGTGTACAATTCAATTTGAATAAAGCTCATGGCTATTCGTTTTCCTAGTACGAAGTTTGATGTGAAAAAGGTTAACATCACTCCTATGACGTACCCTATCTGTACACGCGGGGATTTTAAAATTTTAACCCCTAAAATTGGTAACTAGCAAGCTAGTGTTTCAAAAAGAAATTACTTAATAATGATAATAATAATAATAATAATAATAATAAATAAAAACAACTAGGAAAGTAATACATAAAAGCTTAATTGTTAATGAAAAATGAAATTTTGTAACTTAAACGACTATGGTTGTCATGGTTTAATGATAATTTGTAACTTGATAAATTAGATTGATCATGCACCAAAAAAAAAAATGCCTTTTTTCTTTTAACTTCAACATGTCTGTAAATTAATTTGATATCTCTAATTGAGTGTTCGAGCTCCTGTATTGTAATTTGAACAAGAGAGAGAGATGCTTGCTGTAGTTGTGAGCACGGCCGTGTGTTCGTTTTATAAAGGTATGAAGCTTTATAAAATAAAAGTACTTTTTTTAAGTGAATTTATGTGAAGACTCATTAATATCATAAAATAATGGAGCAAAAAAAATGATATAATAAGTTTTTTTAAATTAATAACTAAAGGTATCCCAGGCTTGCTCCCAACGATTTTTGGGTAAAATCTCAATGCCACCTCAAAAGTGCTCCGATCTAATTGTGTGGCCATAATTGAGCAATTCCGTTTTTTTCTTCTTTTTTTTTTTTCCCCTATTATTGTTGCCTGACCAAAAGTACCCTTCGAATTGTTTATTGGCCTCCTTATGAGAATGGGATTTATTGACCATTTTGAGAAACTTGAAGCGTTTTTGGGTAAGTAGTAAATAAATGCTAATTAAGTAATTAGTAATTACAGCAGCAAGTTTTAAAATAAAATTAAGTAATGTATTTAACCAAAAACAAAAATGGTTAAGCAAGATGGACATGTCCACGTGGCATTTTTTAATTGGATAGCAGGCGTGTGACTTTTGAAAATCGAATGTTGGACGTGTAAAAGACCGCGTCCATTGCCGTCCATGAGCTGTAAAGAATGTCTGTACGGTGCCCTGTCATGTCGAGCCGCCGTCGAGGGTTGAGTCATACGGCCTCATGCGAAACTTACACCTGTATTTGGCTGATTTTTTTTAATTTTTTAATTTATTTATTTGTTGGTAATTGAGTTGGTAGAGTTTTATTTTAGGATAAAAAATTTTAGTACCTTGTGTCTTTTTTTAAATTCCAACGAGGTATTTAGATTATTTTTTCTTTTAGTTTAATATCTATACTTTATAATCTTACTCAACTATAGTTGACCCAACCTCGAACATTGTTCAAATAATTAATGGATACGTCCTGTGTTATCATATGAGTAGACAAATGATTCTTGAAAATTGATTTTAGTTAAGAAGGGTTTCAGAATCCAATCCTTTATGCTATGTTTGGTAAGGAGTATGAAAAAGTGGGAGAAAGGAAAGCTAGGAATGATGGATTTTCCATTTCCTAGGAAGGAAAACTCTCTTTCTTTTCTACGTGTTTGGTAGGGTGGAATTATAGTTTTTTCTTTCATCTTTTCCTTCCTTTGCATTTGGTAGGATGGATAGATAGATATTAAAAAGTATGATTTTACATTTTTACCCTCACATGTAAAAAAAGTTCTAAAAATGTGAGGGCAACATAATCATTTTAACAACAACTCATTCTTTCCCTCCACCTTTCTTCCTAAAATTGGAGAGATGAGAAAAAGGTGACTTGAGGGATTCTCTATCCCATCCCCCCCTCCCCTTTCCTTCTTTCTCCCTTTCTCTCCTACCAAACACACCCCTTAACCTCTTTCCCTCCACTTTTCTCTCCTCCCCTTTCCATCCTCCCACAAATCCCTTGTACTAAACATAGGGTTAGTCTAAGTAATGCTTAGAGCAAAAATAAGACTACTACTCACTTTATGTTAATTAACGCTTAAGATAAACCTAATTAATAGTTGAACTTAAAGGAGAATGAGAAATCAAATCCACGATCTTCTGCAGTTCTGTTTCTTGAGGCATAAGTTTGAAGAATCACTACTCCACCTCTTGATGGTAAATAAAATAAAATAATTAATTACCATATTTTACAAAATTTAATTGACGTTACTGTCAACAAATAAGGTCTATTTAAATAGAATACTAATAGTTTTCAAAAACTTAAAAATTCATTAATAATATTTCCATTAAGGAAAAATGAAAACATTTACAACTTATAGTAATAAAAAATAAAGGGTGATGTTATTGCCTAAGCCCAAAAGTATGCTTCCACGGATTGTTTGGTAAATAGACTAGTTTGCCCCTAAAACAAATCTTTCTTTTTCTAAAACATCAGCAACGAATAAAAAGAGCTCTAGCCTTTTAGGTAATGGATGCAATTCTGCTTAGGGGTGGAGCTATGTGTAGCTAGGCCTCATCAAAAGCCCACGGCCCATGAGAGCTCGAAGGAAAAAGCCCAGCCCGAGCCCGAGTACCCTTAGGCTAGGCCTAGGCCTTTAGTTGAGACCCGCAACCCGACAGTGTAGTATTATATATAATTTTGAATATTTTCCAATTGTTTGGAGAAGTATTTTTTGGTGATCACTTCTCAGATTAATACCAATACAAGGGTATTTCCTGTTACCTTATAACAAATAGATAGTCAACTTAATACAAAGTGACTACTAATGGTCCCTGTTTTGGTATTAAAATGGGAAGTAGTCGCCAAAAGGTAATTTTTCACTTTTTTTCTTTTGTTACAACACTACTCGTAGGTTAATTTTGCTTAGGCCTGAGGCCTGAAGCCCGAGCCCGTGGGCTGGGCCTGGGCTTTATAATTTCCTTCATGGCCTGGCCCGACCCAACCCGATGAATAGTGTAAGCCCGAAGAGCCCGGTCCAACCTAATAAAAAAAAAGCCCAAGCGGGGCCTGATGACGAGGCCTATGTGTAACCAAGAGGCGGCCATGGCGCTTGCATTTTTTTTGAAATTTTTTGCCACTTGGCTTAATATAGTTTGAGATTTTTGAGAAATTGTATGAGTGGCCACCCCAAGTGGCGAACCTCACCTTACAAAATCATTACTCAAAGTGTGATTTTACTAAAACAACCCCAACTTTAAAGGAAAGTGAAATTTAAAAGGAGGCTAATTTTGTAAAAGAATTATTTTTTCCCTTTATTTGTTTCCAACTGCCAAGGCATCATCTTTGTCCTGATACCTTCTCCACCCAGTGTACGTCCTGTTGAAGAAATACCCATATTGCAACTTACTGCCATGAAGACTCTTTAAGGTCTTGGCATTCTCTCGTGGCCTCGCCTATCCATCTCTGGCTCTCTCTCACAGCTCACCCTCTCTCAAATTCATAGCACAGAAAAATAGATTTGTGCCTTGTGGAAAGATAAATATTAATTTTCCATTTTGTGTAAGTAAAATGCTACTCCCTCTATACCAAATTGTTTGAGCCACTTTGACTAAACATGCATATTAAGTTAAGTTGTTTAATGTATTGTCATATGACTCATTAATTTTACCTTTCCTAATTTTATCCTTTTATTTTATGTTGTGTTATGATTAGAGTAATTGCAATTTAAAATATAGGAAGTGATACATTGGGAAAGTAGAATAATTTTTTATCTTGACTAACAACATTTTGAGACTTCCCAAAATAGAAATAGTTATCAAACAAAGTAGGACGGATGGAATAATAGATAAAATTCCACTTGAAAATAAGTTGGCCACCCCAACTGCGTAATCCTAGCTCCCCCCTGACCATGGGCGGAGCTAGGGGGGCCTTGGGGGGCACGTGCCCCCCCTGCCTCAACCAATTTTTTTTTTTTTTGGGGAGAGATGTTACCATTTGATGACTATTTCTCAACAAAATGCCAAAACGAGGAAGATAGTAGTCATTTTAAAGTATATTTACAGTCACTTTGTAATAAGTTGACAAAAAAAATACTTTTTTGGTATTAAATTGAAAAATGATAATCGAAAAGTAATTTTTTTTAAAAAAATTGCTTTCTAGGACTTTTAGTTCTCAGTTCTCACTTCATAGAATCATAGCACAGTGCCCTTTAGAGATAAACCCTGGCTCCACCCCTCCCCTGACTTTGCTCCCCATGATTTAACGAAGAGGAGAAAAGAACAAGCCATGGCTGGCTCTTCATCCAAAGAAATTAAATTAAAAAAAAAAAAAAAGATTAGAAGAAGACATGGATGCTATCAGAAGAAGAAAGGGAGTTCAGAGAGAGCTTCGAAGAGATATAAGTCGTCAACTATAGCAGAAAAGTAAGTTGAAAAAGCTTTTAGAAGAAAACAGTGGGAAATTTTTCAGTATCATTCTTTTTTTTTTTTTTCTTTTTTCTTTTTTTTTGGGGTAAATAACGGCTCCAGTTTCTTACGACCATGAATGGGGAAATTTCAATATCTTTTTTCTCTTAGATCACAACTCAATCACCTCCTAGCAACTCATCTAAGAGGCTGATTCAACCTGGTGAAGAAGATCATGACCACTGTGAGAACGATTAGCACACCGGCCTAGGGCTTCAAGATTAAGGGAAAAGCCATACACGGAAATCTACCATATTGTACAATCTTGGTTGAAATTTTTCGGTGGTAGGAAATTGAGGATAGGGAGAAGGTGGTGAAATAAATGTGGGACGTGTACAGGTACAGGCATAGGCGCTGGATCTAACTACCGCAATTATAGCAGGAAGGTTTTGACTTTTGAGGTTGGGTTTGTACGTGTACTTTGACAATGCTAAACCAAACACTATTTGGTTGGTGAGAAAATGGGGTGGAAAGAGAAAATTTTTGTTTTGCTCTCACATTGACAACCTTTCTCTTTTTTTCATTTTTCTCTCTTTGCCGGTGCATTGCCAACAGCAATCATGGCTCTCTCCATTTTGTGATATTTTCTCTCATGTCTCTCATCTTTTAGGGGTAATTTGATCCATTTGAAAAAACATGTTGTGGAAGTAAACTTTGTTTCTCTGGCAATAGTGCCACCCTAAATGAATAAATAAATAAATAAATACACATTTGAACGATTAGGGTGGGGGCATGTGCAACCATAAGCCCCACCTAAATCCACCCATGCTAACACGAATAGTTGAAATCAAAAGGGAATTTTAGTAATAGCCCCTATATATAAGACTTATCTTACAATAGGACCTAAATAAGAATCAGTCTTTTTAAAACCCCTTTCAACCCCATACAGACCAAAAAGCCCTTCATTTTACTGTTGGACCTATTTACAATCGTGCCACTATCCTCTTTTTACCCTAAAGTCAGGGATTTCAAATCCCCATTGTTTCTGGTGACATTATAGAAGGAAATTCCAAACAAAATACACCTTCCACACACAAAAAAAAAAAAAAAAAAAAAAACCTTCTAAACGTATCAAGCAATGATTCTAGGGTTTTATTACCCCTGTTCGTGCGTCTCAAGTTGTTTTTCGAAGACCATTTGAAGGGATTTGGATTCGTTTCAAGAAGCAAAATGCTGAAAAGAAGTGAGTAATGCTTCTATGTTATTACGATTCATGTTTTCCTTTTGATTTTCAGTTGGAAATAGTAAATCACTGTGCTTTTGGTTGATTTTGTTCCCATTTTTGAGATTTTGGAATGGGAAGAGTAAATCGGTATGCTTTAGGTTGTTTTTATTCCCAGTTTTTTAGATTTTAGGAAAATGGAATTGTATCAGTACGCTTTTGCATCAGTATGCTTTCGCATTCATGTTTTTGGTATCCAATAGTATGCTGTTACTGTTACATATAATATTTTGCATCAGTATGCTTATAATATCATGTTTTTGTTTCCCAAATGGTATGCTGTTACTGTTGACTTTAATACTTTGCATTAGTATGCTTATACTATCATGTTTTTGTTTCCAAATAGTATACTGTTACTGTTGAGTGTAATATTTTGCATCAGTATGCCTTTGCTATCATGTTTTTTGTTTCCAATCATATGGTATTACTATCACATATTATATTTTGCAACAGTGTACTTTTACTATCATGTTTTTTGTTTCCAATAGTATGCTGTTACATCACATATTATATTTTGCAACAGTGTGCTTTGCCATCATGTTTTTTGTTTCCAACAATATACTGTTACTGTCACATATATATTTTGCAACATTATACTTTACACTCACATAATTGTTGCCCATTTGACTCATCACTTAAATTTATTGTTGCATATAGAAACAGCAACAGAAGGTGGCAACTTAAAGACACCAAAATCAGCAAAAAGAATACGCGTTGAAGATGCTCCAAAAGAAAAAAAGAGATTCCAAGCCACTATCAATTGCATATCCAAAAACTAAAAAGGACAAGTGAAAGGGGAAATGGGTGGACAATGAGTAATGTGTTGGGGCAATCTGTACACAAGTAGATATTCGCTTGAAATGTGAACAGGGGTGTGCAAATATTTCATTACTACAATGTGTCACATCCCTATTTTTTCACCACCTTACTTGGTCTCATCATTTCATGCATGTTTTTTTTTTTTTTTTGAGTCTAGTCACTTGCATTAGTTTTTTAGAGTCACAAGGATAATGGATATAAATTTTGGTTCAATTTGGAGTTGATCTTGAGGGATAATAAGAGCTTTTGTGACTTGAGGGGCATAATCGTCTTTCAGGTCATAAAATTTTCATTTGACCTTGAAATGATCTCCAAATTTTCAATTGGAGTTCACATGGATGCATATGAGGTATTTCTAGGTTCAATTTGATGAATCAATGGCTCAGGATTAAAATGGCTTGATGTAGTTCAAGTTGGTTAATTGACCCTTCTTTGGGTTAGCTTAATTAGTCATCATTTTATCCTTAAAAGTGTTTTAGAAAGTTTAATTTTGGTTTAGAAAACATTTGGTTCAATCCTATGTGCATACCTATGCTTTGCAAAGGTAGAGCATAACGGTTAATTGCCTTTGTCAAACCTAACCATGCTCCTATGGTTAATATATGGCTTTCACCCTAAAATGTTCAAAAATATATTCCTCATTGAAACACGGTCGTTTTGGCTTTTGTTTTATCAAAATCGGAGTTAATTTGACCCCTGAAACACTTCTGGTTCTAGGTGGCTAGCTGCCCAGCCTTGGGTGGTCACCTGAGCCTATTTTCCTATTTTCTTGTTTTTTTCTTGCTAAAGCATATTTTGCTCAATTTTGACGTACAAGAACTCTTTTTGACGAGTTTCCTTCTAATTTTTGGTAACTTTTGAGTTACTTAAGTACCAAGGGGTCTCTAATAACCCTTGGATTAATTTTTAGGGTTTTAATCCCAACCATTAATTTATCCTAATGAAACTCTATAAATACCCCTCTTATGCTCTAGCACAAGGGAGGCAATTAGAGGCACCTAGAGCTACTTTTAATTTGAGTTTGAGAGAGAATAAGAGAGAGAGAGTTAAAGGAGAGTTGGAGTTCCTGCTGTAGCCTTGAAGAAGTTTTGATTCCAGTCATCTATAAGTCAATAAGAGAGTCTCTACAGCAACAAGGAAGCTCTTCCTAAGGTAAAACTCCCTTCTGTTCAAGTTTATATTAGGGTTTTTTATAGAAAAGGACTATTGCATGCTAAAATTGAGTTTTTTATCATGTGTTATAGCTTTAGTTGGTTAATATGCATGATTTAAGTTCTGTTAATCATGAGTTTAGTATGCTTTAGGGTTGTTCTATGTGTTTTTAAGTATGATTGTGAGTTTAAGGGTTTCCATTGTCCTTGTTCTAGGTTAGTTTCATATAGCATATTAGTTTAGGCTTTTTTGTTGGTTTTTCTTCATGGTTGCTGTATATGTTTTACATATAGAATAACTATGACTTTTTCCTTGCATTCATATAGTGGATTTCTAGGATTTTTATACATGTATGGTATTAGGATTGCATTAAGGCTTGTGAAAGTTTGCTGTTTCTGCTGTTAGCATGTTTAGTGGATGATTTTAGGCAATGATACTATTCTGTCCAGATTGCTATTTTGTTCTTTTTGCATTGTTTTGAGCACGTGTAAGGGTGCAAACAGGTGTGATAATCATCCTATGGCATATAGGGCTATTATTGCTTAAGTTTGCTAATGCTTTGAGTTATTGCGCGAAGGTAAGTGGATTTGAAGGTGCCCTAATTCACCTTTTCTTTCTTAACTCTTTTCCTTCTCTCTCGTAGGGTTTCTTCTTAATATGAGTTTATGGTAATTATCAAAGGTTTCCTACTTTAATAAAATTATGATTTTTTATTAAAGTTTCCTTCTTGTGGAAGTGTTCCTAAATTCAAACTTGGTTTATATAACTATCTTTTAATAAGGAAACTTAGGGTTTTTACCATAGGTTTGTATTAGGTTGTAACCTTATTCTAAGTCGAACTACGTGGACTTTGATCTATGTATTTCGTTGCATGGTACGTAGGCGTTCGTTTTGAGGCTTAAATCCATTCTAGGATCCAAGTATCCTAGGTTTTTATATTTTATTTACTTTTTTCTGTTTTATTTTGCTTATTATGCATGGATGAATGGATGTAATATATGTTATACATGCTGTCTTGTGATGATATATGTTGATTTTGTGTGTTAAAAAGACTTTAATTTAACCCAAATAAACCGAGAGACCGAAAGGGTGACATGGGTGCCTATAGGCTTTGCCTAAAACCTTCCGATGTCATAACTTAGCCTCCGAATCTCTAGTTTTCTTTGGTTTCCAAAAGACTTGTGTTTGCTTTTCCTTTTTAAACATGGAGTCATTCAAATTGTTTTTTTAAAACAAACTATTTTTAGGGTTTTCCTTGTTTCCTTTAAAAAATAAGGTGGCGACTCCTTTTCTTTTTGTCAAAACTAATTCTCTCACCCAATCTTTTTTATCAATCCTTGTGGGCTTGATTTTCAGGGGTTCACACAATGCTGTTGTTTATTTTTTACAATTGTAACAGTAACATTTTACTATTGATGTTATTTCTCATTATCAATTTGAAAAATGTCACAATGGTAAAAGATGAGTAGTAATGTCTATCAAAATGCCAGCAGGTGTAATCAGATATTCACTTGTGATGTGTTGCTGGTTACTTTCTACACTTGCAATTGTAACAGTTTACTATCGATTGTATAAACTTTAAAGGATAAATATGCACACGCGTTTATTTTTCCCAAAGAAGAACAACATTTCTCGCAACAAAAATGCAGCAGGTGTGTAATGTAATTCTAGTTTATTTTTTCCCATTATAACAGTAACATCGTTTGTTGGTAGTTCAATTTTTGTGAGTTGTACACAAAAACAAATGACACACCAAGGCAACAACTTGGACTTTATGAATCAACCTCCCAACAAACTCCAACATTTAAAAAAATGGTAAAACAGCTAAAAGTAGCGGGCATCGTAGATGAAATTGGTTATTGGCATGTCTTCTTATTATGGGTTCCGAGTCATCCACACTTGTTACATTTTATTTGTCTAATCTTCTCCCCTTTATAAGGTATTCTTCTCTTCTTCTTGAGCCTTCCCGATGGTCGTCTCGTGCTGGGTGGAAGTACAATATCACAATTTTCCTCGCTAACAGTTGGTTTTAAAGTCGTCGAACCCTAAATTTCAAGACAAATAGTATCACGTTTCCATATATATAGAAATGAAACACACAAAACTTGTGTGTATGAAAACATACCATAAATTATAACATAAACCCAACAGTAACGTGTTACTATCCACTATGTTTGAAAAATCATATACTGAACTGTTGACAGTAATGTGGTACAGTCAATAGTATAAAAAATTGAACTACACATACTTCCATCTAAAAACAGCATGCATGAACAACAGAAACCAGCATATGTGGATAACATAAATCCAAAAAATGCAGCAAAAGACAAAAATGATTGATCTACTCCTCTGGTTGTAATAGAAATCAACCCAAAACATACTAAAAACAAATAACATTAATACAAAATCTGGTGATATGATTGTCAAAACCATTAAAAACCTTGAGATTAAATTAAAAACATACTAGAATAACAAAAAATGGAGTTCTTAACATAGACGATTCAACAAACTTACGCCGAAAACCTAGAATTTTCAGAACAAAGCAACAAAAACAATGAAAACTCAAATCTGATGCTCGAACGCCCTTCAATCCCTCGTCGTTGTTGCCAAACTCAAAAATACAAACAAAACCAACATAGAATTTCTGTCAAACTTCAAAAAAGGCAGAGAAAAATGCTTGATTGAAATTGGAGAAGACGATATGAGTAAGAACATTCAAATCCAAAATTAAAGGCAATGTAGATATGCTAAGTTGAAGAAAGAGAGAGAATATTCCAAAAATTCCTCTCCCATGAATGGAAACCCCCCTCCCAAAAACCATTACACATCTTGCATGGAATCTGAGCTTCCCAAAATTCTAACAAAAACAATATTGAAAAGTAAAAAAAAGGGTAAAATAGGTATACAAAAATCGATACTTTCCTTGTCACAAAAGAAACTATTAAAAAAGGAGGTATGGAGATTAAAAAAAAAAACCTCAATGTGAGGTTTTGGTTAAAAGCAGTCCCCTAATAGGGGTAATTGCTAATTTCCCCAAATCAAAACCTCCACAAACTCATATTGTTACTGGAACAAGACATGGTCACATCTCATATTCAAAAGGCAGGGGTTAATTGCTCTCTCTATCCTAAATTGTTTGAGCCACTTTGAGCAAACACGCATATTGAGATGAACTATTTAATACATTATCATGTAACTTATTAATTTTAACTTTCCAATTTTACCCTGTTACTTTATTTTGTGTTATAGTTGGAGTAATTGTAATTTTAAATATACGAAGGGGCACATTGAAAAAGTAAAATAATTTTTGTCTTGAGTAACAAACATTTTGGGACTTTCCAAAATGAAAATTGTTATGAAAGAAAAGTGGACGAAAGAAATAACCATTTTTGAGACAAGAATTCTTCAAAAAACTCCAAGTATGAAAATTTTGTGCTTGACCATTAGAGGTTTTGATTTTATATCCTCCTTGTGAGCTGGAATGTGACATTCTATAAGTCATTAAGTCTAGACCAATACTTAATCCTGTATTGCCTTTTTTTTTTTTTTTTTAAAAAAAAATTATTTTCTTTCTTTTAGTAAAAATTTTATATCACCTACTAAAAAAAAAAAAAGTAATTGATATTTACATTACGCAAATATTTAGAAGCAGTAGGTACCACATAACTAGGCTGTGTTTGAAGGGACATTTCATGATAAAAAATTGCCTTTCTCCTATGTCTTTGGGGATGAAGTAGCTAGCTTTGTGGAGTTGTTTTCAATTGATAATAGATTTTCTATGTTCAAATCTAGTGAGGTGGGCAAGCAAGTTTGGGAGTCCATTTTTCACTTCCTTCCTCGATCTTAGACCACTCGGCTATTAATTGAGCTTATCACAAGAATTAACCGATGTAAAGTGGGGTGGCAGTCTTATTTGTGTATAGTGAATTAATCTGATCGAAGGTCAAAATACCTTATGGGATTGAGAGTATGTGTGTGCGCACGTGTGTTTTTTTATTCTCAATTCACGAGTTGTTAGCCTTAGCAATTAAAAAAACCTGTAGTGAGAAGATGGTTCCAAGGAGTTTGCCTCACCTTTGTAATGCAACTATATTAAGGCAGGTGGTTTTCCTCAAGGACAGTGAATTCTTCGCGCAAGATTGAAATGACCAAAATGGTTGTCGGTTGCCCTCAATTGCTTGCTTTGAAATTTGAATTTTCATACCATGAAGCTTAGTTTTAACTACTTCTAAACAGAGATGGGAATAGATTTAGTGCGTGTTTGGAATAGCTTTAGAACATAATCAAAAGCAGAATCAAAAGCTATTAATAGCACAAGAGAATCTTATATGCGTTTGGAAACTATATTTCAAAAATGATTTTGCATCATAAGTGATTTTTGTTTTGTTTGACAAGAACATTTCTTGAAACTATTATAACCCTAAATGACAATATGACGCTTACAAAGAAGTGTTTTTTTGCAGGTTTGGTATCTAGATTTTCCTATACTTTAAAAAATAAAAACGCATGAGTTGTTTAAAAATTTAAAAACTTAATGAATAATGCTAATCACACTTGCTACTTCCATGTGCCACCATCAAAAGTTTAATTTTAAAAAAAAAAAAAAAGTTTATCAAAAAATGTCCCACCATAAAAAAAACTCTAAATTTTTACTGAATGGCTGGCTATATTGATAGAACCCGAAAAAAAAAAAAAAAAAAAAAAAAAAAAAAAAAAAAAAAAAAAGGAGAAACACAAAAGCAAAAAAAAGACCAAAACGTGGTAACCACTGGAACCAAAGTCTGGAACCAGAACCGGCAACAAAGAGACCACCATTTCTCTCTTTGTCGCTCTCCCTCTCTTTTTCTATCGTCCAAGCTTCACCCACGCCACCATCTCTAACCCCTCTGGCCTATGTTTGGGTTCGATCTGTGGGCAACCCACCCCATAGTCGGAAACCTCATTTGGGAGTTGTGAAAATGGAAGGAAGGATAGGAACCCACCCCTTGCACGATACAGTTTCGATTTGTGGCAAAACCCACCCCGCTCGCCCATTTTGTTTTTTGTTCTTTGGATTTAAGAGTAATAATTTTTGTTCTTTGAGAAATCGCCCTGGTCCATTTAATCAGAATCTTTGAGGTTATTGACATCACCGCCGACTAGGCGCATATGGGGGAGGGAGTTGATGCCGAATTGGGTGAAATTGGATTAGGATTCTTTGAATTCGAGGTCGTAGAAGAAGAGATTGGAGCTTGAGGGGGAATCGCGGTTGTTGGCGATGAAGGAGGATGCGAAGAGGGTAAATTCGAAGCGGTGGTCTTGGAGGTGGAGCTCGGATTTGTCGTGGAGTTGGACGGTGTCAAAGAAGATAAGGAGGGAGTAGGAACGAGGGGGTCTGGTGAAGGTGAGGAAGTGACAGATGTAGTGGTCGTCGAGGCGTATTATGCCGGATTTGGAGCAGGATTGGAGGGAGAGGAGGTTGCGATGAGATCGGAGTCGGACTCGACGAAGGAGGTGGTGGTGAATGCGATGATGAAGAGGACAAAGAGGAGTCGTTTGTGATTTTGGTTCGATCTGTGAGAAACCCACCCTTATGGCGAAACCCA
The DNA here is from genome assembly GCA_039720395.1 of Liquidambar formosana. Classification (NCBI taxonomy): domain Eukaryota; kingdom Viridiplantae; phylum Streptophyta; class Magnoliopsida; order Saxifragales; family Altingiaceae; genus Liquidambar; species Liquidambar formosana. The sequence goes on from CM077820.1 coordinate 25,362,438, forward strand.
CCCTCCCAACATTTTGATCGTGGAAGACAAGTACATGATGCTTGGTATTTCTTTTTAACGTGTTATGAGACGAAGGGCAAGCTAGGAATTACAATAAGTTTCATTAAACAAAAAAACTTATTCCCAATCAGATTTTAACAAAAATAGGAGGAGGCAGCTTGAGCTAATTGGCCTAAAAATCTCTTTTGGGTTTATAATCATTTTTCTCATTTTTTATCTAAACACTCTTAAAAGTGATTATGCGCTACCAAAAGAGATTTTGGGTCTCCCAAAATCTCATCCAAACAGGCACTTAGATGACTTGGTTAAATCCCAACTTTCTTTACTTATGGTCCAAAATCTACTATAAAATCAAGACATCAATATGTGGCAAAGACAAATACTCCAAAAAATACTAGCTCAAAATGTCAATAACAAGGAAGAAAGTACATAATTGAGATTCGACTTGAGGCTCTTTTTGCTCTTGTGATATATGGAGTTGGTGTTTGCATATGAGCACCTGTGCGTAGGAATGCAACTTGGTTCGAGCAGACCTGAGAACCGAACTGTTCTGATCAATTTGGTCAAGTCCGATCCAGCCCAAACACTAATCGGTCTGGTTCTCGGGCCACAATTTTAAGAATCAATGAATTCAGTCCAGTCTAAAGTTTAGAGGATTTTAGAATCGGCTCGAACCGAATTCCCGAATTCCGGAAAAAAAAAAAAAAAAATATATATATATATATATATATAGATGATTTTATATAATTTTGTGTTCATATTAATATATTATACTCTATATATAAGTATTATTGAATAAATAATAATACTTATTCAATAAAGTTATTACCTTTTACACCAAAAAAAAAAAAAAAAACCAAGAACTGGACTAGCTGTTTTTGCCGATCCAATTCGGTCCAATACAATTTCCAGTCTAGTCCAGTTCAATTTTTTTAGCACTAAATTAATTCAGTCCGGTCCAGATTTCCCTCTAGCTTGGACCGGCCCGAAATGAATTGCACCCCTACCTGTGTGTGGAAGACGTCTGATATAGTGGTCCTTCGTACAATCCAACTTCCATGATACTCTCTCTCTCTCTCTTGCTCTCTCTATCTATCTTTTCCTCAGTTTTTATTCTTTTTATTTTTTTGTGTGTGTGATTAATTTGTTAGAATAAAAAAATAAATAAAAAAAACCTTACACACATGGAGAGAAAGAATTGACAGATAATTTCTATGTCAATTAATCAATGACAAAAAAAAAAAATAAATTATAATTTTTTTTAACATAATTTTCTATTTAATAGAGATCTTGTTTCAAAAGTCTCAATGAATACATTCTAAAATATTAATTTTATCGAAAACGGACATATATATTAAAAGTTATGATATTCTAAAATATAAATACAAAAGCCTACAATTACACGTGAATAGTGTTCGTGGTGATTATTAGGACGAGTCTCTCTTTTAGAAAAACGACTGGACTTTGACAAATAACTATTTAAAATTGAGAGATGTTGCACATTAAAAGAAAAAAAAATACATTGTTACACTTATAGGAAGAAGTCACTATTAGGGATGTTAACAGGGGTGGGTTTGGGACCGGAGTGTCACACCCCATTTTTGCCACCTTAGCTAGGGTTTGTCATTTCATGTGTCTTTTTGTTTCCTTTTTGAGTCTAGTCTTTCGCATTGAGTTTCTAGGGTCCTACGGATGATGTGTATGAATTTTGGTTCGGTTTGGAGTTGATCTTGAGGGCTAATAAGAACTTTTGTGACGTGAGGGGCATAATCGTCCTTTAAGCCACAAACTTTCCATTTGACCTTGAAATGATCTCCAAGTTGCCAATTGGAGTTCATATGGTTGCATTTGAGGTATTTATGGATTCAATTTGATGAATTGAAGGTTCGAGATTAGAATGGCTCAGGGCTCAGGTTGGTTAAGAGACCTATTTCGGGTTAACTCGAATTGGCTCATGATTTTCACTCTATGACTACTCATTTGACCTTGATTAGTCTTAATTTCATCCCCAAATGTGTTTAGGGAAGTTGAATTTCGAATTAAAAAGCATTCAGTGCGACCCAATGTGCATACCTAAGCTAAGCGATGGTGAGGCATAGCGGTTAACCGCCTTTATAGAACCCAACCATGCAGCCATGGCTAGGGTTTCTTGCCCTCAAGTGACTCAAATTACATTCCCCTTCGAAACACGGTCGTTTTGGCTTTCGTTTCGTCAAAATCGGAGTTGATTTGAGCTCTGAAACACATTTGGAAATCGAAAGGGTCAAAATTGGGCTGAAGATGACATGGCCTCGGGTGACCGCCCAGGCCTGGGCGGCTAGCCGCCTGGGCCCAGGCTGCTAGCCGCCCAGCCCCAGGTGGTCACCCGAGCCACTTTCCTTTTTTGAGTCTTGACGCGGCTCCCTCCCTATTTTATCGGATTTTCTCGCCTCCAACCGCCATTTAACCCTAATTTCAGCCCTATTTGACCTACTTGAGCCCCAAAGGAACCTCTAAGAGCCCTTGGATCAATACCTAGGGTTTTAATCCCAACCATTGAGGGTTTTCCCTCAAACCCTATAAATACCCCCTTATACTTCAGCAATAGGGGAGGCAATTTCTGAAGTGAGAGGCATGTGTGAGACTTGGAGGCTATGACAGCCATCCTTAGGGTAGTTTAACCTAAACTTTAAGTGAGAGAGGGAGAGAGAGAGCTTGAAGGAGGGCTGGAGTTTGGCTTGGAGGCTTGAAGGAAGGAATTCCCAGCAGTACAAAAGAGAAGGAGGACTCTCTACAGCAGCAACCATAGGTATACCTTCTCTTCTCCCCTTCTCTCTTTTAAAGTTATGGTTTTTCGCATAGAATAGCATTATTTCATATTCAAGCTTATATCTTTATCATATGGTGATGCTTCTATGAGTTAGAATGCATGATTAGGATATTGTTTATGACTGGTTTTGCATGATATAATGTCATTCCATGTGATTTTATGAGTAGGTGTGTTTTTAGGGTTTCTAGAGTCTCTTCTAGGGTTTTCTGCATAGAATAGTATTATTTCATGTTCAAGCTTATGTTTTATTATGTGTTGATGCTTCTAATGCTTAGAATACATGACTAGAATAATGATTATGGCTGGGTTTGCATGATATAATGTTATTCCATGTGATTTTATGTGTGGGTGTGTTTTTAGGGTTTCTAGAGTTGGTTCTAGGGTTTTGCATTGAATAGCTATGATTTCATGTTAAAGCATATGTTTTTATCATGTCTTGCTACTTCTATGAGTTAGTATGCATGATTAGGATGATGTTTAGGGGCTGTTTAGCATGCTAGAATGTTATTCCATGTGATTTACTGCATGTGTGAGATTCTAGGATTTCTCTTGTGCTGAAATTGAGTTTATGCTTAGAATAGCATTATTTCATGTGAAAGCCTATGTCTTTATCATGTGTAGATCATTCTATTGGTTAATATGCATGGATTGAATGCTGTTCATATTCTGTTTTGCATGGTTTAGAGTGATTTCAGGGTTTTTATGCATGTCATGGTTCTAGGGTTGAATTAGGGTTTATGATTGTTCACTGTTTGTAGAGGTGTTAATGGTTTTGGTTAAAACCGAGAACCAAACCGAACCAAACCGAACCAGGCGGTTTGGTTTGGTTTTTTTGTCATTAGGTTCAGTTATGGTTTTAATTTTAGAAAACCGAACTTAATTGGTTTGGTTTTGGTTTTCAGTTTTAAAAAACCGAACCAAACCGAAAAACCGAAAAAACCGAAAAATATAATATATATATCTATATATATATAATTTTATATATATATAAACTTAAAGTTTGTAAATTCCCAATTCTAATAAGGGTAAAATAGGTAATGGGCTTGTTTTTGTTGATTTTAAGTTTCTTATTGTTTTCCCTTTTTTAGATTGGCATGTATTAAACTAGCTATTAATGTTGTGTGTGATATTAACATATTAATATATGTCAATATGTTTCTATTTTAATACAATGTTTGTTTTTTTTAGTTGCTAATGTAATGCTTTTATTAAAAATGTTTTTATTTGGAGTTTGGCACATCATTTTTTTCATTTTCAATTATTTGTTGTTACTTGATAGGTTAAAACCGAAACCGAACCGAACCAAACCGAAATATAATGGTTTGGTTTGGTTTGGTTTTTTTATAATAAGGTTTGGTTTTGGTTTAGGAGGAACAAAACCGAAGTATAATGGTTTGGTTTGAAATATCCCCTAAAACCGAACCAAACCGAACCATTGACACCCCTAACTGCTTGTGTTGTTTGCATGTTTAGTGGATGAATATAGGCCTTAATACTATTCTGTCCAGATTTTTTTGTTGACCTAAATATGATATTTGGAGCATTCATATGGTTGATTTTTAGGGTTATTTGCATGTTATTGCATATAGGGTTGAGTTAGGGTTTACTTTATTTCATGATTCGTGTTGTTTACATGACTTATGAAGGATTTTAAGCCTTATTTTCAATTCTGTCCAGATCTGTTATTTGTCCTTGATATGATATTTTGAGCATGTGCTAGCTTATGTTTGAGCATGATAATTGCTTGATTGGAACCTAGCTTGGTTGGTTGGTATTTTTGCTATGTTTTGCATGCAAATTGCAGGTGCTAGACAGGTACAACAGGTGCAACTACCCCACCAATGTGGGGTGGTTATTTTGGCTATTGCGAGATGAAATCTTGCAAATAAGTAAATGGTCTTTTAAAGAAGAGATTTTTGTGATGGGGAAAAAAAAAATCAGTGCCAAAACTAATAAATTAAAACATTCTTAATTGGTTAAATATGGGAGGCAAATAAATATTTAAAATTTAAAGTTTAAAATGAAGATGTAATGGTCAATCAAAAGTGTTTCTAAAGTATAAACTTTCATAGGTAGTATAGATATAATATAATTTAATATGTGATACAAAAGCATCTTTGAGGGAGGTAGCAAACAAAAAAAAAAGTAACAAATTTGTCTTTTGCTACTTTATGTGGGCTGTGGTAATTTGCTACTTCAATTTGAGATGTGCATTCTAAAGGGAAGTAGCAAACATAATTATTTTATTTTTATTTTCTATATTTTATATTTTTGATGCTTTTAAATATTATTTAATTTATTTTTTTAATAAGTGAAATTGATCCCTCATAATATAGTTTTTCTTACTTTTTCTAAACAAAAATTCTCAATTTTATTTTTATATGGTATCATCATCTACATTTTTTTTTTGTTCACTTAAAGATTGAAAAGAGAGTGGAGATCGAGATTTTCATTTTATTTTTTTTCCTCATTTCTTTGTTTTTTTTCCTTTTTCTTTTCCCCCTCCTTTCCCAACAACAACCAAATTCAAGCAAAATAATAATAATAATAATTATCATATACATATATGACCCATTCTAACAATTTTCACGTTACAATCAAAACACATTTAAGGGTTTTCCTAGTCTACCCAAAATTCTCGAAAACAACCACCCCCAACCACAAACAAATTCAGCATTATATGAATTCTCACCAAATTTCAAGAAATACATAATAAAAGTATAAAACACTCACGCAACAGTCCCTTAATATCCGGTATTGTCTCCATGTATCGTTTTCATGATGTGGATATTTGGTTTGTAACTGCGCTGGGAAGTAAGTGTGCCTTTAACAGGCTATTCTCGTTTGCTAGAAAATGAGCGAAAAAGGGAGATATGAAGTCAATGTGCTTTAGGATTATAAGTATAATATTAAACGGAGTATTAGATTTAGGGTTTCCTTTGAATTCCTATTTATATTTTATATATTAAGGTATGTGTTTTAGAATATATTAAGGTATGTGTTTTACAATTATAGTTTTCATATTGCTATATTTCCTATATATGCAGAAGGGTGGGTAGTTGTGTATTTAAAAATTAAAATAAGGGTATATTAGTCAATCAAAAGTTTTTCTTACATTCATCTTTTTATAAGTAGTATAGATTAAAGGAGAATATTTTAAAAATAATATCAACAACTATTTACGTATCTTATGTAATTGTGACAAATGTAAACTCATAAAGAATATAAGATTATGGTATGTGATTTTTTATAAAGTATTAGTTGCTTTTTTTTTTTTTTTTCTAGTGGTTTATTTAAATATTAATGATATATTATAATTTTAACAAGTAGTTCATAATCATTAGAGTATGTTTATAAACAATATATATTAAAAAGCTAATCAAAACTTAGAATGTAAAAATAGGAAAGAAATATATAGGAATGAAAAAAAGGAAAAGAATTAGAGTAGAAGAAAAAGATAGAAGATCATAAATGTTTTGAAACCTTATTAGAATTTAATAAGAAAATAACTAAATAATAGGACTCTTGTCTTTATGGATTTTATTAACGATAAGGTTAAAAAAATAATTAAGTTTAAAAATGAGGGTATAAAAATTAATCAAAAGTTTTTTTGACATTAACCTTTTTATAGATAGAGATATAGATATAGATATAAGCCAAATTTCCATTTTTTTTTTAATGGACTTATAGTAAATCCACGTGGCAGTGTCACTCCATTTGGCAAAAAGTTTAGATGGAATGGCATTTTCCAATTTGCATGATCAGATTAGTTTTTCGAAGCCTCTAGACGGGCTTGGACCTGTTTTTTGAAAAAGTAGATGCGTTTGGTGGGGCTTAATGATGGGCCTTTTTTTTTTTTTTCTTGCTTCACTTCCGCTCAAAATCCATCCGAAAGGAGTGATGAAAGCAATGGAATGGCATCATGCCATCAAATCACATGGGACCCATATGTATACGAATGCTCTTAGATGACTTTTGAGAATTCCAGCCCTTTGTGGTTCTCTGTTTGCAGGGGTAGGTTTGTGATGGTGACCTTATGTGCGATTGGCACGCACCCACCAAAACAAATGCAAGAAAACAAACTCCTTTGTGAGATTGCTAAACCAAAAAAAAGAAAAGAATTTTAGATTGATCGGCTTAGGGAAAACAATTACAATTAATAGTCATTGTTACTTAAGTTAGTAGTCATTTACTAGGAAGTTAATAATAATTTGCATTGAACCGTAATTATTTTCCACAAACCAATCTAAAATCTCTCCCCCCCCAAAAAAAAAAAAAGGGAAAATTAGTCAAAAGTCCAATTCCTAAGTTTTATAAAGTAATAAGTCCTACCAAAACTCTTTTAAAGCCATAAATCCTATTTAAGTCCCAAATGGTAACATTGGGCAATTTATTGGTTTGTTATGTGCCACAAATAGCAACCTTACCTTTTCGCTTGATATGGTAGCAAGCTATTGACAGTTTAAAATTAAACAAGATTCTCCTTGAGTTTATTCTCCACGATTTTTGCAGGCATTCAATCTTTATGCCCATATTTATCTTATTCAGATCCGTTTGGAAAATTAACATTTAACAAGATTTTTTATACAAATCTTCCCCACGATTTTTGTGGAAATCATAGGGATTCCTATGTTTATCTCCTTCAAGATCCGACTGGCAAAATGACTTATATTGCTTTCCATAAATATTAATCCAATAGTATATCAATAAAATACACAGATTTGTACATTGATGTAAATCCCCAAAATAGTTACAACAAGTTTTGCGGTGATTTAGCATCCCTTAAAATAGTTACAATAATGTCATGCATTCGTTGGAACCCCCAAATGAGTCCCATGTAACTAATTATGAAATTGTATTAAACAGTTACAACTACGAAGGAACTATTACCAATTTAACATGTAACATTTCATAAAGTTCATATAGCTATTTTTGTGCTGAAAAAATTCTCATTCATGTAATTGTTATCAAAACAGAAAACAATTACATGTAATTGTCATCAAAATAGAAAACAATCACATATAACTGTAATAAAAACAGAAAATAATTACATGAAACTTTAACAATTACATGTAATTGTTATTAAAATAGTTACATCATTTTTCATTCATGTAACTGGTTTTTAACCCAAAGAATATCTTCATGTAACTACTCGTAATTTTTGGAGATATATAACCCAAATTAATTGTCTCGTTAATTTATGCTCACTATTTTTGGAGATATTATAACTAAAATTCTTTCCATAGTTAATGAGATATTAATGAGCCAAAGAAAGTTTAGGTAGTATACATGTTTCTTTGTAAGTACTACGAGAGCATTTTTATCACACGGATATTTGGTGAACTCTATACTCTATAAGTTTTTCTTTTAGACTTTTGGACTATACAAGTCCTATTTTAAGGACTTGTGGCCAAACCCCCCCCCAAAAAAAAAAAAAAAAAAAAAAAAAAAAAGCCTCCCTCAGTATGGCAACCCTCCTCATTTTGATGGTGACCACCAATCTTGTCCAGAATCCTATATTATTAATTTCAAATAATTAATGACACATGTAAGAGCAAGAAAGATGGCCGGCAAGCAAGCATTCACCAACGCTCACTTCCACACAAAGGACCTCCTATTGGCAAAAGCTTTAGGCAAGAATGTATGACTAGATATTTAAAACTCTATCAAATAGATATAGCCTATATGTTGTGTACTATTCAGGAGTCGAAAAGAATTAATTAAGAGAAGGAATTGAAAGTTAGATACAACGAAAGGTTAGTCAATTAATGGAACCCATTCAAAGGTGGATCTCAATCGCTTTGCTTTATGCAGTCATGATCAATGTGATTTTAGAAGTTAATGAGCAGTAAAAATTGAACTGTACTGTGAGCTAAATCTAGGTAGGAAAACCTAACTGTGAAGGCATCAGTTTTCCATATGGTTCCCGAGACAACTTTTGGAATCCACATATATCATTAGCGCTTTCAAGTTTATCTTACCTCCCTATGCGAAGTGGGTTAGGTCCCTCATGACGGTTTCATCACAGGCTCACATTGTGTCTTTTCCTTTTTCTTTTTCTTTTTCTTTTCCTTTTTTTAGCCAAAACATAGGAATAAACATATGCATCTAAATGGAGTCAAAATCAAAACTTTCATAAACCCTTGGTCTTTTTTAAGATGGGACATGCCGTTAGGCCTAAAGCAGTAGGCTCACATCATATCCATCAGATTTAATTATATATCTCTTGAAGGCACTCAAATAAACTCTAGTTCCCCACTTTTCCAAGAACTAGATTATGGCACACGTGCGTTGCACATGAATAATATTTAAATAATAAAAAATATATAAAAATTTATATATGTGTGTGTGTGTGTGTGTGGAAATTTAATTATTAGTTATTTTTTGTTGATTTAAGTAATTAAAATGAACACTCAAATACAATAGGTCAAAATTCCTTACATGACTAGAGTCATCGTAGGAATTAGAAGTTGGTTAGGAAACATGCATAGTCTCTTTTTTTTTTTTTTTTTGATAGAAAATAAACATTCTTAATTGGTTAAATATGAAGATAAATAAGTATTTAATATTTAAAATGAGGGTATAATGGGCAATCAAAAGTTTTTCTGAGATTCACCTTTTCATAGGTAGTATAGATTTATAGGAGCCCCTTGGCAAGAAAATCAATTCTGCATCTTGTAGCCATATTCTTTCAAAGAACTAAACCAAATATTTGCCAAAAACATAACTGCACTCAATGCTAAAATATTAGCGACTAGATCAACTAGCTACACAATCCTACTTACAAAAGAAGGCATTCACATTGATCTTAATAAACATTACTGTAAGGCACCATTTGGTTGCACTTTTTAAAATATCTTTTTTAAAGTAGAAAAAGTCATTATTTACTTTCTTGTTTTTTTGCTTTTAAGTAGAAGTAAGAAAATTAAAAGCGCGTTTGATAAAAGTGATTTCGCAATGATTTTTTAGATGTAATGAGAAACTCTATCAAATCATCGTTGCTTAGACGAAAGTTTAAGACTAAGCACCTCTCTCGATCACAAATTTTTCGAGTTAAGGTCAAACTCGTTCGAAAGATAAAAATGACTTTATAAGTAAATTTTCATTGCTTTTATATAAAATAAAATATTTTGTTTTTTGCTTTGTAAAAGTCTTTTTTAGTTTCTATAACAAAATAGTGGCTTTTTGCTTTTATAATTTTTTGCTTTTAAAAACAAAAAAGATTTTAAAATAAGTGTAACCAAATGATATCGAATTTTTTCAAAAAGCAGTGACCATTGATTTTTTTCTTTCTTTTTTTGTGGATAAAAAAGCGTGACTTTTGCTCACCACATTAGGTGACGTCAGATCATTGAAAGGCTATGACAGTTGTTAGCTCGGTAAAATAATCACAATGCAATATAAATTACTACTAATTTCTAAATAAATTTTATTAAATTAAATAAAAATAACTATTAACTATAATTATTTTCCTTTAACCTGACTAAGGATTGCCAACAATTGGACGTAACACAGACTTCAGTCAACCTATTACGTGATTTTTAAAATACAGCATATATATTCCTCATAAACGGTGAAATGCACCCATCAGCGTTGACATTCATAAATTTGTGGTAAACGAAGTCACCGCACGTGGAGATTCCGTACGGTGAGGCTGATGGAAGGCACTTCCAAGTGATCTCTAGTTGTTTATTAATTCTAGTTTTTTTTTTCTCTTTATTCACCTTTTTTTTTTTGTGGCTAAACGCATATATGAAACAGATACACAACACACAAATTTGGTTTAGTAGAAAGGATTTAGGGGTAAAAGGAAAGATAGGTAGAAGTGATGAATTTTTCATCAGAACTTTTTTCTTTATAGGGGAAATTAGGGAGAAGTACATTTTAGAAAACTTATAAAGGGGTACGTTTTTAAGGAAAACTTGTTTTGCCTCAAGTCCATAAACTAAATAAAGGGTGCAAAATTGAATGAGATATCACTTTCATTTTTTAATCAATGGCTATTTTATCCTCATCACAAATTTGATATTACATTTGGATATGGTATAGTTGTCGCAATTTGAATTTTTTGCATTTTTTTCCATTTTTAATGCATGAGATTACATGAATTTTGCAAATTTAATACCACATCCGGATATGGTATAATTATGGCGATTTCTTTTTATTTTATACCATTTCTTGATTTTTGTAAATTTAATACCATATTAAGATATGGTATCGTACCCATAAGGTCACTTAGCTAAAAATGATCACTAAAATATAATAAGTTGCAATAAGTTGCCTTACCTAATGGTAACTTCGGACCACTCCCACCATTTAGTTTTAATGTCTAACACCCACATGGGAGTTCTATATAATTTATTTTTATCATCTTCTCAAAAGAGCTTCTTGGATAGCAAGTCAAGAACTTCATTAATGAATTCCATAACTAACACATGCTTTGTTATACTTAATCAAATATATAATACTGATTATTCATTAATATAAACTTGACCAAAAGCCAGCGGTACCCTGATCAAACTGATCCATTTTTAAGCTATAAATCAGATCTTGGTTGCAGGGGTTAAGCTTCTCAAAAACAACAAAACAAAAAGAGTACAAGAAAAGTTTATTCCTTATTAGATTTCGTTGCTTTGAATGATTTGTGTTGAAAGAATTAGGAAGTAGATCAAGAAGCAGCCCAAGTTTCTGATCCAATCAAGCTCTTTGAAAATGGTATTCATTTATATTTATTTGAACTGATGAAATTATCTCTACTTCTTTTTTGTCTTTTGTTTATTAATATATATATATATATATATTTTTCCAAATTTATTGATAACTGAATGTTTATATCTCTCTCTCTCTCTCTCTCTCTCTCTATATATATATATATATATTTTTTTTTTTTTCCAAATTTATTGATAACTGAATGTATTGCTGATGTTTCACTGAACTGGATTAACTAATCTGTGTACTCATCAGACTTGGATGTGATCATTCACAATGTTTCTTTAGATGGTCAGATGCCCATATGATTTATAAAGAGACCATTTGGGAATTCAGCTTTTGGGTTTACTAGTTGTTGAAGCTTTTTTTTTTTTTGGGGGGGGGGGGGGGGGGGGGGGGGGGGGGGGGGGGTATAAAAATAAGAAAAAATTTAGTTCAAATATCTTGTATTTGATGACTAATTTTCGGAACTGTCATATTGTATACATATTGTATCAAGTGTTTTTTTTTTTCCTGAGATTTTGTATTGTGGGTTTATCCTAATCTTGACGGAAATGATTGGTTGAAAATAAAATTATACAAGTGTGGGTGTCATATATTATTAGGGCATTTCTCATCTAAAAAAGGATTGTCTAGTTCATGGTAACACAATTCACCAAGTCCATCATTATTATTATTTTGGGATTGTCTGTTTTCAATCATAACCGGCCTTTGCTGTGAAGATGTAGAGATACCTCTTATGCATTACCATTATAGCCCCATTTGGTTGCTGAGAAAACAAAGGAAAGTCTTAAATTTTTCAATTGAAAATGGAAAAACCTCTAGTTAACTTAGTCATGACTGTACAAGACTTAGTTAAGTTGATTTTTATTCACACATGATTTAGTTTGTTCTTCGTGGAACATTACGAAAAAAGAAAAAGAAAAAGAAAAGAGGGATAGTATAAGTTTTCAATTTTCCTTTTCTTTTATTTTCTTTTATTCTGCTTTCTCGCCAACCCAATAGAGATTTCAGATCATTTTCTGAGTTGTGTGCAGGCAGAAGTTGGAACTTGGAAGCATATCACACTAAGGAATATATGGAAAATTCAATTTGGTCATTGTTACCAGTTACAAACAGTTGATTGTACCTGTTTGCTTGCAGACAGTGCATTTTTTAATTCCCAAGACTTGTTTAGAAAGGCCATATAGTTGCCCCAAAAGAAAAAAAAGAGAGGTTTAATTGAAATGGTGATCTATTGACATTCTTGGCTTTGCAGGCTGCTGCATTCAATCCTGTGGTTGGATCCCTTGTTTGGGTTGAGGATCCTGAGGTAGTTTGGACAGATGGGGAAGTCATGGAGGTTAACATCGAAAAGATTAAGGTCCTCTGCACTTCAGGGAAAATGGTGAGTGCTTTCTACAACATTTAGTACTCATGGGCATTTTCAATTTTTCTATCAGCCTCGATTTTTGGAAACCTGCTTGTTTTGAGTTCATTCTGATTAATAAAACCGCAATTCTCTTTCATGGTATTGAATGTCTGTCAATTTCTTACTGATGTTCTCTGCTTCATAAAGAACATAAGAATTTAGAGATTGGGGGATGGATTTAGCTGAATTTATTTATTTATTTATATATTACAAATTGCAGGTTAGTGTTAAGGCTTCCAATGTCCATTCCAAAGAGGCTGAGGCCTCACCATGTGGGGTGGATGATATGACAGATCTGGTTTATTTGCATGAACCTGGAGTTCTGCAGAACTTAAGATCTAGATATGATATGGATAAAATCTATGTGAGTACATATCAGAAAGGGCTCTTCCACCTTGAAGTTTAAATGATAGGAAAATGCTATTTGATCCATATTATTGAATATTGACCCATACTAAAATCTCATCTGACATGACGCATTCTTATGTGTTATAAGAAATTAGCTTTTTAATTAAAATCAATAGTGTTTTCAAGCGATTAAGGCAAGTGCATTTTAAAATCCATAGTGTTTTCAAATGGTAAAAAACAAAAAAAAAAGAGAAGTGCTTTTTAAAATCAGTAATAAGTTTTCCAGTAATAAGGGGACAGCCAGCCACATCAAATGGGATTTTATTATGGATCATGTGAAATAGCAGCAGTTCGTGATTTTGTACATGGAATGTTGCCTCCAGACTTACACAGGAAACATATTGATTGCGGTGAACCCTTTTAAGAAACTACCGACTCTATATGGTGAGCATATAATGGAACTATACAGAGGGGCAAACTTTGGTGAGCTGAGCCCACATCCTTTTGCCATAGCTGATGCTGCATACAGGTACTCTCTGTCAAATTCTCTCCCTAGCTATATGTGCTACTAGAAAACTCCTTACTTTGCCATCACTATAAAAATGACATTGCTGTGGATCAATGCAGACGCATGATTAATGGGGGAATAAGTCAATCAGTTTTGGTTAGTGGCGAAAGTGGGGCGGGTAAAACAGAAACCGCCAAACAGATTATGCATTATCTTGCTTACATAGGAGGGAGAGCTGTCGAGCAGCGAGTCGTAGAGGTATTAATCATGTTTTTCAATAACCTACAGGATTAGATTGTTTTCCCATGTAAAATCATGCATATAAAAAATTATATTCATACATAGTAATTATTTTGCCTTACTGTCATATTCATACATACTTTTGTTGTGGGTTTCTCTGTTTTGCAGTCTAATACCGTTCTAGAAGCATTCGGTAATGCAAAAACTGTCGGAAACAATAACTCTAGGTGGGAAAACTCTATTGTTTTCAGTAATGGCATGATAGTCTAGTGGCATTCTCCTCATTTGTTGAGATTCAATTTTGGGTTCAAACTTATAGAAAAACATTGATATCCATTTGTTTATATTTGGGCTGTTTAGGGATAAGAGTAATGCTCATATTTGGTGGGTTAGGGATAGAGTTAATTCTATCTATTATATATAAATAAATAAGGAAAACTCTATCATTTTCTTACTCAATTGGCCCATTTTATTTGGTCAAATTTCTATTCTTAGATGTCCTAAATGTTTGTTTATTTTCAAAAGTCAAAGTAGTTTACTTTTCTAAAACATCCTACATTAAAAATTACCAGGATTACTCATCCAAAATAAAAAAAAATAAAAATAAAAATGACAACTATTATCTATACTAAAGAATAAAATTGAAAAAGAATTAATTAAGTGACATGACAATGCATTAAATAATCTTTTTAACATGTGTGTTTAATCAAGATGGTCAAATAAAATGGAACGAAAAGAGTAATTTTTTTCATAAACATTGCAAAATTTCTGTTATATTTCAATTTAATAATTGGGATGTACATTTATGAGCATGTCGTGAATGTTGCAGTCGATTTGTTAAGCTCGTGCAAATTCAATTTGATCAGAGGGGAAGGACTTTAGGAGCTGCTATCAAAACATATTTGCTGGAAACATCCCGTATTTGTCATGTGTCACAGAACGAAAGGAATTATCACTGTTTCTACATGCTCTGTGCTGCACCATCAGAGGTAACAAGGTTTTGGACTGATTCACCAAATCTTATTTCGTTAAACAAACCGGGAATAATGCTTATGGGGCTTTTCTTTTGTTTTGCTTTTGCTTTTTTGGGTACGTTGCTTTTACCTTTTTGGGGAAAATTGGCAATTACCCTAATAAGTGCTTGCTTTTAACAATAATTCTATCATAAGAATTTGGACATGGTTGTTTAGATCATGTTTTTATTTTATACACATATTTGCTTCGTATACACACCTTTAAATTTTGAAAATCACACTTTTAGTTTATACACACTGCATAATATCTAAATTAACCCTAACACTAAACCCAAAAAGTTTGGTACATTTGAGGTAAACATATTGTACTTGTTTAGTACATTAGAATTGAACAATTGCAAAAAATTTAGTTGGTATGTCTTGAATAATGTTAAAATATCTGGTAAAAACAAGTCTAAACATTTTGGATTTGTTTAGTATAGCAAGTCTAAACCAACCGTAATTCACGAACGAAACTCAATTTATTTTTATAGGGAAAAAAGTTCAGTACATTCGAATTGAACATATTGTATTTGTTTAGTACATTATGACTAAATAATTGCAAAAAAATTAATTAATATGTCCCGAACAACTTTAAAATGTTTGGTTCAAATAGTCTAAATATTTTAGATTTTTTTCGATATACCAGGTCTAAACAAAATGCGATTCATAAACAAAATTCAACAACTTTTATGGGGAAAAACACATCTTTTCATCACTAGAAGCATTTGAACTGACCATTTACTCATCCATTGTAAAAATAAAAATAAAAATAAAAATAAAAAACAACGTAAAAAATATGAACAATAGTTAAAGTTTAAGATATATTATGGATTAGTAGTTACGTTTGTGAGAGAGTAAAGATTTATGAATGGAGGGAGCAAAGATTTTTGAGTGAGGGAGTTTTCATGGTTATGGTTATGTGCAGTAGGTGTGTAAAGCAAATTTGTGTGTTTTTGTTTAAATCATTTTGTCTTTAACAATAATTTTACTTAAGGATAAAATAGTAATAACAAAATTTCATTAAATGGTGTGTGTAAAGAAAAAATCATGGTGTAAATAGCCACGCGGCCACGCCTTAAAAATTTTCAACTCCTCAACCCCATTGTTTTCTATTTTTATTAGTAATAAGGAATTCATTTTTTCTAAATCCCCATAGTAGCATTGTATATCCATTACGTATCCTTTTGAATAGACGTTTATTGACAACCGTTTTGAAAATCCTTTTTTTTTTTTTTTTTTTTTGGGGGGGGCCGGGGGGGGGGGTTTTACTTTCGTATTACGTGGTTTAATGTTTTTTATGGGATTTGGGTTCCCATATCTCCACTCTTTGAATTTCATGGGTTTTGATACTAATAGATACTAAGGTTAATTACTTTTTTGTACCTTTAACTTTAGGGGTAGTTTCAATTTAGTCCACAAATTTCGAATTGTTTCAATTTAGTAACAACTTATAACTTTTGTTGTAATGTGGTCCAGAGGCTGACACCTGTTAGTAGGGGTGCAACTCGGTACGGGACGGTCCGGGACAGGGGCATATCTGTCCCATCCCGACCCAAAGTAATTCAGGACTTGAAAATCAATACCAGAACGGAACCGAACCGAATTTAATATTGTCCCGTCCCGAAAAATATCGGGACAGAACGGTCCGGTTCTCGATATTTATCAGTTTGTTTTCCCTGAATTAAAAATTAAAAATAACTACTTCCAATTAAAAATTGTCAACTTGATTAGCCACAAAATGAGTTACATATACCTGCTCTTCCACAAAATAGGTTACATAAAATCATAAATACATAATCATTAATTATAATTCATTTATTCATTCATACCGGTTTTTTTGTTTTTAGGCAAAAGTAAAATATTCAAAATGTCAAAATGGGTTTTATTGATTTTTTGTTTTGTTAAGTTACAATGAAATGGTGTCAGAAAGGGCTGAAAGGCGAAAATATTCCGAAATATTAGTAATTTATAATTATATATTATATATTATATATATAAAAATATATATATAATATTATATTTAATCGGTACTCGGTCTGGGAATTCTGTTCGGGAATTCGGTACAGGACGGTACTGAACACACCTAAACCGAGTCCTGTCCCGAAAAAATTCGGTTTTTAAAATTTATCCCGAATTCCGTCCCGAACACTATTTGTCACGTCCCGTCCCGGACCAAATTGCTCGGAACGGTCCGGTCCTCGGAATTCCCCGAACCAAGTTGCACCCCTACCCGTTAGGGTGTTTGACGGAAATGGCATGTGTCGTGCACGTGATGCTTACGAGGAGCTTATGTGGCATCCACCTGTGTTATAGTCGACTATAAGTTGTTATAGTTGACTATAAGTTGTTTGAAAAAAGAAAAAAAAAAAAAAACAATGTAGTTTTGAGGAGTTTTGAGGGTCTTTGCTACAAACCCACATAACCCAATATCTTCGGCCAACTATATATTTCGGCCAACATTTCCAGCCATCTCTATTTTTTCTGACGTAATTAGTCATGGGGTTTTGTCAATCCTGTAAGAGGCCAACATAAGAGAAATTTTTTTAAAAAAAATCCAAACCCAAACCCCCAAATCCAAACCCTAACTTTAAACCCATCACCATGATACCCAAAATTTTTCTCATCTTCTTGTTCTGTATAGCCATTTCTATAGCCATCGAAGGTAATGTGGTGTGCCTCCAAGGTATAAAGAGTTTCGCTCGCCGACCCGTAAGGCAAACTCGTATCCTACACTTTCACCAACACTTTCGTCACCTTCATCAGTGCAGCTCGCTAGCATCTTTTTTTTTTTTTTTTTCCTTTTTTTTTAATTATATATTTTAATTAGCAATCAACATCTCCTGTTGAACGAAAAAGAGAATCGCCTCATCAACCTTAACCTCATCGCAATCAGTCTTGCCAGATAGTTGTCGGACGTTCTCCATTACTGTTAAAGCCTTGAAACCCTAGATCTCTCCAGTTACAACCTATCTGGTTGTATACATCCCTCCCTAACTTTGTTGCTTGTTGTTTAGGAACCCTAGATTTGTTTAACAATGATATATCTAGTTCGATTCAATTGAAGATCATCAAAAACTTGATCGTCCAGTTCGATTCCATATCAGCGGGTGTCATGCGATTTTGAGAAAGAAATAGAGAAGCTATTAGAAAATGGGTTTTGGGGTTTCGCTAGAACCAATAGGTGTCTTGGATCTTGGCAGTGGTGGTGGAGAAGAAAACTTATGGCAAAGATTACAGTGAAGAAAAAGGCCATGGAGAAGCACTGTGGAGGACCATGGGTTGAAGTGTGTGTAATAAGAGTTTCTCTATTATCATTGCAATAGGTTTGGGATTTAGGGGTTTTGGGTTTGGATTTTTTTCCCCCTAATTATTTTGTGTGTTGGCTTGATCGATGCAAGAATGATCATGTCGGAAAAAATGGAATTGGCCGGAATATATAGTTGGCCAGAGACTGTTAGGATTGTGTAGGTTTGTAGCAAAGACCCTCAAAACTACGTCATTTTTTTCAAACAACTTATAGTCGACTATAACAACTTATAATCAACTATAAGACAGGTGGATGCCATATAGGCTCCACGTAAGCATAAAGTGCGTGCAGATGCCATTTCCGTCAAAAACCTTAACGAACATTAGCCTTTGGACCACATTGCAACAAAAAGTTATAAGTTGTCATTAAATTGAGACAATTCAAGTTTGTGGACTAAATTGAAACTACCCCTAAAGTTAAAGGTACAAAAGAGTAATTAGTCTTAGATACTAACAACACTAAGTGACAAAAAAATAAGTGGAAATTAGCAATTACCCCTCTTAGGGGACTGTTTTTAACCAAAACCCCACTATAAGAGTTTTTAACTTCATAACCCCATTTTTTAGTGATTCTTTAAGCATAAGGAAATCATTTTTTTTTAAATACCTATTTTAACCTTTTTATATTTATGGTATATTTTTTTAAACTGAATTCATTTACGGAGAATAAGAAGAAGAGAGGGGGAGGGAGGAGGGAAAGAGTGAGAGAGAGAAGAGGCAACAGCTAATGAAGAAGGGCCGAAACAGCGTCGGAGATGCTCGTGCGATGCGAAGATCTGGATTTGAAGAAGAAGAAGAAGAAGAAGAAGAAGAATGGGAGCGATGCTCGTGCGGTGTGGTTCGAAGATCTAGATCTAGAACAGCGCCGGCGATGCTCATGCTCATGCGCCCCACCATGGCTATTGTTTTGTTCTTCTTGTTCTTGTTCTTCTCCTTTTTTTCATCTCCAAACTCTAGATTTGCCCTCTTTTTTTTTTCTTTTTTTGGTGTCTTTGGTTGCAATTTCAAATCTGGTCATTTTTGGGGGGCTGCTGTGTTTTTTTGTAACTTAAAATAGCAAGTTGTTACTGTGTTGCTATATATTTTTTCAAAGACAACAATAAACTGTTACTATATGGTGTATATTATTTTGAAAACATACAATAGTAAACGGTTACTGTTGTCTGTATATATTTTTCAAAGCACACAACAGTAAACTGTTACTGTTGCCTGTATCAATTTTTCAAAGTACACAATAGTAAACTGTTACTATTGTATGTATAAATTTTACAAAGCAGACAGTAATAAACTGTTACTGTTGTATATATAAAATGGCACCTTTACAAAGCACACAGTAATAAATGGTGGAAGTACATAAGAGAGCCATAGCTGTGTTTTGGCCATGGTAATAGATCTAGTGGGAAAGAATGGGAAAAAAAAATGAGAACAAAATAATAAGAAGAAGAAGAAAGGTGCTTGCAGAGAGAGAGAGAGTGAGATGAAACTGTCGTAGAAGCTGACTAGCATTGGAGATGAAAAGAAGAAGGTGCTGGAATAGCATTTGCGGCTTGATTGGCAGTGGGGAATCATGGAAGGTGGTGGAAACACGGGAGAGAGGGATTACAATTTGATTCAAAATGTAAAATAGGGGTATTTTTTCACCATGGGGTCAAAAATGGTTTTCACAAAACTGTTTTTCACTTGGGGCCTATTGTAAAAGTACTCTTATATTTAGGGGCTATGGCCAAAATTCCCAAAAAATAAATAGAAGAAGAGGCAGTAACACTACACTAACATACTATTTTTCATTTTCTATTTTTTCTTTGAAGCCATAAATGAAATTACAACCAAATTAGTAAAACTTTACTACGCAAATTAGGAAAAAAATTGACAATTTTTTTTTTGAAAAAAAAAAAAGAAAAAGAAAAAAGAAAACCCTAAAACCCTAACTGGAATGGCATTCAAATTAGTTGCACTTTACAAATCAAGGGGGTAAAAAAACATATATAAAATAGTAGGCGTGAACTACTTTATAATAGTCGTTGAAAAAAATAATAATAAACAGCAACAATGTACTACTCAGTACTAAAAACTCTTCAAGAGCAAGGGAAAAAAAGCATACAATAAGCTTATATGGAAAAAACCAACAATAGCACTACAATGCTCTACACAACACAAGACCAACAAAAAAGAATAAATGTTTCTCAAACAATCAGACGCCATTTTCAAATGTGTTTTGCTTTAAAAAAAATTTCAAAACAAAATAACAATTTTCTAAATGAATTAAATAGTTTACTATTGTGAGAACATGAAATCGAATGAGAAACCAAAACCATGAAACGAAACTCGAATGAATAATAATTTACTCACTTCGTTTGGCTATTTCAGTTGTGAAAACGTGTGTTGTCATATTTTTTTTTCTTGGGAAATCTTCACTGGTCATCTTCTCCTTCAGCGAACTCCTAAGCGTGGATGGTGAAACGAAACCCTAAATTATGGGTTTTATCGTGAATGGGTGTTTTCCATCAAAATAGAGGCTTTTCAAGGCGTAATTTCCATCAACGATATATGGATCTGTAATCCCTAAATTAACGGTGGGAATAATGAAGTTTGATTAACAATGGCATGGTTGTAAATAATATGAAAGTTAAAATCAATGTTTTTTTTATCCATTTGGGGTGAATAGGGGTTATGACAAAACTGGTTTTCTTTATGGTTCAATTGTAAAATGATTCTTATATCTATCTATACTACTTATAAAAAGTATGAATCCTGGAAAAAAAATTTGATTATCGAAAATATCTTTATTTTAAAATGTAATGATATTAGTAATCTTAAATAATTCAAAAGACAAAAAGAAAAAGGAATATATAATTAAAAATACTCTTCAACTAGGAGAATGAATGCACACTCTTCAATTCTATCTTTTTTTCTTCTTTAACACGGACCAGCTACATTATCTCTTTCTCTTCTCCTTAGAAACAAACACCATTGCAACAAAATGTCTCCACTTCGACAAACCCTATTCACTGCCCTTTGCACTTCCCATCAATTAGCACAACCTTTTTTTTTTTTTTTTTTTGCAAAACTATTCTCTTAATATCCAAGGAGGACACTCATGCTTTATGCTTGTAGAGGTCATCCATCGAGGAATGTGGATGGAGTTACAACATTATGTTCCAATAAATCACTATACATATTTTCTATATATTTTTTATTGCGTGAGTTACTTAGTTCTCCAATAAATCCCTACACATTTTCATATATTTTTTATTGCGTGAGTTACTTAGTTCTCCTATTTAATATATTTTTTCAGTTTTTTTTTCTTTTGTCACACATAAATAATGAGATATTGAATTAAAATGCTTTGGTCTTCGGGTTCACAGTGGTATAGTAAATTTTGAAAAAAATCAACCAAAAGTTTATGATGTAGGGTTCTTTAATATCAAGCTGGCATGAAATATTTTATTTGAATATTATTTATTTATTAATTGATAACAAGGGTGTCCAAAAACGGAAGTAGATTTGGTGCATTTAGTCACTTTAAGCACTGTAAAGTTACTGTGCGATGAGCGACATGTGGAGAGAGTTCAGATTAGAGGGCTGAGATTGGAGACAACCATTTCATGCCCAACAATCTCAGCCTCCAATCTCAATTCTCTCCACGTGTCGCTCATCGCATGGTAACTTTACGGTGCATTTAAAGTGACTAAATGTACCAAATCCAAATCCAAAACTTTGGCCCTAACTAATCCCTCTGACATGTTTAATCCTCCTTTCCCACACATACCAGGAAATTACTGAGCTTTTTAGCCTTAAGGGTTGCACCAAAAGAAATCACAAAATTTCATGGGATTTTGAACACTTGACCTATCCTGGCTCAGATTGCTATTAGGCTAACTCCGAGTTAAAACATGTAGTAATACATAATAATTTGAAGATAATGTTTGTCTATTAGTTTATAATTTCTCTTTCAGCTTTAGTTATGGGTATTTGAAAATTGATTAATAATCTTAGATTATGTTCCTAGGGGAAGAAAGGGACACATAACAAAGGAGAAAAAAAAATATAAATTTTGTTGTTCCAAGGAATCACACATGATATCACCACATTGCATCAAGTTAGCACCTGTTGATATAAGTTATATCAGCACTGGAGGTTGTCCCTCGTGCATTAGCTCAATGTATCTCGTAACCTACTAATACATGAGGTAAAACCTCCAATACAGGTGTCGATATGAGTTATATCACTATGTGCTCAGCTGATCATCATCCTATATATATTAGATATGGACACTATTATTGGTAATTACACGTTGCATCATCACCTTACATAAGGTTTCAGTTTTATATACTTGATTAATTCCAAAGTATACCAGTTGTATGCGTGGCAAAGAAAATTGTTTATAATAATAAAAAATCAAATCCACAATTTTGATTTTTAAAATATAGTTAAAATCAATTTATAATTTTGATTTTGAAAAGATTGTTATAGAAGAGTTAGAAAAATACCTAGGATATGGTAATTATAAAAGAAATAGGAGAATAACTATCCTATCATTCACAATATATATCAGTTGAATGTTATACAAACATTAAGGAGTTCTATTGAAATAAAAGATGTAAATACACTAAGAGATTGCCTTTATTAACCTCAATTGGTCCTTAAACCAATTATGAACACATGATTTAGTGTTATTGGTCTTTATCAATCAATTTGAAGTTTGAAAATCTTCAACTGCCATAAAATGTATAGGCACATGTTGATTATCAATTTATGACACGTGGCTACTTCCTATTGGCTCATTTAGCTCTTCATTCTATTTGGACCTTCGTATACATGTGTCAAATAATCACAAATTTGATCTTTCCCTTGTGCAACCATCAATCTTAGTGGGTTTATAAGGTTCAGGTTTGCCACATGGCTTCATGCCATTGGCTTGTTATGTAAAGCTTTTTGTTTTTGCTAGAAAAGAGCATAGCCACTTTTCATTGGCTAATTATTTTTAGTGGTGAATAAAGTTTAAATAAACTTGATTGATCCAAGCAGCAGCCATATAATAAAAAAATATAAAATAAAATAAAAAATGAAAAAGAAAAAAAGAAGAGAGACCTCTAAATCCAAATTTGATCACGATGACAGTAGCCTTCAACAGGCGTTCAGATTCAATGCCGAGGGAGTGTTTTCTCGGCACCATGCCAAGTTCCTCTAGATTGTGCCACGTGGTAGAGCACTTTATTTGATGGCTGAATCTACTCTATTTGATAAAACGATCCTAGGCATCTATGTTTTAACTCTCAAACACAACCTCAACGACATTTCTCTCAGTTATATCAAAAACGCTACGTTTTGCCATATAACCCAAAAGAGATCTGTGATTTCACCTACCATTCTTGCCTGGGATTGGTCATCCTATCGCTGGCATCGTCGCAAACCCATAGGCGATTAATCAATTTTCATCCTTCACCGCAACCTCGGATTTCAATCGCACCCAGTCAGATTACGCCGCCGTGGCGTTACTCATTCAACCTCGCCGTAGCCCTGCTCGCACAGAGTGGAAGCCACCACTCCATCCTTATCTCAAGTCGTCGGCCATAACCCCGCTAGACCCCCACCAACGAGGCATTGCGTCGACCACGGCTATCGACACACCAGCATCAAGTCATCGTGAAGCGCAAATTGCACCCTCACTGTCGAATCCACACTGTCGACCATCGAGCCAGATTTGGGTTCACAAGTTGCAACTAAAGAGCCAGACTGGGTTAGTCGAACCCAGTTCCACCTGCCATCGCCGGTTTCCACGAGCCATTGATTCAGTATCATCACCTCTCTTGCCGTCGGTGACTCTGGTTGAAGGAATCAGTGGGATTCAGATCTAGTTCAAGAAACATGGTTGTTGGCAGTCGGTAGGCGATTGAAGTTCATCGGCATTGGTTCAGTATCGTCATGAGTTCTCTTGTTCCGTTTATTTTTATTTTTATTTTTTATAACAATTTAGGGGTCTTGATCTTAAAGAAGGAGTTAGTGCTCAACGAGTGTTGGTGGGGGAGGCGGTTGGACGTCAATACTTCGCCAGTGGTGGGTTCTAGCCCGTCGCTGCTACTTCTTCCTTTCTCCTTCTTCGATTTGTTTTTTCCTTTTTCTTTTTTGGTTGTTGTTTTCTCAGATCTACCACCTCCATGGTTTTGGTGTGCTAGTGTGAAGGGGGCGGCATTGGAAGATAGTGGAGGAGGCGATGCGGCAGAAATGGTTTCATTGGAGAGGGAACCAGAATTGGGGTTTTGGAGGGGGCTGAAACACGTGCCAGTGGTGGGTTCTTTTGGGTTTTCAAGAATGGCAGGAGATGACAGAGAGCAAAACACAACGTTTTTGGGCGATTTTGGGTTAACTAATGAGATGCGTTGTTAACGGTGTGTTTGGGAGACTAAACGCACTTGAATGGAATTGTTTTATTAAGTGAAATTTTTTCCCCTGGATGAGAAGCTACGCCACATGTCACAATCCTCAGCACCTCGACACGGTGCCGAGAAAACACTCCCTCAGCACTGAATCCGAACGCCTTCAATAGTGGACAGGTTTGGCCAACGATGACATAGCTTTCTAGTATCGCTTGGGAAGAGAGACTATGACCTCGATCTCGCATGTGATCTCCTTTATGTCTTGGATCATTTTCCAAGCACTGTTTATCTTCCACCATGTGATCTCTTTGATGTTATATAAAGATGGGCGAAGAGAGAAGATGGATCTGTATTTCACACTAAAGAGAGAAAGAACGAGTAGGAAAGAGGAGAAAAAGGGAATCATATGGATAAGGATCAAGGACCAGTCAGATCTATACTTCTAGCTGGGTGTCGTATTTTTTCTTTCGTTCCAAACTTACCCTCGCCTAACTAAATCTCCTAACGAAATTGGGCTTATAAAATATTTCCCACACTGACATAATAGTATAGATATTATTTAGATAGTTTATAATAATTGCATAGATATTATATAGATAACTATCTGCACTAACTATGTCTCTTATTGGGGGTTTTCTTTCTTATGGGAGTAGTTAGTCTTGTTTCGTACGAAGTCTGGGTCTCCACGGGCGTTTTCTCTTGTAGGGGTTTGCTGTAATGGTTCTGGAATACTTGGGTTAGATGGATGAACAGTGGAATGACCTATGGAGGAATCTTATGGTCACTGAGGAAGAGAAGGTAGATATTAAAGTTACCGCAACTACGAAAGGGGACGACACTAATGTAGGTGGGTATTGTCTCATTGGAAAAATACTTACGGAGAGGCCATTTAACACTGAAGTGGTGAACGCTACATTGAAGACAGTGTGGAGGCCAGTGAAAGGTTTGATTGTTACAAATTTAAGCAAGAATATATATATATATATATATATTTTTTTTTTTTTTATTTCAATTTCATCACCCATTGGATAGACGTCGTGTAGTGGAAAATGGTCCAAAGTTCAAAATGGTCCATAGAACTTTGATAAATCACAGTTGTTGTTAAAAGAATTTAAAGGGGGTATACAGCCGTGAGAGATCAAAATGGAGGACGCATCCTTTTGGATTCAAGTTTTTAACTTACCTCTTGGGTGTATAAACCAAGAAGTTAGAGAGATTATTAGAATAAGGTGGGAGAGTTTGTAGATATGGATCCTGGTGAAAAAGGGGTTTGCTAGGGACCTTTCTACGGTTACGAGTTCGAATTAATGTCTATAAACCCCTGAAATAAGGTGTGACTTTGAAATTAAATGAAAAATCATTTTGCGATCCTATTAAATATGAAAGACTGCCTAACTACTACTACTTCTATGGTCTGTTTGGGCACGTAGAAATAGACTACGAGAAAAGGCACGAGGATAAAGAAAGAGATGGCAACAAATCCCTTAAATACAGTGCATAGCTTAGAGCTTGCTGACAACATAAAAGGGGCGAAATACCCAAAAGCTGAAAAACAGGGCAAAAGGATAGTTGGTGCAGGGGAGAACGGACATGTATTGGGAGGAATGGTGACAGATGCAGATGGTGGCAGGGAAGAAGATGATGACGTGGCGACAGATGAACAGTCGGATCAAAACCCCAAGAATCAAATGGTTGAAGATGCAATGAAAAATAGCGAAGATCAAGGGCATGATGGACGAGGTGCTGCTCTTGATTTAAGGGATTAAGAATGAAATCTCTCAAATCCAGGGTTCTGGTTTTGATTGTGAGAAAAATGAGGTGCGTGAGGTCTTTTCTATAAGGAAAGATAAGAAGATGAGTCAAAGAAGGTATTGAATGGAGATATGGTAGAATTTCAAATTAATTTACCAAGGCGGGAAGAACAGATTGCGGAAGGAAGACAAACACAACAGCCAGATGTGGGCTCTCACGTAATGGATTAGGCTTATGTGTCCAATGTGGCCCCAAATGGCAGTAGACTTCTGTTGAACATTGAGATCCGACATAGTTTGCTATAGGTGAAGGAAGAGCCCTGAGATCTAAATAATGGAAAAGACAAGCCAAGAAAGGTGGCCAAAGTGAACAAACAGGTATAACAAAGCCAATCATAGGGGACAAGAGAAAGCATATCACGGACATGGGACTTGACATAGGCATGGTCGAGTTAAGCAAAAAGCAACGTGGTAGTGTGAAGGGACAATTTGACCAACATTCTTCTAATCAATCGATGGCGACAGACTCTAGTCTCACTGAACGCAATGAAAATCTCAAGTTTCAACTATTGAGGGTTTGGGAACCCTCGTACAGTTAAAGCACTTCATGATTTGGTGAAGTGGAAAGCTCCCAATGTAGTTTTCTTAATGGAAACAAAGCTACACATAAAATATATGGAGAGAATAAAGCTCAAACTAGGGTATGCTAACGCACTTTTTTATGATGCCAATAACAGAGCGGGTGGATCAACGTTTTTTGGTATGCCCGTGTGATTGTGGACCTGTTATGCTATTCGAGCAATCACATGGATTTTCGTATAAAGGAAGGGAATGGTATTGAGTGGAGAATTATGTATAGGTTTTTACGGGAACTTAGAGGTAGCACGAAGGAAATATTTATGGGATTTATTAGAATACTTAAAATGTAGATCTCTACTGACCGTGGCTATGTTTCGAGGATTTTAATGAAATAACTGAGCTATATGAGAAATGGGGGGTTTACCTTAGGCTGAATGGCAGATGCAGGATTTTTGCAAGGCTATTGCCTAGTTGTAATTTTAAGGATTTAGGATTTCATGGGCCAAAATTCACTTGGTGTAATAATAGATCCAGGGATGGTTATATTAAAGAAAGACTTGATCGGGCTTTGGCAACCAATGAATGGTGTTGTTTATTTCCTCTTGCGTTGGTTGAACATTTGGTTTGTAGTGCATTTGATCATTTACCTCTATTGATTGACACAAAAGGCCTGGCTAGGAGTAGTGCAAGGCAAAAGAAACCTTTTCGTTTTGAGGCAATGTGGACATGAGTGGAGTAGTGTGAAGAGATTATTTTAGAAGGGTGGGGATGGAGAGGGCAAGGCTCTGTAATGTATGGTGTTAGTAAGAGAATAAAGGCTACACGAATGAATCGACAGTTATGGAATAAAACAAAGTTTGGGCACGTGCAAAAGCAGATGAAAGAGTTTTGGGCTAAACTGAAGGGGATTAAGGAGAGACCGGTGGAGCCATCTTCTATAATGTAGAGAAAGGTATTATGAAGCAAATAGATGAAATTCTAGCAAAGGAAGAAATTATGTGGCGCTAAAGATCTCGAATTGCTTGGTTAAAGGAGGGGGATCGAAATATGGGTTATTTTAATACCTAAGCTTCCTAAAGACGTAGGAAGAATACAATAAAAGGCATAAAAGATGTCAATGGGCAATGGCAGACAAAGGAAGGGAAGGTTGAAGAAATTATTGTAGATTATTTTAAAGGAATCTTTGGTACTTCCAACCCCTATAATTTTGAGAGTACTCTTGGAGGAATTCAAACTAGAGTAACATAGGACATGAATACTATCCTTATGAAGGACTTTCAAGAAGATAAGGTATGTAAGGCTCTGTTCCAAATGCATCCCACTAAAGTTCCTGGTTCTGACGGTATGCCAGCACTTTTTTTCCAAAAATATTGGCATATTGTTGGGCCGAAAGTCACCAAAGCAGCTCTTTCCTTTTTGCAAGGCGGCCCTATGCTCAAAAACTATAACTACACTGCATATTGTTCTCATACCCAAGGTTGATAGCCTGGAACTAATCAGCCAATATAGACCAATTAGTCTTTGTAATGTGGTCTATAAAATTATTGCTAAAGTTTTGGCTAATCGCCTTAAAACCATCTTACCACGTATTATCTTTGAAAGTCAAAGTGCTTTTATGCCCGGCAGACTTATCACAGATAATATGTTGGTAGCTTTTGAAATAATGCATTATTTAAAGAACTAAGAAATAAGGGAAAGTCAGTCAATTCGCCCTCAATTAAATTGGATATGAGTAAGGCTATGATAGAGTGGAATGGCCCTTTCTTGAAAAGGTTATGGAAAAAATGGGTTTTGATAGAAGATGGAACAAACTCATTATGTCTTGTGTTCACATGGTTTCCTATTTAGTCATGTTTAATGGCAACAAGTGCGGTTATTTTAGGCCTTTAAAAGGACTTCGACAAGGAGACCCTTTTTCCCCTTATCCTTTTTCTTCTTGTTGTAGATAGTCTATTGCTATGTTGCATAAGGCTGAACATGATTAATCTCTAATAGGTGTATCTATCTACAGACGAAGCCCAAAAGTGTCCCATTTATTTTTTGCTGACGATAGTTTGTTATTTGGAAAAGCTATAGAAGCTGAAAGTAGGAGGGTTGTGGACATCCTACATCAATATAAGGAGGCATCTGGGCAACAAATCAATATGGAAAAATCTTCCATATTTTTTAGCAAGAATATGAGCACTAAGCAAAAAGAATCAATCTGGGGCATCATTGGTATTCCTCATGGGGATCCTCATGCAAAATATTTGGGATTCCTACTCTAATTGGATGATCAAGGAGAGAGGTTTTTAATATTATAAAGGAGCGAGTTTGGAAAAAACTCCAAGGATGGAAGGAAAAATTATTGTCAAAAGTAGGAAAGGAGATTTTGATCAAAGCAATTGCCCAAGCTATTCCCACTTACACAACTTACACAATGAGCTATTTTAAGTTTCCAGTGTCCTTTTGTGAGGAGATTAAATCAATGCTGCAGCTACTATTGGTGGGAGTAAAAAAATATTGAGCGAAGAATTCATTGGATCCATTGGGAAGACCTTTACATCTCGAAGAAAATGGGAGGACTCGGTTTTAGAGATCTTAGAGCTTTTAACAAAGCATTGTCGGCGAAACAGGGTTGGCAGCTCCTTACATCTGATGATTCTTTGCTATCTAAAATCATGAAGGCCAAATATTTTTCGCATTGCAATTTTTTGGAAGCTCAATTGGGGAAGAATCCAAGTTACTCATGGAAAAGTATTTGGGAAGTTAAAGATTTAGTACCAAATAGGACTAGGTGGCATATTGGAGATAGAAAATCTGTGCGTATATGGGAGGATAAATGGTTGCCACATCCTACTCTTTTAGGATGGTTTCACAAAGGTTGGATTTAGATAATCATTCATTGGTTTATGAGTTGATTGATTCTGATACAAAAGAGTGGAATAAAGCTTTAATAGATCACATTTTCCTCCCTTATGAAGTTGCTTTAATTTGCCAACTACCCCTTAGTTATAGGCGACCTGCGGATAAGATGGTTTGGCATTACCACCCAAAAGGATGGTTCACTATCAGTAATGCTTATTTGCTGGAGATGGATATTAGAAGGAGGGTTCACACTAGAGCGGTAGGGGAAAGCTCAAACGCATCTACAGGTGATGAGTTGGGTGGTATGATTTGGAAGCAAAATGTGCCAGTTAAAGTTAGACATTTCTTGTGGAAGGCGTGCAAGAATGTTTTGTCAACGAGGACTAATCTTGCTAAAAGGAAGGTTCCGCTAATGTCGACATGCTCGATGTGTGAAGGTGATGCTGAGACAATTATTCACACTTTTAGAGATTGTAGATAGGTGTAGGAGGTGTGGTCTTGTGGTCTTGCAAATGTTCATCTTCCTTTGTCTAACTCACCTGACTTTAGGGAATGGTTATTGGAAATTCATTAATCTGATGGAAAGGTGTACATGGCTCAGATTATGATGGTGATGTGGATGATATGGAATAATAGAAACTGTTTTTTGTTTGAAGGTGAGAGGTTGAATCCACACTAGCTCATAGAAAGGGCAACTGCCCTTTTGCAAAAGTATGTTAAGGCTCAAGGTGAACCCAAGTCAGATAGAGCTAAAAATTCTGCTACATGGAGGCCTCCAATGCTGGGATTTACAAAGTTAATGTCAATGGTGCTTTATTTGATGACACGAAGAACGTGGGGCTAGGTATCGTGGTGAGGGACTTTGAGGGTCAATTGATTGTAGCTGCTTCAAAAAAAATAGAAGGCATCTTCCCTCCCACTCAGGTTGAAGCTATAACCTTGTGTTTTGCAATGGATTTTGCAGTAGATCTGGGGTTAAGAATAGTGATCATGGAGGGGGACAATCTAGAAGTGGTGAATTCAATTAATTCTTATGAGATTGACTTTATTGAGGACATCCAATTTAAGGCTACTATATTATTTGAGTTGGTGGTGTTCTCTCACATTGGTAGAATAGGCAATTCAATGGCCCATGGCCTTGCTAGGTTTGCTAGAGAGGTTGATGACTCATTTGTTTGGATGGAAGAGGTCCCAACATGTGCACAGGACCAAATCCACGCAGACTTAGATAATATCTTTGCTTAATAAAATTTTATTGATCATCTTTCTATCAAAAAAAAAAAAAAAAAACTATCTACACTAAAAACTTAAAAATATTTGCGTTTCATTTATATATATATAGGACTGATCATGTGCGGAATATCCTAGAATACCTTGTTCGATTACGGTCGTCTGTGAGCGACACGTGTGCATTCACGTGCCCGTGTGTGTTGCTCATGGACGGCTGTGATTGAACGGGATACTTTAGGATATCCCGCACATGATCAAAGCTTTATATATATATATATATATATTAAAGTAATCCCTAAACTTATTAGGATGATATGATCCATAATGCCGAATCACGAGTTAGTTTATGAGCCTAATCAAAAGTCCTTAATATGCTTGCTTATGAGTCAAATTGAATCAAATTTTGATTTGCCTAAAGAAGGTTTGTTTATTTACCCCCAAAAAAAAAAAAAAGTAGGCTTGTTTAATAAATCAATACAAAGTCTGATTTAATAAATGATTTAAAATCAAACCTTGTCAAATTGATTCATGAGTTGTTCATGAATGACTTGATTTAGCCATATGCCAATCTCACGAGTTTGTCTTTATGGGTCTTAAGCTCAAAAGACACTTCATTAAGAAGATGTCTAGTACCGCCTTATAAACCTATTTTAGGCATCGTCCGCAATCGAAGTGGGATACTAACATATTTGTAGGATTATGATTTGATTTATTTGTGACTTAATTTATTTGTAGGATTATGTACATGTAACTAAGGGGGGTGAAAGATAATTTTCAAACTATTGGAGTAATGTTTTGCAAACTTGAAGAAAGGTTTTTTTTTTTTTTTTTTTTCATTTTTTTAAAAAAATTTTTAAAACCAGCAAACCCCATTTTTGCCCGCTAAGAAAGGGAGGCAGCCGCGGCGGTGGCCGTTTTTTTTTTTGTTTTTTTGTTTTTTTGGGATTGATCGGAGATGGAGAAGAGGATGCGCGCCTTCTTGAAATTATCTTTTATTTATATATATTTTTCTCATGGGTTAAGTCGAAAGTTCTGTAAGCATTTTTTTTGGATTGACTCGGCGGAGAAATTGCTCGGTGCCCTAGCTGCTCCGTCTAAATCACCACAACCACATGAGCAGATCGCCCATGGCGCACGAGAGTCAACTCCACCCATCTAAGAAAAATGCCTTCAGCTTGGAACCCTAGCTGCTCCAATTATTTTTTTCATTCATGTTGGCAGGATGTTACGAGATACAAATTGGGTCATCCAAGCTCATTTCATTATCTGAATCAATCAGAATGCTATGAGTTGGATGGGGTTGATGATTCTGAGGAATACCTTGCAACAAGGAGGGCAATGTCTACACTCGGAATAAGTTCTGAGGAGCAGGTACTTCTACAGGGGAGTCAATCCAACTGGAATATGCATTCCTTCTTTAATAATAATAATAATAATAATAATAATAATAATAATAAATGCATTCCTTCAAGTGTTTATAACATCTACTAAAGTATTTTATTTTTTATCTTTTGTAGGATGCGATTTTTCGAGTTGTGGCTGCAATTCTCCATCTGGGAAACATTGAATTTGCAAATGGAGAGGAAATAGACTCGTCCCAGGTCAAAGACAAAAAATCTCGGTTCCATCTGAGAATTGCTGCCGAACTTTTAAGGTAAACAAACTTATTTTATTTTATTTTGTTTTTGACTATAGATAGAATTTACCCATATCCTTTTTTTGACAATGGATAGAATTTACCCATATCCGTAACCATGTATATCAACAAATGGGTATCAATGCTATTCCATAAGCTTGAACTCGAGATTGCTCACTCAACAAGTGAGGAGAATACCATTAGGCTATCATGCCATCGGGAGATAAGCAATCAATTTGTTTGACTTAAAGAAACACAATTTCCAAAATATGCACTTCATTTGCTCTCATGATGGAAGAAAATGCAGCTTCTTAATATTATCTTATACATTGTTCAGGTGTGATGCTAAGGCACTTGAAGATTCTCTCTGCAAACATGTCATTTTAACTCCTAATGAACCCATCACAAAATGGCTGGATCCACATTCTGCAGTTGTTAGTAGAGACACTTTGGCTAAAATTGTGTACTCGCGGTTGTTTGACTGGTAAGCTTCACTTTCTTACTCTGAGGTAAGGATGTGCAAAAAACCGCCCAATCCACTCCATTCTGCACCTATCCAAGCGGTTTGAGAGGTTAAGCGGTGCGGTTTGGGCGGATTGAGCAATAAAATTGGCGGTTTGGTTTGGTTGGTGGGTTGAACTTTGTCAAACCGCCAATAAACCAAACCGCCTCGCCTTAATAATGTATTATCTTATTAGTATTTTGCTAGGATGTTGAGTTTTGGGTCCTTCAACCTTTAATAACATTAACTATCACCAATTTCATCAACATTGATCAAGTGTTTTTTCTCATAAAATAATAATTTTCATATTTGGAATTAAAATACTATGTAAGTATGTATCAAGCTTCACTTAACCACATTAAATAATTATATTTTCTTTATTTATTAATTTATTTATAATGTACTAATTAGCTAAGGCCCAATATATATATATATATTAGAAATGCCTCAATTAGAAAGGGCATGATACAATCCGTTAAACCTGCCCAAACCGTTAGTGACAAACTGCTTAAGAAAACTAACCAACCCACTGGTTTTTAGCACTTACGGTTTGGCGGCGGGTTGGGAAATTTACAACCCACTATGAGTGGGTTGGTTGATAATTTTTCTCTAAACTGCTCCAAACCGACCTGCACACAACCCTTCTTTGAGGGGGGGGGGGGGTTTGGTTAGAGATTTTGTTCAAAATGGACCATGCTCCATGGTTTATTTGTTACTCTGTCCTGTTTTCGGCATTTCTGTTTTTTGATATTGCTATGTAATTTTCGTACTTCTTTCCACAGGCTTGTATGTAAGATTAATAGTTCAATTGGTCAAGACTATGACTCGAAGCTCGTAATTGGGGTGCTGGATATCTATGGATTCGAGAGTTTTAAGACAAACAGGTGGTTAACTGGCACACACTGTATTTTCATTATTGACATAAAT
The DNA here is from genome assembly GCA_039720395.1 of Liquidambar formosana. Lineage (NCBI taxonomy): Eukaryota > Viridiplantae > Streptophyta > Magnoliopsida > Saxifragales > Altingiaceae > Liquidambar > Liquidambar formosana. Next base: position 25,396,634 of record CM077820.1, read on the forward strand.
TGGTTTCTTGACATGAAACAAATACAAATTTAGGTAAATTACACATTGCCCTTTTTCCAAAAAAGAAGAAAGAGAAAAAAAAAAAAAAAAAAACACTTTGTCCCTCTGAAGATTGGTCTTAATTACATTTGCACCTTTGTACACCCTTAACAGGATAAAGGAATCTACATATTTGGCCATACGCCATTTTCACCTGCCACAAATTTAATCAGATAGATCTTCCTCAGAAATTGTAAACAAAATCATGAATTGGCATTATAAGTGCAATGTAAGGAGAATTGGGAAGCACCCATGATGAAGAAAGCATCCAAGATCAATCATAACAGCATTTCAGGCCTTTCAAAGTCCCCATTCACACAGCAATATCAACACATACATCACAATTCCAACAAGAAAAACGTTGAAATGCAATAAGAAGGGAATCTAACCTGATGTCCTGGAGGGGTTTGTGTTATGCAATACATCTAGATTTGGAGTTCGATTGGTGATAAAGTAGAAAGTAGGAGAAAAATAAAGAAAATAACACACAAAGCACACTACGATTTGAGTGGTTTGTCTTAAAAGCAAGCCTATATCCATGAGTGAAGACAACTAAAAGAACTTCACTGTGAACAATGGAGATATTACAGGTACGACTCTTGGCCCTCAAAGATACATTATATATCATAACCATAATAACCTGAGCTGGTCAGATCTAATTCCTTTTGATTTGGGTTGGGTCTGGTCAAGAAATGGGTTGTCGGATCGCACATCTAATTGAATTCCTTTCTTGGATGTCATTCTTGATGATCCTACTTTGTGCTCTTTTCCTCCTTCTAAGATGATTTGGAAATCAAAGACTTCTTTAAAAGTTAAAGTTTTTGCATGGACTGTTGTTCATAGAAGGATTAATACTAAATGATATGTGGCAGAAGAGAAGACCTACGTTTTGTCTTTCACCTCAATGGTGTTGTATGTGTAGGAGGGACGACTGAGAGTTTGGATCACTTGTTTTTGCATTGCTGATGTGACTTTTCGTTGTGGTCGTCATTGTTTCATCTCATTGGGATTTGTTGGGTTCCTCTGGCTTCTTGTGCTGATTTGTTGGTGATTGACTATTGTGGATTTGGTAGAAGTTCCAAGGGGGTGATGTTGTGGAGATGTGTGGTTCTTGCCATTTTTTGGGTCTTGTGGTTAGAAAGAAATGCAATGTTATTTGAGAATCGGGCTGAGGAGTTTAGGGATTTTATGGGAGAGGGTGGTTTTTTAAGCCTCCTTTTAGGTTTCGGCATCTAAAGAGTTTTGTGGAATTCCTTTATTTCTTATTTCTTCTGATTGGTTGGCGGTTTGTGGAATGTAGGACATTTGCTATTTTTCTCTCTTTCTTCTGTAGGACTTCGTCCTCTTGTACATTCTTCTCCTCTCTTAATAAATCTTCGTTGCTTATCAAAAAAAAAAAAAAAAAAAATGATCACAACAGGTGAATATGATTTTTAATCTTTTTGAAATATTTCCTGAATTCTTAGTCCTCTAATAAGAGATTACCAACTTGAATAATGATAATGCAGAAGCTTGCTACAAGTTGAATCTAAGGGCTGTTCTAGTAGGCTAACATAGAGATCTATGCAAGTAAGGTGATTTACAAATTACAACTTATCATATAAAATAGAAGCATACATAAATGAAGCATAAATGAAAGCATGCTATAACAAAAGTGAGGGTAGCCCTCAAAGAGAGGCCTGTTTTGTGAGGTGACATGAGCTCAAGTATCTAGGCCTGAGGTAAGAGATGAGCTATCTAGGGGGAGAGCAAAAGGAGGGATTGGTAGTAAAAAGCATTTCTCATATGTGGATTTTAGTCCAAAGATTTCTCATATTGAAAGAACTTTGTCGGAGCTATCAAATTCCCTCCAACTGATCCCCTCCGACTGAGACCTTTTAGGCCTTATATACGAGAAGACTTGATGTAACCTTTCTGAGTGCCACAGTGGGTCTACTGAGCTTAGGTTGTTGGGTGAATCAAGCCCTGTAGTTCGCAAACCTGTCACATCTACTACTTTAGTGTAAGTCTTTTGGGTACAAGATATCTTTTTAGATAGGTTTTATATTGCAAAGTATGTTACCTGCAACACGCAAACATGTGTCAATGACACATTTTCCTCATCCAACCTTCAGTTAGGTTAAGGCAAGAGGTGCTGCACTGCTGCCCCCAAGTGACCTCGAGGCGTCATCCACCTCATTGGGCCTCCACTCTAACTGCCAAGCTAAGACTTTGGGTCACCACTGTGCTAGGTCACTGTCCAGTGACCTTGAAATTTAGAGCACTAAGCTCAATATTGAGCCTCCCAGGTCCTGCTTCTGACCTAGATAGGTGTCAAGAGTTTAGGGCATAGGGCTATAATCACTCCTCAGGATCCTTTGGAGGTTCACTCACTTTGGCTTTCATCCTTGTGGAGTCTCCAATATTGAGCCTCTTGGTAGGTGATGCACTGATGCCTTAGGCAAGGGAGAGATGATACATCACGCGACATACTCGAGGTGTGAACTTGACGAGCTTGTGGCTGGCACATTATATGCATGTGATCTTGAGGGTCACATGTTGGCCTCATTAGATGGTATGGTGCATTTTGACCAACTAAGTTGAATGTTGATTTTGGCCAGGTGTCCAGCGTAGTAAGCACAGTAGCACACTTGTGTCATGCTTTAATGAACTACACAGTGTCACTCTTTGGTTGTTCAGAATTTAGCCATATAAACAAACATTAAAGTACGAAGATGGATACAACCAAAGTAAAGATAATCACTTACCATGTAATTTTGTTGACAACAGAATGTTGATAACACAAATGAGGATTTTAATAGTTTTGTTGTGGTAAAGCTGATCGCTTACTGTGTAATTTTGTTGTTTTTTCTGGCCATTTGTCTGAAATCTGAAACATTGACTGAAGCTATTAAAAGCAATATTGTTCTTGTCCAAGAGAGAACATCCGTTTCTGTGTCTGTCCATCCAGCACATGCTATGCGTGTTTCATAATCTTATACTGTCAAAGCATCTTCTAACACTTTATTCTGACATTTGTCACTACCTATAGAGGTAAACAGAAAATTTTATATGGTGTTTAGTGTCCACTTATTGATACTTTTTTGGCTGCATCTTTTTTAAATTAATATGTTTCAAAATTTGAGTACTGGAATGGTCAGTCTTATAAATGTCTACATCTTGCTACTGATATCCTTCTCTTCTGAGCTTATAAAAAAAAAAAAAAAAAGAAAAAAAAAAAAGAAAAGAAAAAGAAAAAGAAAATCCTTTTGTTCATTGGTATGCCAAAGCAATGTAGAAGTAATGTCTTCTTCGAGATTAATTTTTATATTGATGCCACATATTTTGTTTTCCTACATTGCTATCCTTCATGTGGGAGTGGGATGCTTAGCATGTGTTAGATTCATTAGTTATTAGTATAGGAGTATTTTTGTAATTCCAGCTTTATTATTGTAAATTTGTATATAAGGGGCTAGCTGCCTACTTTCTTCTCTTTCTTCTCTCTTTCATCTTTTCCAGATCTAACAGCTTGAACAGAGAGTGGATTTTTCAACAGATGAAAGGAAGTTTTGGAATTGTGTTGATACCATGTGCTTCAAATTTGGGTCACCATCAGTTTGTAGATTTAATTCTACTGCTTTCACGATGGCTTTAGGCTGCAGTGAGCATTTTAATTATAGTTTTAGTTTTAGATTTTTCCTTCTATTTTATTATTGCCTGAGTGTAAATGTTTAGATTGGCATTAAGGCTGCATGGTATTATCTAGTCAACATCTTTACTCTTTTGGGGTTGTCCTAGAGTTGTCTGGGGAGCTCACAGTGTGATAGCCACTTAGGGTGGCACTACTGTTAAAGAATCCAAAACAGATGAGTTCATAATGTTGGAAATAAGATTTTGCCAAAAGGCCTTGGGCTTAATGGCATGTCTTCCCCCATAAGGGTGGATGGGTTTCAAGGGGTTGTGGGTTTGACTCCCCTTGGATGTGTCTCTTAACTAGCAGAAAAAAACAAAAAAGGAAAAAAGTTTGATATAAGATTTTGTTTACAATTGAGATGACCTTTTGCATATACTTGCTTGTTGGATTTTGTTATCTGATGCGTAGTGTTTTGTGGATTTTTCAGTTTTGAACAATTTTGCATCAATTTGACAAATGAGAAACTTCAGCAACATTTCAATCAGGTTTGTGGGGAAAGAGATCTCTGTTCTCTTCTGCATCCTTGGAATTTCTATGGTCTGTCTATATTGCATATATCCTGATGCATTAATATCTTGTTGGACAGCATGTTTTCAAAATGGAGCAAGAAAAATATACAAAAGAAGAAATTGATTGGAGCAACATCGATTTTGTTGATAATCAAGATGTTCTGGATCTCATTGAAAATGTTTGTGGCTTCGACCTCTGCATAAATTCCTTAGACTATCAGCAGTTGTAATTTTCTTTACACATGATGTTTAGTCCTGTATTCCTGTTAAAGAAAAGTGAACTTTGCTAATTGTGGATTGATCCAATATAATATTCTAACTTTTTTGTTGATTGATCCTTAAAAATGTGGATAAAACAAATGTCACAGGTAGTGCTATCATAGTTATTAAACCCGTCTGAACACTAACCCAGTTGAGAGGGCAGGTCACTAAGTCACTGGTTCAACTGCTGGTCACCAGTTGGACTGGTGTTACAATTAAAAAATAATGAAAATATAAATAATTTGAAAAAAAAGTGAATTTTTCCCTAAAAAGAAGGAAAATACATATAAAATTTATTATTATTTCAAATTTTAAATATATTTGAACTATTTAGAATTTATTACATATTATTTTAAACATGTATGACTTTTAAATATATTTGGATGTTTTAATAAGAAATAAAAGTAGAATGAATAATACATGTTCTCATTTTTAACTAAAAACCATAGCTGGCAAAGTGGTAAGAGGCGTTACCATGTTCTCTTCCTTTCATGGGTGCTATGTTTGAGTCCCACTACTTGCCCCTTTGAATTATTTTGCTACAAACATTCAGCTTATGGCTGGTCAAACTGGTTTTGGTTCACATTGGTTCACCAAAAATGTGTCCAGTTTGAACTGTTCTTACGGGTTCACTCCGGTTGATTTGCTCAAATGATCCTCACAAAGAACTAAACCGACCTAAGGTCAGGGTCACCGGTTCACCGGTCGGACCGGCCAGTCTAGTCCGGGTTTAATAACTATGAGTGCTATACCCTTGATTGTGAAATATGTTCTTGTGATTTTGGTCATGTATTCATTTATGATTTTCATTCTAGAGGGAGCAATTTAAGGGTTGTTGGTGCTTGAAATGAACTCATTTATTCCTTTCCTCTCTTTGGTTTGCTCTCTACTGAGTCTTTCTGTTTATATCTATATATATAGGTATATATTTAACTGAATGCTGCTCTGTTGTATACTTGTATTCTATGAGAGGATGAAAATTGTGAAATACCACTGTATGAGATTAAAATGTGAAATTGCTCAACCTTAAAAATTCTAAAATTTCTGGTCCTACACCCTATATTTTAGGCTTTAAGAAAAAGGTTGCCTCAGCGATGTAATGCAAGTTGAATAGAAGATGTGGAGTGAAAAACTTGTAGTTATTTATAGTTTAACAGAAGATCTACATATAAATATTCCTGATGAAAGGATGAAATGTGATCAAAGATATAGATGAATACTAGTGAAAAAAAAAATTGTGTAGCAGAACTCTAAATGGTTGGGATAAGGGTTTGTTGAGTTTAGATAGTATGAGAATTGGCATTGAACAATTATTTCAAAGAGTAAATCTTGGATCCAAAGAATCTATGGGTTAAAAACTTATGTGCATTTGAAAGGAAAGGGATCAAAGAACATCTGAAAGAAAAGAAGCTTCATTGATATAGTTTAATTCCACCTTCGTGAATACTCTTTTTTGGCGGTTTCACAGTCACACTGATGACCGTAACCCCTCTTTTGTATCTTTTTAAAACTCTCTTAAGCCATAGATAGGGGTTCAATTTTGTATTCTGATCTTGATGAGATATTTTTTCTCAATACTTGGGTCATTAGATGGCAGTAAGGAGAAATATGCAAGTTGATGTTCACCACTCAAGTTGGCTTCTTGTAAGTTATTTACGCAAGAGTGTTTGACATTGAAAGATTGAATTGCTGATGCTTTTCATCATTGAATTAGGGGCATTGCATTGTACATAAGTTTGTATGGATGCTGTCATGCAATTATGTATATGACTTGTTTTACCTTCACTATGGTGTGCTATCATCACCCAAAAGCTGAAAGAGAGAAGGGTCTCATGAGTTCAACTGTTGCAAAGAGGAAGGATAATTAAGAGGGAAGAAAATTGGAGTTAGGAAGAGGGTTACAGTGGTTTTTTTTTTTTTTTTTTTTTTTGGGGGGGGGGGGGGGGTTGAGAATGGCTCAAGAGGAGGATAAGATAGAGAGTGAGAGGAATGAGGGTAGTGTATGAAACTGTAATTGATTGCTTTTCTAGCTGAGTTGGGTAGTGAGAGAGAGAGAGAGAGAGAGCAACTTATTTCTTCAAGACCTCAATTTGAAATTGTGTTAATTACTAAATTGATAGTCAATAGGGGAAAAGAAAAGTTGGTGAGTATTTTAAAGAGTGAACCAGTGAATAAAAGATATGCAAATATATGTAAGCTATCGTTGACTCCAGTTTAAAGTCTAATAATTCAGCTTGCTTCAATCAAATTGTTACAGAATGGGAGATATAATTCAGTCAAAGTTTTCTTTAAACTAACTTCATCAACCCTTTTTATTTTTGCTCCAAAGTTTTTTTATTTTTTATTATTAGAAAATGTTCTTCCTTTTTAATGTTTTATATTTTTGCTTCATAGTTCTTTGTGTTTTTTTTTTTTTTTTGGTTAGAAAATGTTCTTCCTTTATATTTTCTACAATTTGACTGATAGAGGATTTCCTTTGTATATGCTGCTCCAATCTATTTTTCTTAATTTTGAGCTGGAGATTTTAAATTAACATCATCTGCATAGATCAATTGATGTATTTCAATATTGATTCATGCAATAGTTTAGCATTTCAAGGAGGTAATTTTATAGACACTGGGAAAACATATTATTCTAAGAATTTCTCTCTATATGCATTTGTTGAGATGTTGCCTTTTTATGTTAGGATGTTACCAAACAAAATCTCTCTGTCTCTCTCTCTCTGTTGGCCATAGTGCAAGTATAATCAATCAGGAATGATTTCTTCTAAGATAAGAATGTGAGGAATATATCTATACTATAATTAAGAGTTTTTTTGGGGGGTTAACTTATCTAGTAAATCCTTATCAATAATTAAGAGTTTTTTTGCTGACCTCATCTTTTGCTGATGTGTCTCTCTAATAAGCCTTCCCTCCAAAATCCACTCCTCTCTTCATCCTTGGCCCCACAAATGATGTCAGCCACTTCCTCTAACTTTTTCTTCCCTTCCTCAACACAACCTTCCCACTTCCTCTACTTTTTCCCTATTCCTTCCTCTCTATTTTTTTTTCTTTCTTTTCTCCCCCACCCCTCCACACACAACGTTAGCACCTCCTCCTTTTTTTTTTTTTTTTTGGTTCTCTTCCACTTCCCCCTACACCTTCCTTCTCCCTCTACCTTTTCCTTATCCCTTATTTTATTATTTAGTATGGGTTTTCTATTGCTAATTTTTTAAATAACCAGTTAGTTATTAGAAAAGTAATGAGTAATCATGGGATCCTGTAAAGGAGAATCTTGAGTGCTTGGTTTGCTATAAATAAGCAATTGTATTATTTGGTTAGTTTTCATGCGTATTTGACAACATATTCAATCAAAAATTAAATATTTTTTCCTGTAATTTCTTGATTCGATTTATACTCTTCTAGATTTTGTCTTCAATTAATCAGGTTGTCCCATTTTTTTTTCCTTTTTTCTTTTTTGGGGGAGCTATAAAGAAGTTGGGTATAAGTAACAACCCCTAACTGTCCAAGACAACTAATGGGAAGATGGACATATTGCTTTATAAGTAGGGATGCAAAGAGTTGAATCATACATAAAAACATGTTGGCCTAAGCTCTGAATCACTAAACTATTTGTTGTCTTCATATTCATTTGTGATTCCCGCGCATCACGCGGGTTCATACTAGTATATATATATTGATAAAAAAGAGAAATTCATTAATTAGAACAATAGGTACATCGAGGAAAGCTTACACCATAAGTGTTGTCCTTTCAAACTTTCCAAAGGGCTGAAGGAAAATAATTATCCCGTACAAGGATCAATCAAATTATGACCTATATTTGCCGAATATCCGCTGCCCTTTTAGCTTGCCTGAAAACATGCCTAAACTCAATGGCTTCGAATTTGGTCAACAAATAATCAACATCCTGGATAAGCTTTATGATGCTCCAAGGCGGTTGATATTCTTTCCGACAAATATTGATAACAACTTGAGAATCACCTTCAACTTTCACTTTAGTATAACCTCTTTGCCAAGCTTGAAGAAGCCCATTTTGCAGCACTGTGCATTCTGCCACTAAGACCGAAGCATTGTGAAGATTAAAGGCTGAGGCTACATGAGGATGACCAATCGCATCCCTAATAACAAATCCTCTTGCTGTAGATTTCTTCGAGTAATAGTGTGATCCATCAAAATTAAGTTTAACCCAATCCATTTGAGGTGGTTTCCAATGAAAGTACCTGCAAACTTTCTTATCACAAGCCATAGGAGTCAAACCTGAACTATTGGAAAAATAAGAATTAATTTCCTGCCACTTAACAATCTCATTAGAATACATAAAAGCCTTACTATATAATAGCTTGAGCCGGTTGAGGTTGTTGACCACGAAAAATAACCTGATTACGATGATTCCAAATACACCAAAGAAGAATAATTATTTTTTCAAATACGTATTCAAATTTACCATATTAGTAACTTCCTATTGAAATGAAGACAATTAAACCAGTCAATAAAAGTACTAGCAAAAAGTAGTGGAGTAGGACAATGAGATTGAACAAGATCCCAAATGTTCCTAACAAAAGTACAGTTTTTGAATATATGATCAATATTTTCCCCTTATGAACTGCAGAAAGGACAATCATTAGGGATATTACATCCACGTTTCTGAAGAAACTCCATTGTTTGAAGACTTTCCCAGATCAAAAGCCACATAAAAAAATTGCACACATGGTAGGACCTTTATATTCCATGTCCAATTAAGTAAATTAGCCCTGGGATGAATATATATATATATATATATATATATATATATTTTTTTTTTTTTTCCAGTTAGTTTCTTAGTTTTTGTAAGGCACTAAACTTCATATGCTTTCTATTGTTCTTGATTGGGTGACGGACTCAACATCTATATCATTGAAGAAATTGTTTCACGTGTTTCTTATATTAAATGTATACGTGTGGGTGCTTTTTTTTATTTCTTTATTTTACAGATTAATAGTTTATCCATGTTCTATAGATTATTATTTGTATAACGCTACTTGTTTATTTATTTGGGGTTATGTTCAGAAACCTGGTGGCATTATTGCTCTTCTGGATGAAGCTTGGTAAGTACAACACTATTTGTTTATTTATTTATTTATTTTTGATAAGCAACATGAATTTTTGTTAGCAAAAGAAAAGTGTTCAAAGGAGGACTATAATTCCTACTAGAAAGAAAAAGATGAAATAAAATAAAAATAGTAACTCAACAATCTCTAAGTACTACAAACAGCCCTCCAATCAGATCTAATAACAAACAATGGAATACCAAAATTCCAGAGAAATTGAAGCCCTAAAAGAAGCCAATAAGTACAATACTGTGAAGCAATACTGCTATAAACATTTTCCTCTATTTCACTACGATTTTATTTATTTAAAAGTCTTCCATTAGATTACTCTTATTGTATAATTAGCTTTGATTCTCCTGGTGTTGAGGTATTCAAGGCTTCTGTTTTGTAGTATGTTCCCAAGATCAACACATGAAACGTTTTCATACAAGCTGAGGCAGAAGTTTAAGAATCATAAACGCTTCAGGAAGCCAAAATTACCACATACGGACTTCACCATTTGCCATTATGCTGGTGATGTAAGTTTGTTTTCGTCTGTCTGGTTCTGTATAGATGATGGTACCGGATCGTAGAATTTAGGGCTAAGAAGTAAGAAGTGCTAATTTATAATTACAGGCTCTAAAGATTTGAATTATTTTGTCAGGTCACTTATCAAACTGAATTGTTCCTGGACAAGAACAAAGACTATTTTTTTCCTGAACACCATGCACTTTTGAATGCTTCCAAATGTTCCCTTGTGTCAGGTTTGTTTCCGGCCTTATCTGATGAGTCCTCCAAAACATCAAAGTTCTCTTCGATAGGTTCTCGGTTTAAGGTGTGTTAGTTTTCTTCCTTTTAATGCTAAAAGATTTTAGTTTTACTCTATCTTGTTTTGAGAAGTATTATTTTGTACTCTATGCAGCAACAATTGCATGATTTGCTTGAAACTCTCTGTGCCATTGAACCACATTACATTCGTTGTATAAAGCCCAATTATCTTCTTAAGCCTGGAATCTTTGAGAGTAAATATGTTTTACACCAACTACAGTGTGGGGTAAGAATGTTGATATTTTATTTGTTGGTTATTGCATATATGCTGGTGTTGTATACTTGTATAATTTGTATGCAAAGCTGCCTGCATCCATTTAATTCTCCACATACTATGTGTATCATTTCAGGGAGTCATGGAGGCAATTAGGATAAGTTGTGCTGGATATCCTACTAGAAAACAATTTTATGAATTTGTGGCCTGGTTTGGCATCCTTGCACCTGAGGTTTTGAGTGGGAGGTACTTTGATTGTTTTTGTTAACTGGTAGATGTTGTTTTAAACCATCAAATATCCTGGCTTATTTCTTATAATTAATTTTATGTTAGTTTTGACGAGGTAACTGCTTGCAAGAAGGTCCTAGAGAAGGTGGGACTTAAGGGCTATCAGGTAATTTTAATTAATTGATGGGTAATCAAAACATGTTCCTTAGAATGTCATCATATTAGAACTACGTTTTTCTTTTGCAGTTATATATTTTCTCTTGATTTATTATTGTCATTACCAAATTTTTAAAGGAAAAATGCCATGACTTCATTTTATCTCATACACAATGAATTTTTTATGTCACAACTATGCTGCAAAAAGTCTAATATTCATGCTCTTCATAGACAGCTCAAGAAAATACGAAGAGACTGTTGATTAGCTTCAGTGTACCACTATAACTTAGCTTACATCATGACAAAAATTTTCTTTTGGCATATTTTTTTTTAAGACGCATCTTCTTGATGGGCCAGTGATATTTCAGTTTATCACTGGAACATAAGCCTATGATATCTTTAGTCTGCCGTGAATTTCATGTGATTGCGATGTCAATAATTTTGGTATACTCAACGAAGCCTTATCCCAATTTCCAACTACATAGGGCTGGCTATGTCAATACTTTTGGTATAAGAAGAAGAAATAGCTGTCACCAAAAATGACTTATTGGTGGTTGTTACCTTGTCTATTTGTTGCCCCACAACACCTAAGCAATAGCAATAAGTGATTAACTTGGAGTTTAACTTGAAGGATCTGTTTGGCTAATTTTGTTTTGGTAAAATCATTCATGATTATTCCATGATGTTCCTGTACTTATTGGAGGTCCTACACTTTTATATTGCATTGAGGCAAATTATCATATCAGAGGGAGTATTGTCGAGGCTATATGGATTACACAGTTTATAGAGATTGTTGTGTCATTTCATGCTATTTGATTTTAGAAGTTATTAATTTTGTAAAATTATGAAACAAATACCATTTGCTTTGTAAGAGTATGTGTCTTCCACAGTCACACATGGTATTGCTTCCACATAAAAAATGGCTGTGTTCTTTGTAGAGTGGATGTTGCACATTTTACTTGCTTTCTTTTTAGTATCTTGTAAAATTAGGATATTTTCATCGGGACAAGTAATTTTTTTGGTTTATCTTATAGTGATTTTGCTTAACCATAATTGACGGTTTTAAAGAAGAGAAAAAGGAATTAGTTGTTTTTCTCTCATAAGTAGCAGTATGACCTTTTTGATTAAAACATATTAGAACATTGAATTATGCAGTTGTTATTATTTATTTATTTATTCAAATTTATATTGCAAGAAAGAAAACGTTATTACAAAGGTAGGGAGATACACAAAGGAGGGTAGGATATCTCAGAAAGAGATTGAAAAAGTAACACTACATGCATTTACTTGGAAACAAGGATTAAAAAATTGAAAATATCGTCTCTATTTCATCATATCGGTACCTTCCGATACAAAAACTTCCTTCTATTCTTTTTGTAATTTTTGCAAATGATATATCTATATATCAGAAATGTCGTTGACATCGAAAATATTTTTTATAGTTGATTAATTTTGTTTAGAAGTTACAATTTATAGAGATATATTGACATTATATCCCGCTATTGCAATGATATATTGACTTTTATGTTTTAGTAAGCCTACAAGGCTACTAGTCTTCACATGGTTGATGTTTTCCATGTTTGCTTGTGTTTTGCAGCTTTCTCATGTTTACAAGTTTACTTTATAGTTTATAATATAGCACAGCACTATGCTGCTATACTTTCCAGACTTATAGACTTCCATGTGGTGCTATCAAGTAGTCACTAAGTTGATTTTTTAATAATATATGACATTATTGATTTATTATTGTGTAAATAATATGTATTTTTATACTTTAATATTATTTGACATTTAAATGTTAAATTTGCATAAATTTGTATTTTTTTTTTGCTCACTGCCTTGCACTTTTTGCACCCAACACCCATTTACTTGTCTTGAAGGCATTTAATTTGAAATCTTTGATTCTAAATTTTTTATTAGTGTCCAATCCATTTTTTTCTAAGCTTTCATTGAAAATTTCCACATTTACTACTCATTTCCATCATTAAAAAGAAAAAGAAAAAAAAGGTATTGATATTTTCAATATCAAAGATATTTCTTTCCATATTTCTCTATTTTTGGTCTCTCAATCTTTCTCTCGATATCAATAGTTAAGTCCTTGTTTTGAAAAAAACAAGAGAAGGGTGGAAAAAGAATACATCTACAAAAAAACTGATTTGGCATAAAGGATTTATTGATATATACCTTTACAATTGGGGCTCCTCTTTTCGACAATGTATCCATCTTTGTATTTTGCTGACTGATGAAGGAGATGGTGATTCTCCATAGTTGAGTTGTAAACTAGGGTTTAGGTTAGATATGAGAGAGAGAAAAAGAGAAGAAGATGAAGAAGAAAGGTTTAGGGTTTAATAAAATTACCCTACACCTTCTAACATATTGCTTTTATATAAGAAAGATAAGTCCAAGTACAAAACTACCCTTCAGGAAATTAAAAATAACAAACACTGTAAAACAATAAAAATAATAACTCTAACACTCCCCCTCAAGCTGGAGCATACAAATCAAACATGCCCAGCTTGGAAGACAACTGTTGGAAGGATGGACGAGCAAGAGGCTTTGTGAGGATATCACCAAGTTGATCACTCGAACGAACATATGGAGTAATAAGCTCCTTCCGAAGCAACAAGTCTCGAATAAAGTGACAATCCACTTCAATATGCTTGGTACGTTCATGAAAGACAGGATTATTAGCAATAAAAATAGCAGCCTGATTATCACAATACATCTCCAGAGGAACAGGAACATCAATACCAATGTCACGAAGGAAAGCACGAACCCACAACATTTCAGAAGCCGTATGAGCCATACCTCGATACTCAGCCTTGGCACTAGAACGAGCAACAACATTTTGCTTCTTACTCCGCCAAGTAACCAAATTTCCACCAACAAATGTACAATAACCGGACGTGGACCGCCGATCAGAACGCGAACCAGCCCAGTCAGCATCATTAAAGCCAGTGATAGAGAGAGAAGCAGAGGGTTTATACAACAAGCCTCTACCAGGAGTACCCTTCAGATAACGGAGAATAAGACAGACAGCATCAAAATGAGGGTGCCGAGGAGCATGCATGTACTAACTAACGACACCAACAACATAAGTAATGTCAGGAAGAGTAACAGTAAGATAGATTAACTTTCCAACCAGTCGACGATAGCGACCAACATCAACAAATAGATCACTCTATTCACTATCAAGTTTTGCAGTAGAGTCCATAGGAGTATCCACAGGGCGTGAGCCTAGGAGACCTGTTTCAGACAAAAGGTCAAGGACATATTTCCGTTGGGAAAAATAAATACCCCGAGAAGACCGAGCAACTTCAATCCCAAGAAAATATCGAAGAGCACCCAAGTCCTTAGTATGAAACTGCTGGCCGAAATAACGCTTCAAATCAGCAATGCCAGTTAAATCACTCCCAGAAATAATAATATCATCCACATAAACAATCAAAACAATGGTGCCAGCAGTGGAATGACGAGCAAAGACGGAATGATCAGAGGTAGAACGCTGGAACCCATATTCAAGAACAACAGCACTAAATCGATCAAACCAAGCTCGAGGAGACTGTTTCAAGCCATACAAAGCCTTTTTAAGGCGACATACAAGATGAGCATTCTCAGCAACAACATATCCTGGGGGTTGATCCATATACACTTCCTCCTGAAGATCACTATGAAGGAATGCATTCTTGATATCAAGCTGATACAAAGGCCAAGAACGATTAACGGCCACTGAGAGCAAGATGCGAACAGAGTTTAGGCGAGCAACAGGGGAAAAAGTCTCCAAATAGTCAACACCATAGGTTTGGGTGTAGCCTTTCGCAACCAGCCGTGCTTTAAGGCGTTCAATAGAACCATCAGGAAGATACTTTACGGTATAAACCCAACGACAACCCACTATCTGTTTTCCTAGAGGAAGAGGAGTAAGCTCCCAGGTGTGGTTCTTATGAAGAGTGCTCATTTCCTCATCCATAGCTTGTTTCCAGCCAGAAGAAGATAGGGCCTGCTTATAAGATGAAGGAATAGAAATAGAGGACAAGGAACAAGCAAAAGACTGCAAACAAGGTGAAAAACGATTATAAGACAAGAAATGAGCAATAGGATGTTGTGTACAAGTCCTTTTACCTCGGCGTAGAGCAATAGGTAAATCATCGGTGCGCAAGGAAGAAGGAGGCAAAACAGGATCCTCAGACCGAGAAGCTGTAGGAACAGGGCCATAAGAAATAACTCGTCTATCTTGAGATCGGTGATATACCTGCAATGGAGGGTTAGGAGCTGAGGAAATTGGAGAAGTGACCACAGGTGTAGACATGGGCATCGGAAGAGTAGGAGAGGGAAAAGAATGCTCCCCCTCACAAGAAGATATGAGATCAGAAAATAGATTCTCACCTTGGGAGGAAAAGAAAGATGTAGACTCAAAAAATGTGACATCAGCACTCACAAAGTAGCGACGAGAATCCGGACTGTAACAATGATAGCCCTTTTGAGTACGGGAATACCCAAGGAAGACACACTTCCGAGCTTGAGGAGATAATTTATCCTGACCCAAATCAAGCACATGAACAAAAGCAACACAACCAAAAACCCGAGGAGTGAGGGAGAAAGGAGGCTGAGCAGGATAAACAAGAGAAAAAGGGGACTTATGATCCAAAACAGTAGAAGGCATCCGATTAATGAGATAACAAGCAGTTAAAACAGTATCACCCCAAAAATGTTTAGGTACCTTCATATTAAACATTAAAGTACGAGCAATATCAAGTAAATGGTAGTGTTTCCGCTCAGCCACACCATTTTGCTGGGAAGTGTGAGAACAACTAGTCTGATGAATAATGCCTCGATCAATGCAAAATGAATTCATAAGGGTTTGGGTATACTCCAATGCATTATCAGATCGAAAAATCTTAATCCGCTTATTAAATTGAACAAGAATTTCATTATAAAATTGAAGAACAATTCTAGGCAATTCAGACCTCTCTTTCATTAGAAATAACCATGTCATTCGGGAATAATCATCAACAAAAACAACAAAATAACGAAAACCACTTAAAGTTGCAGTATGAGATGGACCCCAAATATCTGTATGAACCAAAATAAATGACTCAGATTGACGATCATGATTACTGTTAGGAAAAGAACTACGGTGATGCTTCCCTAACTGACAGGCCTCACACGCTAATTTAGACAAAGGACTCAATAAGGGAATAGCGGTCTTCAGTTTAGCCAAAGATGGATGACCCAAGCGGAAGTACCACTGAAGAGGAGAAATTGTAGCAGACAAGGCAGAGGAACTGAGAGACAGGGAGTCACCGGGATCCAAAAGATAAAGACCGTCCTTCTCATGCCCCGAACCAATCTTCTTCTTGGTCTTGAGGTCCTGAAAAATACAAGTAGGAGTGAAAACAATTTCACACTGTAAGGCTTTTGTTAACTGACTAACAGAGAGTAAATTAAATGGAAAATTAAGAACATAAAGACTAGAAGGTAAGGAGAGAGAGGTGGTGGGATGAAGAACACCTTGTCCATGAATAGGCAGAGAAGAGCCATTAGCTAACACGACATGATGATTAACAGGTGTTAAATCAGAAAAACAAGATGATAAACCAGATATATTTTTGTTAGCACCGGAATCAATAATCCATGAAGAAGGAGAAGCTGCTACACATGCAATATTACCTGAATTAGCTAAGGTAGCAGTAGAGGAAGAAGAAGGCTGTAGAGAAGGAAGTGCAGTGCGCAAGTGCTGGACGAGAAGCTCGCCAAGTTGAGTACTGAACGTATCACGAGAACCAGAACTAGAAGAAGCATATCCAACAGATGTGGGTTGTGACTGTGCCATACTCTGAGACTGTGCTACACCATCACTAACTTGATTCACATAATTCGGCTTACCATATTTTTGAAAGCAGTAAGGTTCAGTGTGATTTGTAACCCCACAATAAGTACATTTCCTGTCACCACGTCCATTAAGGCGACCACCACCACCACGAGAACCACCACGAAAATTACGGCCTCCACGGCCACCGCGGAAACCACCACGAAATCCGCCACGGCTTCCACTGTTAGAGACCAAAAGAAGAAACAGGGGAACTAAGCAAGGGAGGATGCTGTCCTAGGGAAGAACGCAATAGCCAGGAATAGGCATTAGTAGCCGTAGGCAAGGTCTCACTCGCAAGGATCTGATCTTTAAAGCCACGAAGATCAGAGTCCAAACCAGATAATAAGCTAGCAATCATAAACTCCTCCCATTGCTTCTTCTGCTGCTCTAAATCAGTGGTAAAAGGCCTATGCTGCAATAATTGATCCCACAAATTCTTAAGTGTGCTATAATACTCAGCTAAAGGTTTCCCAGACTGTTTGGTGATGAAAATTTTCTCATATAGCTCATACACACGAGAAACATTACTCTGATGAGAAAAAGAATCTGCAATGGAGTCCCAAATTTTCTTGGAGGAGTCACAAAATTCAACGGTTGTAGCAATATCGGGATCCATACCATGCCAAAGCAATCCCATAACAGCAGAGTCTTCGCAAATCCAATCTTCATAAGTGGGATCACTAGCACTAGGAGGATTGTCAGTCAAATACTTTAACTTTCGATGAGCACGTAAATAAACTCTAACTGCATGTGCCCAAGCCATGTAATTTAAACCATTCAACTTTTTCGAAGTGATAGATTTAGGCAAATCATTGTCAACATTAAAAACTGGGAGTTTTTCTTCAGTCTTAGTACTGGATTTCTCTTCTGCCATCTCAAACACAAGGTTCAAACCAGGGACTTAAATATCGCGATATATCGACGATATATCGCGATATTTCGTTGTATCGGTGCTCAACGAAACGATATTTACTTGCGATATTATAAAATTTTGGAAAAAACACATTATCGACGATATATCGCGATATATCGACGATATATCTTTTGTTTTAAATTTCGTCCAATTTCTTCCACTTATCGTCGATTTATCGTGGATATATCGTGGATATATCGACGATATCGACACGTGCATGTATATCGTTTTTCCAGCTTCTGCTTTTGCTGTTGCTGGTGCTGTCCTCCTCCATTATTAGGCTCTCTTTTGCTGTTGCTGGTCATTTTTCACATGAAATGTGAAAAGTTTCCTTTACTGCTTTGCTTTTGGTCAATTTTCCAAGATGCTTGCAGGAATTGCAGCCTTTTCTTTGGCTGTATGCATGAGTTTTTCCTCCATTATTAGTGCAATACAGCACTCCTTCAAAGTTTTGTTTAGTGCTCTACTGTTAGTGCTTTTTCCAAATGCTTGCAGCCTTTTCTTTGGCTGTTTGGTTATGGTCTTCCTCCATTATTAGTGCTCCCTTTCACGTGAAATGTGAAATACAGCACTCTTTAATTCAAAGCTCCATCCTTTAGTGCTCTGCTAGTGGGTCATTTTTCCAGATGCTTGAAGATGCTTTCTTTGGCTGTTTACTTGTGCTTTTCCTCCATTATTAGTGCTCCCATTCACGTGAAATGTGAAATACAGCATTCCGTCCTTGTTCAATCACTTCATTCCCACTATAACTCTATAAGTGAAGGCTGTGAAGCTGTGAAGTGAGTTGTGATTTCTAAACAAAGGAGGCAAGGAGCAAAGAAGAAGTTGAGAAAAATCAAAAGAAGTTGAGAAGATCAAAAGAAGCAGAGAAGAAAGCAAGTAGCAGACTAGCAGAGTAGCAGGCAACATCAAACAGATAGTGCATTAAACCATTAATTGAAGACTTGAAGGTTATATAATTTATATTATGTTCATTACTTAATTTATATAATGTGCCTAACGAACTTTGTTGCTTTTTTTATAATCCCGTAGACAGTAATAAATTTATAATCCCTTAGACAGTTATTCATAAATCATAATTCATAATTTTTTATTATTTCAATTATTATTTATATAGTTAACAAGTGTTCAAATTAATTTGTGTATGTAAATAATAATGGTTAGTAAGCTATTAGCTCGTCCAAAATTAATTTATTCTTATACACGTACTGATTAAGTGATTATACAACTTATACATTCCTAACAACTTGATCATAATGTGGGACTTTCTAGTTGGTGGACGAGTTACTTATTTATTTATTTTTATTTTTTTAAAAAAACTAACATGGCAGTATGGCACTATGTTGGAGATTAATAAATAACATCTGTCAGTCAAGGAAAACCAAACCCGTACAGTAGGATTAAATATACATATATACTTATATACTTATACTTATACACTTATACACTTATATAGTTATATTACTTATATACAATTATGAGATTTGTCCTAAATTTATAAATTTATAATCCCTTAGACAATAATTTATAAATCATAATTCATAAATTCTTATTATTACAATTATTATATAGTTAATTAGTTATATACTTGTATGTTTTACACTTTTACAAGTGTTCAAATTAATTAGTCTATGAAATAATAATGGTTGGTAAGTTATTAGCTTGTCCAAATTAATTTATTCTTATACACGTACTGATTAAATGATTATACAACTTATACATTCCTAACAACTTGATCATAATGTGGGACTTTCTAGTTGGTGGACGAGTTACTTATTTATTTATTTTTATTTAAAAAAAAAAACTAACATGGCAGTATAGTTATATTACTTATATACAATTATGAGATTTGTCCTAAAGTTATAAATTTATACTAAAGTTATAAATTTATAATCCCTTAGACAATAATTTATAAATCATAATTCATAAATTCTTATTATTACAATTATTATATAGTTAATTAGTTATATACTTTTATGTTTTATACTTTTGCAAGTGTTCAAATTAATTAGTCTATGAAATAATAATGGTTGGTAAGCTATTAGCTCGTCCAAATTAATTTATTCTTATACACGTACTAATTATATAACTTATACTTAATTACTTATACACTTATATAGACATAGTTAAATAAAATTATGAGATTTGTCTTAAAGTAAATCATAATTCATAATTTCTTATTATTTCAATTATTATATAGTTAATTAGTTATATCAGTATAGTTATATACTTATATGTTTTACAAATTACAAGTGCTCAAATTAATTTGTCTACGAAATAATAATGGTTAGTAAGCTATTAACTCGTCCAAATTAATTTATTCTTATACACGTACTGAATTACTGATTATACAACTTATATTTAATTACTTATACACTTATATAGTTATATAGTACGTTATATACTTATATACAATTATGAGATTTGCAGTTGTATTCTTTTAGCAAAAGATGGCAGGGAAGAGTGTTGATCCTGTATGGGAACATGGGAGTCGTTTGGAGGGTACAGTAGGTGGTATCAAATGTAAGTATTGTCAAAAGACATGGAAGAGTGGTGGGGCGACGCGGCTTAAATACCATTTATTGGGGTCATATCCAAAAAATAATATAGCAGCTTGCAACAATGTGCCTCCAGAGGTGAAAGATGAGATGTGTCAACTTTTGACGGGGAAAGCTACAGCAAAGGCAGCAAAGGCAAGGAGAGATTCAAATGTTAGACAAATGTTAAGGGGTGGTATATTAGAATCCCAATCAGATGATGCTGATGAAGATGATGATGAGGACATCATGATGTACCCAACAAATTTGGATGCGGAGGAAAGAAGGAACTATAAAAAAGCCTACCATGCCTCAAAGGCTAGTGAATGGGAGGAAGAGCAACGGAGAAAATTCCAATCAGAGGCTGGTTTTGAAAGTTTTGGTGTTGGTGGCTCAGGTTCTGGTAGAAGTAAAGGCAAAGGACCAATGCCTCCACTTAAACGTAGTCAAAGCGTTCGGGTGCCAGAAACTCATATCCCCTCCGTTCCTTCTCTGTATAAATCAGCACAATCAAAACAAAGGACTATTAAGGATGCTTTTATTAAAGGCAAGATAAAGGAGGGTTTAGGTAGATTAGTTGCAAAATTCTTTATACATGAGAATGTCCCGCCTGAGAAGGCCGCTTCCCATCACTTCAAAAATATGATTGCTGGAGCTCAGTCTTCTGGAACAGGCGTTAATCCTCCTTCCCCATATGAGATTAGAACTAAATATCTTGATATGGAGGTAATTACTAATTTAATTCAAAATATTAGTAGTTATTCATTATTAGGTTTTATTTATGACCTTTTGATTTGTTTATATGATTTTCCTTAAATTCCATTTCATCTCACAGGTGGAGGAAATGAATAAATACGTTGCACAGATAAAGCCATTGTGGAAGACATATGGCTGCACCATTATGTGTGATGGATGGACAGGTCCAACAAAATTGTCCATCATCAACTTTATGGTGTATTGTAAAGGGAAGACAGTTTTCTTAAAATCGGTGGATGCTTCAGATAGAATCAAAGACCATATGTATATTTATTCTTTGATGAGAAATGTCGTGCAGTCAATTGGTAGCAAAAATGTTGTCCAGCTAGTGACTGATAATGACAGCAATTATAAGAAAGCGGGGCAGCTGTTAATGGAAAAGTATAATTTATACTAGACACCCTGCGTTGCTCATTGCATCGACCTCATATTTGAGAGGATTGCTGATAAAAAAGGTGTTAAAGAGGTGATCACTGAAGGGAGGATGATCACAAACTTTATATACAACCACAGTTGGTTGTTGGCACAAATGAGAGCATGTTGTGGAGGAGATATTGTGCGACCGGGTGCCACTCGGTTTGCCACAAATTATATTACACTCGACAGCCTATTAAAGAAAAAGGCGGGCTTGAAAACCTTGTTCACCTCTGATGAATGGAATGAACATCCATTGAATAGAACGCAAATAGGCCGTCACGTTGAATCACTTATTCTAAACCACACTTTCTGGGCTAGGGTTACAAAAGTATGTGGTATTTATGAGCCTCTTTACCGATCGTTGCGCATTGTTGATAGTGAGGTATTCCCAACTTTGGGTGTAGTATATCAAGCGTTCCAAGTAATGAAAGAGACCTTCCTATCATCTAATCGGAATGTGGAATGGGTCTTAAAAGCCATAAAGGAGCGCTAGGACAAATCAATCGATCATCCTTTATTGTCGGCAGGTATAATTTATACATTATAAATTTCTACGTTAAATTCCTATATCTAAAATTATAGAAAATAATTTATATATGTTATTTGATATTTTTTATTTGTTAGTTTGTTACACACTTACACCACACAAAGTGAAACTAATTAAATTGTATATTTGTGTTTGACATGAATGCTAGCATACTACCTAAACCCAAAGTATCAATACAAGAATAACATTAGTCACAACCAAGACTTGACTAATGCAGTGCTTGAGGTCTTCCAAAAGTTGGAACCAAACTCTGACAGGAGTGGAGAGATTGGAAATGAGGTAACACAACAATAATAACTATCAAAGTTTATATTTTAATATTTATTCTATTTAATCACTGATGAAAAGGTTGCACTTGTAGATTATAATGTTTCGAGAAGTGAGGGGTAAATTTGGAGAGAGACTCGCAATTGCATCAAGAGAATGCATGACAGCTGGTGCGTATAGAACTATATAGACTACTAACAAATTTGTTAACTTATAAATTTTAAAGTTGTAAATAATAAAATTAATAGTTTCATTTTATTATGGGCAGCTGACTGGTGGGATATGTATGGGGTTTCTGCTCCAACATTGAGGGGATTGGCAATGAAGATATTGTCACAAACATGTTCCTCTTCAGCTTGTGAAAGGAACTGGAGCACGTTTTCCCTAATACATACAAAACAGCGCAATCGACTAGCGTACGAAAGGCTCGAAAAGCTAGTCTTTTGTTATTACAACATGAGGTTGAGGGTCAGAGATATGGAAGCTGAGATGGAAAATGCAGCAGAGTTAGAGCCTCTAAATTTGCTTGATATATCAGTCGAATTAGGAGAGGAGAATGAGAATCCTCTTTACGAGTAGATTAGGCCCTCACATATGGATGGGCCAGATGGTGAACCTGATCTAAAGGTGGTAGAAGAAGCTCAAAACCTCGGGATTGACGTCGAGAGAGTTATATCTGAGGAGGTTTTATCAAGCGAGGATGCAATGAGAATAGACTCGATGCATTCTAAATCTTCTGACTCTTCTGACACCAATACTGGAGGTGGGGATAGTGATGGAGATGATGATGGGGACGATGGAAGAGGGGGTGGAAATTATGGAGCTGGAGCTAGTCCGAGGCCATTATTGAGTCTTTTTACTTGTGAAGCGGATTTCACACATGCGACACAGGATGAGGAGCATGGCTCTAGGAGAGCAGGGCCAGGTATTGGGGCAATAGGCAAACATTATTCGAGGAAAAAACGGGGACAAAACACAAGCAGCCAACAAGATGTAGATTCCCTTTCCTCGAACTTCGAGTCTATGAGTATAGGATCACAACAAAGTCATTTTGGGTATGGAACAGACTCGAGCCAAGATACCTATCCCCATCAACAAGTCCAACCTGTGCCATATCAGTCATACAACCCATATGGGATGGGCTACTATAACACTGATCCCTCAGGGGCATATATTTATGGACAACAATATCCATATCAACAACCAATTGATTATATGCCCAATCCATACTCAATGTATCCATCAGTCCCACCACAAACAAATGAAGGAGCTCCTGAGACTGAACCACAAGATTTGCCACCAATGGGAATCCTACGACATTGTTCTGCTGATGAATATGACCGCCATCTACAGAATTATCTGCTCAATTATGCTAATTATATGAAATGGCCAACCTATTGTCGTAATATTACCAATATGGAAAGGCAGAATAGGGATAGAAATGATGATTTTGAACCACCAAGGAGCTCCATGTGGTATTAAACTACTAATGTAACTATGTAAGTATGTGAGTATGTAAGTGTTTATTGTGTAAGTGATAAATATTTACAAATTTTAATCTCATATGACATTTGGATGTTATATTTGTATGAATTTCTATTATTTATTTTCTCATCGTATCACACTATTTATACCCTACACAACACATACTTGTTTTATACACATTTAAATTGCAATTTTTTGATGCTAAAGTGTGTATTATAGTCTAAATCATTGTTTCCCAGAGTTTCAATAAAAAATTCCGCGTTTAACACATAATATCCACCATATCTTTAAAACGATATCGATATTGTCGATATATCCAACGATATATCCGATATATCCACATTTTTGGATCCTCGATATACCCAGCGATATCGATATTAAAGACCTTGGTTCAAACAACAAAACCAGATCTGGAACTAAACCAACAGACCCTTAAATCAGTCAACGAACCAATAACAGACTTGAGAAATAGCAAACCTCCCAAAACACTTGAGAAACCCACAAGAATATCAACAATCTGATGGAAAATCACATAACCAGACCTCTTTACATAGCAAGATGACTCAGAGCAAAGCTACAATCACCATACCAAGGCAGCAAAACCAGGAAAACATGATAACAGAGGCCAAAACTTCAGGAAACACACAGCCGACCCTTCAAATCACATAAAAAGACAAGTAATTGTGATCCAAACATCAAAACAACTCCAAAGCCACTCAAGAATCACCTAGTCGGCACCCATAGAGACTACCCAAAGCAACAAACTCGAGCCAAAGTCTCAAAAATTTGAGTTTCAAAAAATCGCACTAAAATCTGGGAAAAATATAAGAAAATTCAAAAATCATACCAAACGACCTCGGATCGCAACGAAACTTCACCAGAAATTTTCCCTAGGGGAGTCGACCAGATTGGGGAGATCAACTCACCCTGCTGACGTCATATGCTGACGTCAGCATCTACTCTGATGATGTCAGCAGGTTTGTGTTGATGATATCTTGCTGTGCTCCTCTTCTATTTTTCAGATTTGTCACACAAGAATCGATTAGGAGGCTCTGATACCAAGTTGAGTTGTAAACTAGGGTTTAGGTTAGATATGAGAGAGAGAAAAAGAGAAGAAGATGAAGAAGAAAGGTTTAGGGTTTAATAAAATTACCCTACACCTTCTAACATATTGCTTTTATATAAGAAAGATAAGTCCAAGTACAAAACTACCCTTCAGGAAATAAAGAAATACCAAACACTGTAAAACAATAAAAATAATAACTCTAACATCCATATTATAATGAGGTCCAAAAATGACCATTGAATAAAATAGTGTATCCTGGATAGGTTTTGGAAATTTGATCTTACTGATCCAGTTTATATTTGCAGATTGGTAAAACAAAGGTGTTTCTTAGGGCTGGTCTGATGGCAGAACTAGATGCCCGCAGGAGTGAAGTCTTAGGAAGATTGGTGAGCATTATCCAGCGGAGAATCCGTTCTTATCTGGCTCACAGAAATTTTATCTTGCTGCGTCTGTCTGCAATACATATTCAAGCTGCATGCAAAGGTAATATATTGGGTTATATATGCGCATTTGTGTATTTGGACCTTTTGAATGAGCTCACCAGTAATATCTAGTGAGGCTTTTAGAACTGTATATAATTGCCTATGCTGATTGCAGGACAACTTGATCGGAAAGTTTACGCGAGCATGCGGAGAGAAGCTTCCTGTCTAAGGATCCAGAGAGAATTGCAAATGTATGTTGCAAGGAAAGCTTACAAAGAATTGTGTTCGTCTGCTGTTTCTATTCAAACAGCTGTGCGTGGGATGATTGCTTGCAGTGAGCATCGCTTCAGAAGGCAGAGAAGAGCGGCAATTATTATTCAGGTGAGAGTGTGAGTCAATAATCTGACAAAATGCATACTGATATCTATTCAGGTGAGACCATAATCTGACAGAATGCAGGACTGATATCTAGAAAATTCTTGAAACAGCCTTTTTTTTTTTTGGGGGGGGGGGGGGGGGGGAGGGGGTTGAAAGCATCTCAACATCTTTGATGTAAGACAGCCCTTAAAGATGAGATTAAGGTTTCCTACAATCAAGCTTAGGTGGGCTAAACCTTGTTTTCTTTGGATTCTTTGAAAGGAGTGGTGGTATTTGGGTTTAGGAATGATTTAGGGTTGATTTGATGAAGGTTTAAGGGTGAATATGGGGTGAAATCAAAAGGTAAAGGTTGTTGGAATTTTTGGACAGAATGGGTATTTTAAGGTTTTTCAATGGTAAAGTGTATGGAAAGGTAGCGTTAGGGTTTATGGTGAAGTAAAGGTTTTAGGGTTGAAATTGAAGCTAAGGAGAAGGCTGATTGTGGGTTAAAATGAATCACAGTAGTGCTGTAAAAATGATTAAAGAAGAAGAAGAAGAAGAAGATAAACCTTTGGAGTCTCACTAGAGGGTTTCTAGGAGTCTCACCTAGAAGAAGATCAATGGAGTCACACCATTAATTTAAGAAAAAGTTGCAGAAAATTTCATTAACGAGTTGTTATAATTATGCTTACAAGCCTTACTTATATAGAGGACTCTTACTTGTCAAACAAGGACTCTTACTTTCTAAATTCTGTTACTTGTCAAAACAAGGACTCTTACTTTCTAAATTAAGACTCTTACCAAAAACAATCAAAGGGACCCAACTAATTCCTAACGAGGATAGGAATTGACTTATTACCAAACACCTACTAACTCGACTACCAAACAAACCAAAATCTATAAATTACTAAAATACTCCTAAAACTGTAAAATTACTAAAATACCCTTAAAATATGGACTTTTCACAATTCTTCAAATTCAAGGAGGCTTGAACCAACATGGTTCTACCTTACATCCTAGACAAATACTCCTCTTCATGTGCCACCTAGGGTTGGGTGGTTGTTGCGTTGGTGGGGCCCACATATCCTTTGCAAACCTTTTAAATTTCATCCGCATCAATCTTATTGGTATGCCAATATACTATTTGTACTTAGCAAAGTCTTGCAAAAGTACTAGTTTTAGGGTTGAGCTGAAACGTTACTGAAGAAGGAGAAGAAGAAGAGTTACGGTTGAGAGTTGGAGCTAAGATGAGATTTAGGGTTGATCTGAACTTAGGGCTGTTCTTTATCTTATTTTCTTCATTGTATACTTATCAAAGGGTTATCAATTGGAAATGAGATGAGCTAGACCTAATTCAGCAGTTATAAAATAATCTTGAAAGTAAGGTGAAAATATAAGTGGGCTTTAATTGGGGGGGGGGGGGGGTGCTTTCTTAAGGCTTTGAAAAAAGCCCCTGAGGTGCCCTTAAAGTAGGAAGCCTTGCTTAGGGAAAAAAATAGCCCAAGCTTTGTGCTCGCATGGGCCTTGTGTCTTGGTGTGCTTTTAATAGCTATGAATCCTAGAGCATTAGTTCCTCTTGAGAGCTACAAGCTTCTTTTTTGGATATGGCAAATGAAGTGGTGGAGCTAGATCAGTATGAGGTATGATCCATATGATATGGCGGGTGATATCACGAAGAAAGTACATGTGCCATAGTCTTTCTGGAGCACATGGAAACACATTCACCTCTAGTAAACTCATGACTCAACTACTTAGGCTAGTAGAGTGTCCTCCCCTTACAGCTTTATTGCATTTATAAGTTGCTACTTGCTACCAATGGATGTCTTTTATGTCTCTTTGCCTTTTTTATACATAAAGAAGAAGAGTAAGAATCAGAAGAGTATATAATTCAATCAAACTAGGGAAGTGGTTAGAGAAGCAGCAGCTGCTATGCGAGCTAGATCGGTCAAGTTTTGATGTAGATGTAGTAGCCCTCTTCTCTATGTCATAAAGTCTCATGCTGGAGGGAGCATCCCCACTTAGTGATCGGTCCGCTAGTTCACGCAAATCCGAAGAAGTTATCATGGACGAGCCACATGCAGGGAAACTTGCACGTGTGGTTCTGGCTGAAAAAGAGTAAGAATCATAAGTGTCACGACCCAAATTAATTAAGTCGTGATCAATTATAATAAAACGAGTTTTTCTTTAATAAATCATTTGATTAAAATAGGATGACACGTGTCAACTCCCATGAATTTTTAAAAAATTGGGCATTACGGATGGGGCATGTCATCGCAAAACTTGTAGAAAATCCATTTATGCAAATATCCCTGTCATCCACACATCCATGGTATCATTTCCCGCATCATATTCCTCATCCGACAAACCATAAATAATTAAAATTACAACCCTTGATTTAATTACATGTCCAATGGTCATTGGCCCAACTAAAAAGTAAAATATATACATCTTTTCCAAGAATTAAATAATACAAATTTTCATTACAATTAAGGCGGCGTTATTTCTAGAGCCCAAAAGTATGCTTCCACAGCATTGTTTGGTAAATGGACTAGTTTGCCCCTAAAACAAATCTTGCTTTTTCCAAAATATCAACATCGAATATAGCCTCAGATCATCGAGTACAGCGTCGAATCTAAGTGTGTTCAGGAAAGATTGGTTCTTGGTACAAGTTCTAGCCATCTAGGTAATGGATGAAATTCTGCTCCCCATGATTAGACAAAGAAGAAGAAAGTGAGAAGCCATGGCTGACTCTTCTTCTAAAGAAATTAAATAAATTAAAAAAATATTAGAAAAAGAAAGGGAGGTAAGAGAGAGCTTCAAAAGGACAAAAGCCGCCTTCAACTATGGTAGAAAAGCAAGCTGAAAAAGCCTTTAGAAGATAGGAAATTTCAGTGTCATTCTTTTTTTTTTTTGGGGTAAATAACGGCTCCAACTTCCCAACTTCTTACAATCATTAATGGGGAAATTCCAGTTATCTTTCTTCCTCTTAGATCACTACTCAGTCGCTTCCCAACAACTTGTCCGAGAGGCTGATTCCATCTGGTGAATAAGATCATGACCACCGTGAGAACGATTAGCACACCTAGGGCTTCGAGATTAGAGAATGTACCATACATGTCAATCTGCCATATTGTACAACATTGGTTGATATTTCCAGGTGGTAGGAGATTGAGGATAGGGAGAAGGTGGTGAAACACATGTGGGATGTGTACAAGTATAGGCATAGCCGTCGAATCTAACTACTGCGATTCTGGCAGGAGGGTTTTGAGGTAGGGTTTGCGTACTTTGGCAATGCTAAAACCAAACACTGATTGGTTGGTGAGAAAATTTGCTGGAAAAGAAGAGAAAATTTTTGTTTTGCTCTCATATCCCTTTCTCTTTGCTCATCTTTTTCATTTTTCTCTCCTTCCCGGTGAACAGCCAATAGCAGCCATAGCTCTCTCCATTTTGTGATATTTTCTCTCCTCTCTTATCTTTTAGGAGTATTTTTGTCCATTTGAAAAACATGCCGTGGAAGTAAACTTTGTTTCTCTGGCAATAGTGTCACCATACAATTATCCAAAGTAAATCTGCATATCCCAATGCTAGCATAATCCATGAAGCCCTACATAATTTGAAAAACATTTGAAATAATAGGCGTGGGTTCGACAACTCAGTAGGAACAATTTTCACAAGTAAAGTAACGCAATGATGTAAATAAACCAATCATATCATATAATATAAAATATACTTTTTGTGTATATCATCAAATCCAAAAAAATAAGTTATAATCCCTAACTTAAAATGCATGCATGATGCCTAATGCATGTGATTCCATTTCCAATTTGATTAATTCCATCAATTACCCATCCTCCCCAAAACCTAGTGCCTCGCATGCGGAAAAGAAGGAACGCGACAAAACATCCTAACTTGGGACCACAGTTACCTCAAAAGGAAACATATCAAGACATCCCTACTTGGACCGTAGTAACCTTAAATTCGAGACAACACTCAAGTAGCCCAGGACGATAGGAAAACACGGCACAACATCCTAATCTGAGACCGCATTAATCCTAACTTCAATAGCCCTCAACATTATCGAGTTAATTATTAATCTATTTATATATGGTTATGCCCACCATGAAATGCAATATACTAAATAATAATTATACTAAAAATCATTTACAAAAATCCCCACAATGGTCCATATAAAAAATAATCCCATAAATGTTCCCAATTATAATAACAATAAAATAACATAAAAAATCACATATGATTTATATCCTCTAAATCATAAATTAAACCATCAATTAAGCATGTGAATTCTTTCATAATCCCATACATTTATAATTCCTAAAAATATATACATTTATCCAAGATTCACAATTAACATGATTTTAATTTAGACATAACATACCCAATAGTTCTAAATCAAGATTTATTCCATGAAATAATGTGAAATCACAACCCAACAATAATATACAACATGATAATATTAACCCTATTACCATAACCATTGTTTCAACCTATGAAAATTGCACCTACCTTAACCAAATGTGTAGAAAATGAAAGATTGGTGTTGTAGAAGGGTAAATCTATGCCTAGGATGTACATGCAAACTCCCAAATGCAAGCTTTAACCTCTAAATGTCAAGGTTGACGATGATGGTTGAGACCCCAACTCCGTGAGTGTAGCCCAACAGTCCAAAAGCCATGATCAAGCTAGATTATGCAAGTTGGAGTCTCCAATGTATAGCCTAGCCTCCCAAAATGCAAGACCCAACTTCAAAACTTCACATCATAACTCCAAGATGCAAGGATGATGTTGAGAATGAGTAGATCTAACCCAAAAATACAAAATCCAAGCTTGTAGATGGACCATGCAAGCCCCCCAAAGCCCTCTCTCCCTCTCTTCCTTCTTTTTTTTCTCTCTCTAGCTCTTTCTCACTCTAACCTAGTGAGAAATGAGCAAAAAATACCAGATTTGGTGTTCTTAGGTCATGCTTTGATGATATAAAGGTAGTGGAGGGGTACATGCATCATTTCAGTATTTTAAAAACACTTTCAGCGAAGCCTGATAGATCGAGCATCACCCCCGATCGATCGGGGGGGTGACAGAACCCGATAAGCATTTCTAAAGGGGTAGCGATCAATTGGCCTAATACCTTGATTGATCCAAAACTAGCCCAGTTATTCCAAATCATTCGGAACCTTCCCAAACCCATTAAAATAACTTTTAAACATAAAATAAACATACCCATGCATATAAAAATCAAAATCATGCCATGCCCATGCATGAATACAAACCGACAAAATCCAATTAACACACAACTCAAACACATATTAAACCTTTAATACTATAATTTAAAAATGCGGGCGTTATAGGAAGAGTATATATGTCATGCAATTCTTATTTTATATCTCCTTATGTCTTTTATGTCTCTTTACCTTTTCTATAAATAGGAAAGAAAAGGAGTAAGAATCAGAAGAGTATATATATCATGCAATTCTTATATTATGTCTCCTTATGCACTATGTCGTGGTACTGTTATTTGCCTTTCTCTAACTTATGCATCCATGTTTTATGTTTGTAGGCTGAAATGGAAGAAGCTAAAACACAAGAAAATGAAAAACTACAATTTGCATTTCAAGAGACGCAACTTCAATTCAAAGAATCTAAAGAAACACTCATGAAGGAACATGATGTTGCAAAACAGGCAGCTGAGCAAATCTTGATTGTAGATGATGTCCCAGTCATTGACTATGCAATGCTGGAGAAGCTTATGAGTGAAAATGAAGAACTAAAAGTAAGGAGGCTGAAATTTAGGATCCACATTTTTCCCAAGGATGCTGCTTTAATGTATTGATCAAAGACTACTTAAGAATGTTCCTTTAGATCGGAACAATATTTGTGTGTTTCTATTTTTTGATCTATTGCTTATTTTTAATAAATTTTAGGTCTTGGTGAGCTCACTGGAACAGAAAATTGATGAAACAGAAAAAAAATATGAAGAGACAAACAAAATTAGTGAAGAAAGGTTAAAGCAGGCTTTGGAGGCAGAATCCAAAATAATACAGTTGAAGACTGCTATGCAAAGGTTGTTGTAGTGGTTAAGTTACTTTTATGGGCTTAAACAAAGAGTCCAATTAGATCAATATCAACAATTGACTTAATCTGGGTATTTGACTATTCTGCGTGTTTATTGGCAATATATCGTAGTTATGCTTTTCTCTATCTTCAGTTATTTATTTTCATATTGTTCAAGGTTTCTTTCATATGCAGGCCTGAAATTTTTTTTGACTTGGAGTCTGAGAACCCAATTCTTTGGAAGCAAGCATTGTTAAATTCACCTTTAAAACGAATTTCAGAGCATGCATCAACTCTGGCATCTCAGGTTATATTCTGCAGAAATAATATGCATCCTCTCTTTGTTTGCTTTTTCTCATGTTATTTACTTTTATATTTTTTAAGCTGCAGAATTTTGAAGGTCACCATGTGACTGAAGAGAATAGGCCACTGTAATTCTTATAATTCTTATTATTATTATTATTATTTTTTTAATAAAATGGAAATACTATATATATATATATATATATATATATTACTTTGATCATGTGCAGGATATCCCAGATATCCCGTATGATCACAGCCATCTGTGGGCGCGTGTGAAATGTCACGCCCCAACGGCTGTGATTGTGTGGGATAGTTCGGGATATCCTGCACAAGAACAGCCCTATATATATATATATATGACTATATACTCTACTTAAAAAGGGAAGCATGAAAGATGAACCAGCTTCAATTTTCATAAAATTGTATATTTTATTTGATTCTTCTGACATTCCTAGTTTTATCCTTGCTGCAGGAGAATGTTGATGCTCTAATCAGATGTGTTATGAAAAACATTGGGTTCAGTAACGGGAAGCCCGTTGCGGCATTTACCATTTACAAATGTCTTCTCCACTGGAAATCTTTTGAAGCTGAAAGGACTAGTGTGTTTGAGCATCTTATTCGGATGATTGGTTCTGCAATTGAGGTAGCTAGATTACATTATCCAAAGTTGTAGTTTACATGATGTGAGAGTCATTGACAGTTGTGTGACAATTAGTTCCAGATTTCCATCTGGACTATGAAAGTGGACTGATAATCACTATCTGAAGTCAGCAATGAGTTTTCTCTGATCTAAAAGGTTGTTAAATGGTTAAAATTGTATAAAGGAAAAATCAAATCGGCAGTCCTTATAGTATTGTGTTAATTCTTTATGTACCCTTAAATCCCTAACTTTCTGATTTAACCTAGAAACACCCTATATTTTTGTGATGCCCTTCTAGTTCCCAGTATAAACACTATAGTTACTAATTTGGTCTAACATCTTTTCTCATAAGGTTCCCTGTGCAAAACCAAGGGGGTGTTTAGGTAACATAATACCAAACCATAGCCATCTGTAGGAGTGTTGTTACATTGGAAACTTTTGGTGCCTCTTGAAATGTGATATTATAGAAGCACAAAGCAGGAGCAGGGGCTGGGTTAGGGGCAAGAGCAGGGGTAGGGAAGCGGGGGAGCATAGAAGAGTCAAAGGTTTGGGGCGTATAGGAAGTGCTTGTGGAATATATGTATCTATATATATATGTATATATACACGTATGTGCATGCGCACATGTGTTGTGTTACCTCAATATGATATTTTGTGTGATATAATTGTAAAGGAAATTCAAGCTAAATTTTATAGTTCGTTAGAATTATAAAGGAATTCAAAAGAAAAAAAAAAAAATGCAAAGAGTGTTCTTTTGAGAAGCCACACTAATGTAGAGAGACCATGCTTTTACCTTCTTTTCTTAATTTTATTTGTTTTTAAAGGAAAGTATTCAGTATTTATCTAAGTATTAAGTTGATATGATTTAATGGCCTTTTATTTTTCGAAACTTTTTTACATTTTAGTTAAAGTTAAGAAGAGGTTAGTTGAGGGGGAGGGGGTTGTTCATGGAGGGGGCTTCTTCCTCCATCACAAGGTTCCGTCTTGCTTAGAGTCGAGATTCTCAAGAGACAGAATCGAGGTACTTACAAGGTTTCGATCCGGGAGCGTGCAATTGTGGTTCTGAGTGTGAAATTGTAGGGGTGTTTTACTTATAATGGAACTTTTGAATGATAACCCAAGTATTTATGCAAACCCACTGGGGGTGTGAGTTATTACCCTCATAAAAGTACAGTTCAGAGTAATAGAAAAGTAGATACAAAATTAGTCGTAAGTTGGCTATTTTTGAAGTCAGAAGAAACTTAATAAGTCGCATTGAGGAACCTGGTTTGGGTTTCTTGGATTTTCATTTATGCTATGCTTAAACCTCTTTTATATTGGTTTCTCTTTGTTCACCCTTCCTATTATACTTCACTACTGGATGATGCTCTAAATTCTAAAACACCCCTAGGGTTTTGGAATTTCTAGATCTGTATTTTAACTATGTTTCGGAATGCTCAAAACCTCTCTCTTGGTTTCTTTTCTACTTAAATTTCTTTTGTCTTTTGACTCATTTTGCTCAATTATTTTGTTCAGTTTCCAGAGGTCTTTTGTGGAGTGTCTAAATAGTTTCTCTCTGAACAACATTTGATGTTGTACTTATCTTAATTTTTCATATATTTACTTGGTTCTTCTAATATCTTTCTGAAACATCATTGGATTTATAGGATGGATGTCTTGTCTCGTTTTTCCTGGTATTAATTTAACAATGTCATTGCTGCCTCTGTTAAGCTAAAGGTATAAAATATTTAGCCAAGGATGAGAAACCATCACCCAGCAGTCTGAAAAAATATTTAAAGAATAGGAAAGAGGTAATCTCAGAATCAGTAGTTTCTGGACTTTTGGACTGTGATAAGAGGTTTTTCTATCAAATGTTTATTCTACGATAGATGCTGATATTAAGGTTAATTATAGTTTGTTTGCTTAATTGGATAATGTTTTAAACGTGTCTCAATGTCCAACTAGTTTAGAAATCTTAAAAGTGCTAAATATAATTAGCTGTTACATTAAGAAAAGGTTGTTTTAAGGTGCATAGGAATTGAGAAAGCCTAGTATCTAGGAATTCTTTATGAAGTTTGTAAAAAGGTCAATTTATGAAGTCTGAATTTTTCACTGTTCACATATTTTAAAGATTAAGGTGTTCCTGTCAGGCTACATTGGGCTTGGCAATGCTATTATCTTCTTTGCTGCCATGGTTTTCTGTTAGGAGTTAGTCATGCTGCATCCTTTGGTTTTTCTTCTTTTGCTAGAATCTTTAATGTGCTTAAATCCATATTTTTAATTTTTAAGTATTGCATAATAACACATCTAATGATTCTTTAGTATTTTCTTAACAGCTACTTC
Organism: Liquidambar formosana; assembly: GCA_039720395.1. Taxonomy (NCBI): domain Eukaryota; kingdom Viridiplantae; phylum Streptophyta; class Magnoliopsida; order Saxifragales; family Altingiaceae; genus Liquidambar; species Liquidambar formosana. The sequence continues at coordinate 25,431,580 of CM077820.1, forward strand.
TTAATTTCCATTTAGTTAATCCATAAGTTCATCCTCCTTTTGCAAATATATTTTGATAGACATCAATTTTACAATTTCCCCTTGTATTTTGGATTGATTTATTACTCCCACTAATGACAAGTGCAGGTCTCTCTCTCTCTCTCTCTTTTTGTCTGCATGTTTAGTAGATTTCGTGATCATCTTTATCGTTTTCTTTTCAGTTAAGCATAGTTATTACTCATTAGTAAATGTTCTTCATTTCTATTCCCAAGGATATGTTTCTGTTTGAAATTTATGCCACTTTCCATTTTTTTCCCCCTCTCCTTGAAAGTTAACGTATATCTATAACCAGAATCTTTTTCTTTTGCCTTCTTTTACTGTCTGATTTCACCGGACATTTTATCTAGTTGTAAATTAGAAATGTGAAACTGTCAAGAGTGTAATGGAGTTGCCCGTTTCAGTGTTTCTGATCCACAATTATTTATGTTCCTGTGGACGTATGATATCTGTGTGCGTGACTTGCCAAAGATATTGATCATTTCACTTTGTTTTTTTCCTAATGAATTTGTTTTATTATTATTATTTTTCCCTTCTTATATCAATACTTGTGTATAAAGATTATCTGAGGATTATAATAGATTTTTACAATTCAATATTAGAAAATTTTCAGGTAAGGACATCTTGACCTACGTTATGTAAGGACAAAGCATTGTGGGGTTGCACCAATGGTTCAAATTCTCGGTCTTGGTCCTCGTCGCGTTTCAATCTCGTTCATCTTGATCTCGTCCATCTCGTCGCATTTTGGGCGAGACGTAACTTTACGCCTTAAAGAATGTTTTAAAAAATTCAAAAAAATTATAGAAAAATCAGAAAAAAATAGGACAAATCATATTGGAACTATTAAATAAGCAAAAAAAATCACTTGGGACACATAATACAATAAAAAATATCAAAACAAGCCCTAGTGTGCTACTATTACTTGAAAATACGCTTTAATTAGGTTTTACGTACCTAAAATAATCCTAAATAACACAAATAAGCATAACATATCAATGATCAAGTATATTTTTGATTGATGGGCATTCATTAAGAATTTTTTAAAAATAAGAAATAAAACCCTACCATATACTTGATTCGTTCTTAGATATCATTTCACCCCTGAACGAGACGGGGTTAACTCGTCGAGATCTCGTCCATCTCGTATGATACTTTGAACCATGGTTGTACCTCAAAAGAAGAGGACTTAGTTTTACTCGATCAATTATATTTAAATGCTATATAAACACAATGGAATTGCTGATTTTGTTTTGGCTTGTTTTGTTTGTATACCGCGCGTGTATAGGGTTTCCTTTTATTTTTGTTAATAAAATTTTTACTTCATAAAAAATATAAACACAATGGAATGATTTCTTTTTTCTTGGAATCTCTAATGGTCCATCATTGTTTTCTCATCAATTCTTTTAGTTAAAAGTGTGAGATATTGCAGAGCATTGAAATTTGAAGTGAGACAAATTTTCTCTTGATTGTAGAATCAAGACAGCAATGATTACCTGGCTTATTGGCTATCAAATACATCTGTGTTGTTGTTCTTTCTCCAACAAAGTCTAAAAGCTGCTGGTGTGACTAATGCAACTCGACATAAAAAAACATCCCCTCCAACGTCCTTGTTCGGGCGAATTTCCATGGTATTATGATCTTGATCCCCTCGTTTCTCTTTCCAAAGTTCAATTTTTGTTTTTGATTCAACATAATAATGACTTATTTATTAAAATCTTTTGCTTGCATTTTGTAATATGATATGGTAATTTAATTACAGGGATTTCTCTCGTTACCTTCTTCCAGCCTTGCTGCAGCTAGACTTGATGTAGTACGCCAAGTTGAGGCCAAATACCCGGCTTTACTTTTCAAGCTGCAGTTCACAGCATATGTGGAGAAAATTTATGGAACCATTCGAGACAATTTGAAGAAGGAGTTGGCTTCATTGCTTTTCTTGCGTATCCAGGTAAGGCAAATTCCTCTTTTTTTTATTAGGTTTTTCCCCCGCTAAGTATAAAGTTGATTTCTTGTATTACATAATATAATTTGGAAATTCAAATTTTCCTCTAAATGAAATGAATAAAAGTATTTTAATCAGTTACTTTCATAATTTTAAGAATATATTTGTGGTTGAGACATAATCTTTTGGCTTTTTCTAATAAGTAGATGTTGATCCAAGTAGGGTAGAACCAGGATTTCCTTCTTTATTTGGTGGGGGTTTTTAAATTATTTATTAAATTTAAATTTAAGCTCTATGTTAGGAAGCTCCACATCCTAAATTGTCTTAATTACTATTGAGTTTAATATGGCTTCATATTATTTGTTTGGGTCCTTGGGGCCCTCCACTTAATAGCTTAGCATGTTGTTCTTAGGCCTATTTTGTTAGTGACCAGTCTTTATTATCCATATGACAAGCTTGTTCTTTCCTTGTTATGCTTGCATGTGAGGGGGAGTTTTGGAAAGTTTCACATCTAATTTATCACCCAAATAGTGGGTTTGGTATGGCTTCATGTACTTGTTTGGGGCTTTGGGCCTTCCACATGATAGCTTAGGTTTTTAGGTTGGAAATTTAATATGGTATGAGAGCCCATTGTTGTCATTGTTGTTAGTGGGCCCATATTTATTGTCCATGTGACAAGCCCATTCTTATCTTGTTAGGCTTGTACGTGAGGGGGAGTGTTGGGAACTCCTACATCCTATATTATCTAAATATTGACTTTGATATGGTTTCATATATTTGTTTGGGGCCTCCAACTAATAGCGTGATGTAGAACAAGCACTTAAATTCATAAACATAGAATTATAAAGCAAGAGAAGTAAGAAGTAGTAGAGAAGAGAGAAAGAAGAAGAAGAAGCTAGAAGAAGAAACCTAAGAGTCGGTACTTAGGTTTTGTTTGGAATTGACACCAAATAATGAGTAAAATTTCTTAATTCATTCAACAATGATCCTTTCAAAATAAGCTGATGCCTTTATATAGAGGTTACAATCCTAAAATGGAAATACTTGGGCCTAAATTAATGTCAACAATAGATAAATAAACTAAAAAATAAAAATAGTAATAAAATAAGTTTGGCTCCCAAGCAAGGACTGAGATATCTTTGACTATATCTGATATCCTTTAGATTAGGCTTGACCCATTAAGCTATAGGGCCACAGGTTGAGTCGTCGATATGTATGAATAATAGGTGGTTTAGTGTTCGCACCAACTCTCCTGGGTGGAAAAAACTTAGACTTTGTTGAGTGTGATTTTGACCTATTCTGATAGAACTCGCACAAATCAGGATCGATCCTCTGTAGCTCATCTTGAGTAATCCATGTACAATCTAACTCAGGGCAATCTCTCCAATGAATCAGGAAATGCTGAAGGCCTCCATCCCTAGTAGAAATAATATGCTCATCCAAAATAGCATCAATATATTCTTTTCATGCTTGTGAAAAATTTAGGGGTGGTGGAGTAGGGATAATATTTGCATGTGGGGGGGGGGGGGGGGAGAGATGGGTTGACAAAAGGATCATCAATAATAATTGCGGGACCCTTATAAGCAACAAGGTCTTCTATATTAAAAGTAGAACAAATCCCTAGATGGCAGGTCAATAACATATGCGTTTGGTCCAACCCGTCCTAGCACTTGGAATGTCCCCACACTATGGGCTTGCAATTTCTGAACAACTCTAGAAGGAAACTACTTAGGTCTAACTCAAATCATAACATAGTTCCAACATTAAATTCCATATGGCACCTACGTGAGTCATATTGTATGTGATATTTTTCATTTCTTGCTTAAATTCACTTGCTAATCTCATGATGTAAATCATGAACATGATGATCAAACGCCTTGGCTGACTCAGAGATCCTAACATGAGGAGATATAGGGAGAAGATCGAAAGACTTCCTAGGTTTGTAACCAAGTACAACCTCAAATGGATTCGTACCTATAGACCTATTAACTAAGTTGTTGTACACAAATTGGGTTGGGGCAAGATGGAATCCTAATTCCTATTGTTTTCACCTACCAAACTCCTTAAAATATTGCCTAAACTCCTATTGACAACTTCAGGTTGACCATCTGTTTGAGGATGATAACGGTGGAAAATTTTAATTTAGTGCCTAAAAGGTGCCAGAGGTTTTCCAAAAGTAGCTCATAAATTTGACATCCCTATCAGACAGTGATTTTGGAAAGACCATACAATTTAATAATCTCATTAAAGAATATCTTTGCCACATGGGATGCATTAGAAGTTTTGGAACAGGGAATGAAGTGATCCATTTTAGAGAAATGGTCCACGGCCACAAGAATAGAATCATGTTTCCTAAAGGTATATGGAAAACATGGCATGAACTCGATACTCACATCTTGTCATAGGCAGTTGGGTACAGGTGGTGAAGTGTAAAGGCTAGTATTTTTCTTCTTATGCTTTGCCAATTGACATGTACGATACTGACTCACAATCTTGGCAACATCTCTTTTCAAACTAGGCCAATAAAAAAATACTCTCTACCTCCTTTATAGTCTTGTCATGCTCCTAGCTAGTATATACACGTATAGTACGCGTACATACATCTTTTTCAAAAAAACTCCCATTTTTCGTCTAAAACTGATACATACGGTTACATACATGTTTTTTTTGCCCCCAAATCTACTGTTTGTGATTTTATTTTAATGCCATTTAATAAATAATGAAAAGCATCGAGTATATCCTAGAAGAAAAACTCAAAATCATGACCCTAGTGCCTATATAGTACAACCGTCTAGTCTAATAATCTCCATCTTTTTGAAGCTAAAGCAACAAGCACTGCGACCTCACAATCCTTTGGTTCTGAAATTCTGATTTGAGTACTTGAGAGATGATATTATATACATAATGACACACACACACACACACACACACATATATATATTATATTATATGTCAACTTTATGTTTTATTATTATTATTATAATATGAATTTATCTATTGAAAGGCCATCTAATCTTTTAGTCCCCCCAAAAAAAAATCTGACTTGCAATCTTGACAATAGAAATCTTAATATACATGTGTGTATATATATAATATTTAATTTTATTTAATTTTATCATAATTGATAGGTTTTACTTATTTTTATTATTAAATTAAATTATCTTAAATCCCTTTTTTGACCATTTTTTAAAAATTTATAGGATAGATTCAATAGTTATTCTGATGTTATAAAAGAAAAACTAATTAAATATAACCGTATTTTTACGATTATTTTTGTGTGTGTGTATAAATAATCATATTATACCTGTATATATACATACCCATTCTTTTACAGTTTTCGTTTTATTATGCTGTATTTTTCAATGCATTATTTTAGGAAAAAAACAGAACTATACTCGTCCGTATCCCATACTGTTATTTCCCGTACCATATTTTACTAACTATGGTCACGCTCAAATTGTCCTAATAGACCACCTGCATGTGTTTCCCACCCTAAAAAGTGTCTCACTCATTGATGTCCATGGGATGCACATCTAGTTGCATCTAAACAAATACCCATGTTGAATAAATCCATCAACTTCCCCGTTCTTTTACAGTTTTCGTTTTTTTATGCTGTATTTTTCAATGCATTATTTTAAGAAAAAAACAGAATTATACTCGTCCGTATCCCATATTGTTTATTTCCCGTACCATATTTTACTAACTATGGTCACACTCAAATTGTCCTAATAGACCACCCGCATGTGTTTCCCACCCTAAAAAGTGTCTCACTCATTGATGTCCATGGGATGCACATCTGGTTGCCTCTAAACAAATACCCATGTTGAATAAATCCATCAACTTCAAATGTCTGTTCATATTTCAAGGGCACGATTCATAATCTTCCTTGATTTTTTTAAACCCAGTGATTTCCACTTTCATCATTGAAAGTGATAGAACTCGGCAACTAAAGGCATCCGCCGCCTTGTTTTCAACTCCAAATCAATGCTTTAGCACAAAGGTGTAAGCTTGTAAAAATTCAACCCAACAACTATGCATTGAGTTTCTCTCTAAAATAGGCGATTGGATGTTGTTCTTGACTGAGAACTCACCTATGCCTATCCCAAACACATCACACTTAACCTTAAATACTCTTGAAAAGTCTGTGAGGCGCATAACTGGCACTTTAGTCATCATTTTCTTGATTTCTACAGAGGCTTTAATTGCAGCACTTGTTTGCTTAAATTCCCCTTTCTTTAGTAAATCATTGATTAGGGCCATTATAGCACTAAACCCTCTAATGAATTGACGGTAGAAAGTAGCAAGCCCCTTGGAAATTGTGAAGCTCATGGATGTTTTTGGGCTCAAAACATTTTACTATCGCTTTCACCCATTTGCGGATCAGTACATACTTCTTCTAAAGAAACTATAAACCCTAAGAGGCACTATAAGTGAAAAAGGAACATTTCTTAAGGTTAGCATACAAACTTACTTCTCGAAGAGCACTACAGACTTGTGTGAGGTGGTCCGAGTGTTGCTCCTTGGATTTCTTGTAAATGAGGATGTCATCAAAGTACATGACTAAAAATTTACCATGAAAAGTCGAAAGTACTTGTGTAGTTGTACGTGTCATCACTCTTATAAAGGTTTTGGGAGCATTTGACAAACCAAAAGGCATGACCAACCATTCATAAAAGCCGTCTTTTGTTTTGAATACTGTTTTCCATTCATTATTTGGACAAATTTGAATTTGATGGTAACCACTCTTAAGATCTATCTTTGAGAAGATTGTGGCTCCTACTATTATATCTAGCATATCATCAAGTCTAAGGATTGGGAAATGGTATTTCACAGTGATTCTGTTGATCGCACAACTGTCTACACACATTCTCTAGGATCCATCTTTCTTTGGGGCTGATGATGTGCAGTCCTTTTATTTTATTTTATTTTTATTTTTTATAGCTATTTCCTTCTTTTTACCTTTGTTGGTAGGTTTGGGTTGTAAAGGATTAAGCTTGATCTTTTGCCCATTAAAGATGAAAGAACATGAATTAAAACGACCCTAAAAGGTAATATCTAAATCAAAAAGCCATGGTCGTCCTAAGATGATATGGCCTACTTCCATTGGGACAACTTTACACCATATTTGGTCCTTGTAAGAAAGAAATTGAATGGGAACAATACGTATTTCTTTGATAACTATGGATGCTGTGTAACTGAAGACACATTGTAAGGACTAGGGTGGGGCATGGACTTTAAACCTAGACAGGAGACAAGAGTAGATGATACAACATTAATACAACTCCTACTATTGATGATCACCTCACAATTTTTTCTCTGCACTTGATGTAAGTGCGGAAGACTGTGGTCCTTATCCAATCATCATTTTCCTTAGGCTGCGCTAATGCACATCTAACTACACCCATTATGGGGGTATTTATTGAAAACTTTGCAAAAGGGGAGAGATTTTTTATTGAATAAATCAATATAATACAGAGTATATATACATAAGAATTTGGCTAGTAGATAGAAGGATTTGGCTTGCAGATTCTTTAGGCACATTTTCTTGTAAGTCCTTTTTTAAAAAGTTGATTGAATGCCCTGATTTTCCTTCTTTTTTCCCTTTTGCACTAATTTGGAAGTTAGATGTTCCTCTCAAAGTTAGATTTTTTTTCTTGGTCTGTGGTTCATAAGTGAATCAATACCAATGAGATGCTTCAAAGGAGGAGACCTTTTTTGCTTTTATCTCCTCAGTGGTGCATTATGTGTAAGAGAGATATGGAAAACATTGATCATCTTTTTATTCATTGTCCTATGGCTCGGTGGCTATGGTATAGACTTTTTAGCCTTGGAAGGGAGTCTTGGGTTATGCTAGATTGTGTATCGAGGTTTTTTCACATTCATTTCTGGGGTTTTGGGAGAGGCAAGTAGGCCTGTGGTTATTTGGAAGTTTGCTTTTTTGGTAGTTTTTTGGGTCTTATGGATTGAAAGGAATTTAAGGATTTTTTATGATAGGGAATCCTTTATGGTTGAACTGTGGGACAAAGTGCATTTTCTGAGTTCTTTTTGAGCCCCTTCTTCTAAGGAATTGAGGGATATTCCTTTGTTTGTCTTGAGATCTGAGAAGGCTGTTAGCCTTTCTTTTCTTTCCTTGATTTCTGTTGCTTCCTAGGCGGGCTTCTTGTCCTCCTTTGTACATTTTTCTTTCATCAATAATATTTCTGTTTGTTGTTGATTAAAAAAAAAAAGTATATATACAATACAAGAGAAATACCCAAACAACCCCTAAAATACAAGATATATACAAGAATATCCTAACACCTCCCCTTAAATTCATGATGTGACTAGAGGAAACATTGAGAGTTTGCCAAGCAGAAAACGGAAGCGCGAGATATTGTGGGACTTGGTAAAGAAATCCGCCAACTGCATGGCAGAGGTAATAAAAGGTAGAGATAGAGTGCCAAGTTGAAGATAATGACAAAATGACAATCAATCTCAATGTGTTTAGTGCGTTCATGAAAAATAGAGTTCTGGGCAATCTGAATAGCACTCTGGTTGTCATAGTACATTGGGATAGGGGACAAGGAAGGAACAGCTAGATCAGTGAGCAACCAATGCAACCAAACAATCTCAGCAGTAGCGGTAGTAGCCATAGCATGATATTCGGCCTCAGCGGAGGAGCGAGCAACAACTGTTTGCTTCTTACTCCGCCAAGAAATGAGAGAATCACCAAGAAAAACACAATTGCCAGTGGTAGATTGACGGTTCATAGCATCACTATCCTAATCAACATCAGAAAAGGCGCAAAGTGCAAGAGAAGAGGTAGAGGAAAATAACAAACTCTAATGTAAAGAACCGCGAAGATATCATAGAATATGAAGAAGGGCAGCCCTAGTGAATTGAAGTCAAAGCAGAAACAAACTAGCTAACAATATGCACTACATAGGCTTAGGATGAGTCAATGTGAGATAGACTAGACTACCAACAAGCACACAATGCAAGTTAGGATCTGCGAGGACAACACCATCAGTAGATGTGTAACGAACATTAAGCTCAATGGGAGTATCAACAGTCCGAGAGTCAGAAAGGTTAGCCCGTTGTATAACATCAGCAATATACTTGGAATAGGAAAGAAGATACCCTTAGGGAGACGAGGCAACCTCAATCCCAAGAAAGTACCAAAGCAAACCAAGATCCTTCATCTCAAAATGATGCTGAAGTTGAGTTTTGAGAAGAGAAATCCCAATAGTATCATCACAAAAAATAATCACGTCATCAACATACAATAAAAGAATGATCTATCCTGCAAAAGTCGATCAAAGGAACAAAGCAGAATCATGAGCACTGTAGTTGAAATCCAAATCACAAACTACTGCAGAAAACTTAGCAAACCTAGCTCGATGGAGCCTGCTTCAAACCATAAAGAGCTTTGCAAAGTTTGCAAACTTGACCTGGAGAATGTGGAAGACCAGGTGGAGGAACCATATAAGCTTCTTTAGACAAATCACCATTCAAAAATGCATTTTTAACATCCATTTGATAAAGAAGCCATTGTCGAACAGCAGGTACTACAATTAAGGTGCGAACTATGGTCATCTTGGTAACTAAGAGCAAAGGTTTTTTCATAATTATTCCTGTGCATAACCCTTGGCAACTAAACGATCTTTTTATCGCTCAATAGAACCGTCAGCCTTGGTTTTGATCTTATAAACCCATCTACAGCCAATTGCACGTTTGCTTGAAGGTAAGTCAACAAGATCCCATGTGTTGGTCTTATGCAAGGCAGAAAACTCTTCATTCGTAGCTTGTAGCCAAAGAGGACTAAGAATAGCCTCTTTATAGGAGGTGGGCTCAGAAAGAGAATGAATGAAAGATAAGAAAGAACAGAAGTCAGCCGAATAACAAGTTTTAGAGAAACCGAAAACTGGTAAGGACACTTATGAATTCCCTAAGGATAGCGAGAAGCAGTAGAATCCAGATCACTAGAAGTTGAAGAGGTCTCAGCGGAGAGATTGGGAGGAGTAGAATCTGTAAGTGAAGGAGCTTTGTTCTTGCAAGAATACATTTAAATAATAAGAAGACGACAAGATAAAGAAGACAAAGAAGGGAGATGGGAGCTAAGTCACTAATATAAGAGTTAGAAGGAGCAGAAGCAGGGAAGGGATCAAGATAAATAAGATCAGATTGAGAAACAATATCTGTAGCAGAGGGAATAGAGAAGAAAGTGTTGGAAATTATGTATTACTTTTATTATTATGTCAAAACAGTAAGTATATAAATCACAAATGAACAAAAATAAATTCTGGAAAATAACAAATTTATAGTACCCAAAAAATGGTTGAAACAGAAATGGAATGATTAAGGCTAGAGTTTGACGCTATATCTTTGAAACAAATTTCTCCCCTCACTTGGTGTTTTGAGTCGCTTGGACATCTGCCTCCTAGGATACAATGATTTGCACGCACGGAAGAAGCACTGCAATTTGTGCATCTGGCAAACCACTATGTTTATACTCTCTCTCAACTCAAAATGATGTGAAAATAAACTGTTGATTAGTCTCTAATTGTGTGCGAAATGCAGGTTTATATAGACTCAGAAGTGACTCTCTAGAATAGCCAAAAGACACATTGATTAGACATTTAGACGCATCCTATGAACATAATTGTTCTGAAATAACAGAAATTTAAATTAGCAAAATTAAATTTTGCTTAAAAATAACACATGGGTCGGTTTTATTTGACCCCACCCAACCTGACTTGGCTCAGTCCAACTCGGTTCGGTGCGATGCTGGTTGGCTCGCACATGTGTTTTGGGTCCAAGCCCAATGTTATCTAGGTCCTCCCCCCTCACAAAACTTGGGTGCCCTTTAGGCCCAATGTATGTGTACATGAATTCACCGAGGAATTTATAGTTTTCCAATGTGGGATAAGCCTTATTACCATTCTTCAACCAACTCTTCAAGCGTGACTTTAGAGAACAATTTCTCTTTCAACCTTTAATGATTTGGGCCAATTAAATATTTGAATTAATCCTCTACATGGAGATTAACAAATTCCAGTATGGGTCCATCTCTAATTACACATGAGACCTACATTAATAATTAGGCCAATATCTCTAATAAAAAGGAATATGCTCAAGAAATACCACATGACGAGAGACATACAATTTCTTGGCAATAGGATCATTACAACGATAACCCTTTTGACCATCACCATAACCTAGAAATACACACATCATTAATCATGCAGATAGTTTAGTGCGTACAACCTTGGGTAAGAAAAAAGCAAGTGCATCCAAAAACGCGTAATGCATAATAATCAGGAGACTTATCATGTAGTCGTGTAAAAGGAAAGGGGCTAGTTGTGACAATAGAAGGAATGCGATTGATAAGATGCATAGCAGTAAGAAGAGCTTCCCCAAAAGGAGCTAGGCACAGATGCAGAAAGTAACAATGAATGGGCAGTCTCCATGATGTGCCGATGCTTACGCTTGGTAACACCATTTTGTTAAGGAGTATCAGTACAGGAGGATTACTGAATTGTGCCATCAGAGGTTAGCATGTTAAGAAAATCAATGTTTCTATATTCCCTACCCAAATCACAACAAAAGCATTTAATGAAAGTAGAGTATTGGGTGCGAATCATAGCACGAAATGCAGCAAAAATAGAGAAAATCATAGAGATGCTTCATAAGATAGACTTAACAATACCTACTATAATCATCAATAAAAGAAACATAATACCGAGATCTACCTTTAGTGGTCACAGGGGCAAGCCCCCACACATAAGAGTGAATAAGATCAATAGGAGCAAAAGAAACAGTTGTACTTTTATTAAAAAGTAAGGTGGTAAATTTTGCAAGTTTACAACTGACTGTAATAAAAAATATCATGACTATGCAAATCCCCTAAAACACCAGTAGAAACTAAATACTTCAAATGAGAACCAAAAACATGTCCAAGGCGAGAATGCCACAAAAAAAAACTAAGACGACTTAGGATTTAAATGGAAAGAAGACAAATATACTAAAAAGCAGCTAAGCAGGAACATGCAACTCTAGCACATAAGGCCCTCCCACCTTATGGCTGGTCCCAATCAGTTGTCTAGAGTGAGGATTGTGCACAGTACAACCATTGGAAGAAAAGTGAACAATATAGCCAATATCAGAGAGTTGACTAATGGAAATTAAATTCAAAGACAATTGAGGAATACAATAAACATCAGGTAAAGAGAGGTAGGATGTCAAAATGGACCTAACACCTGCCAAAGCCATAGATGTGCCATTAGCAGTCATGACCATAGACTTAAAAATCGCGATATATCGACGATATATCGCGATATATTGCCATATCGGAGGGTAACGATACGATATATTGTTGCAAAATTGAAGAATTTTCAAAAAACAAAATATCGAACGATATCAGCGATATATCTTCGATATATCGCTGATATCGAACATATATCGAATATATCGAAGATATATCGCTGATATCGAAGATATATCGCTGATATCGTTCAATATATCGACACTGCCATGTTTAAATGCCTTTTTACTGATTGCTGGTGAAATTTTTACACATTAGAATAGGTTAGGATTCACATATATATGTACATTTTACTATGCTTAGTATTTCACATAATTTAAAATATTGTTTCAAACCAATGGCCTTTGGTCTAATAGCACTCTATACAAAAATCTATTTCAATGTTATATAACATTTAAATGTTGAATTTACAAAATTTTCTATTATTTATTTACTTAGCGCGGTATATTTTTTATACCCTACGCAACACATACTTGTATTATACATATTTAAATTGCAATATTTTGATGCTAGATTGTTTATTAGAGTTTAAATCATTGTTTCCCAGAGTTTCAATAAAAATATCCATGTTTAACTCATAATATCCACTATATCTTTAAAACGATATCGATATTATCGATTTATGCAACGATATATCCGATATATCCACATTTTTGGACCCTCGATATATCCATCGATATCGATATTAAAGTCCTTGGTCATGACAGTAAAGTCCTTGGTCATGACAGTAACTGAAGGAGGAGAGGCAGAACAAAAGGATCATAAGTCATATGATGTGTAGCACCTGAATCAAATACCCATGTTGACCAAGATATACCTGAAGGGGGTGAGGACAAACCTAAAGAAGGTATGATAGAGAAAGCATTAGGCTGAGAAGACCAAGAAGCTTATGCAAATGTTCTACTATAATGGCCAAGGAGGGATCTGGTTAACCATCAATAGAGGGGTCAATAGCGGCTATATGTTGAGCACTTTTCTTCCAAGGTTGAGATGAGCGAGAGGATTGTCAACCCAATAGTTTAGGACACTGAGTTTTCTAGTGACCCTTCTGATGACAGAAGCTACATTCATCTATGGCTGTTTTTGGTTTTTGTGTTAGTTTGAGGCTTGGGAGGAACTGCAAACACTGATGGAGTAGGCAAAGGAAGCAACCCCTTTTTGGACTTGAAACGAGTATCCTTCTACCAACAACTCATTAAGTACTGAATCAACTGAAGGAAGAGGAGTACGATGGACTATAGTGCCATGAAGCCCTCAAAACTCATCCTGAAGTACCATAAAAACTTGAATAAGTTGTTGCTCCTTCCTTATAGGTATAATACACAGTGTTCACACTCAGTTCCTTGGGTTCTGTAAGAGCCAATTGATCCCAAAAACCAGTGATAACAGCATAAAACTCCTGAATGCTTGGATTCTTTTGAGGAGTTTCCCATATGTCATGTTCCAATTGATACCTCTTTGCAAAATTGGATTGAACATATACCTTCGACAAATAGTCCCAAATTTCATTGGTAGTAGAAAACTTAGCCAATTGCATCCCAATAGATTGTTCAACTAAATTATTTATCCAAGTAATAATTTTAGCATTGTTCATTTCCCATATGGAAAGTAACTCTTCGAATTTTTCAATTTTAGTATCACTTGGTTTCTTAATAGTACCAGTCACATAACCCCACATATTCTTGCCTATTAAAAAAATTCTTCGTAACATAAGCCCAATAGGTGTAGTTATCACCTGTCAATTTGACACTATTTGCTTGAAGGGAATTTGAATTTCCGTTAGCTATGAGTGACGTTAATCAAGTGTCCAAATGATGCCAAGGGGAAAGGGACAACTGCTTCAAATCTTTGGCTATGGATAGAGACTAGAGTGCAAAAGTAAGTCTAGAACTTGCAACAGACCTACGACAGGAAGAAATTAATGCTTCAAATCAATAGAAATTAGAGTGTGAAATTGAATCAAGGGCTTGTGAGGGACTTGCGACAATGAAGAATCAAGTCTAGGGCTGAGGGTGATGCTAATTCGAAGAGAGATGCAGATGTAAAGAAGTTAAGAGATGCGACTGCTTTAGACAATTGCCTTGGACGACTACCTGGGATGGTGCGATAGGTGTGTAATAGCTGCTTCGATGTGAACCTTGGGTGATGCGACTGCCTGGGATGGTTCGATAGGTGTATGATGGTGCTATGATGTGAACGATAAGTGTTGCGATTAGTGGAAGGTTCGAGCTGGAGACAGGGATCGACAGATGTGAGACGAGGATATCGTAGCTTCGAGTTGCAACTCTTGCGAAGGTGACTGGGATGATAGCGAGAATCGAAGTGGTCTACAACTACGATTGCGATTGGGTGTGCTGTGACTGAACTTGCGAAGAGAGAGACAAGACTGATGTGCTGAGTTGATTCGTGCAAAGAGAAAGACGATGGGTCTCGTTGCAAAGAGAGATACGTTTCCAACCTTATGGTTTTGATACCATGAAAACTTTGCAAAAGGGGAGAGATTTTTTATTGAATAAATCAGTGTAATATAGAGTATAAAATACAAGATATATACAAGAATATCCAAACATTGATATCATCTATTGGGGATTCAAACTCCGGATGTATTCTTCGAATACATCTGAGGTGGTTGCTGGGGTTATCGAACTCCTCATCTATATCATGAATGTTCTCCATGTCAGGTTCATATGTTTGTTCTTCCAATTCACCTCCATTTCCTCTTGTTCCTGACCTTCAATGTAAGAGGCTTCTTTATTAGGACAGTTGGTGGCCATATGTCCAAAACTATGTTAGTTAAGCATTGGATTTGAGAATTTGGTTTGGGAGGGCACATATAACTTCTTTACCCTTATTATCTTTGGCAGCTGGGGAGGAATTGGGTAGGGTTTAACCTAAGGTGGGCGTGTTGTTGTCCTAGACCGCTGAAGATTGAGGAAGGCCAGATGTGTTCCTAGTCTCAAGGCGTCTTGCAAACCGGGGCCTAGTGACCAATTCTTAGTTTTGGACTAAAGTGTAAGCCTGGTTTAGGATAGTGACCTTCACATAGAATAAGTTCTTTTTGGAGGTCGTCATTGAGACTTTTCCTAAACCTACTCATTATCATACACTCATCCTCAACTACATCACATCACATCACATCATATACTCGTCAAATTGGGTGATGTACTCAATAGCAAGTTTGCTTCCTTGCCTCGTGTTATTCCATTTATCAAGTAGGTTGCCTTGGTACGACTGGGTAAATATTTGTCTTTATGTTTTTCCTTTATCTCTACCCAATCAGTGATAACAGGCTAGTGTCTCCTAAGGAGTAGTAGTTCAATACTCTTCCAAAAGAGCTTAGCCTTCCCAATGAGTTTCATCTTGGAAAACCTAACTTTTCGATCCTTTGACAACTCATGCCACTCAAAGAAGTGTCCATCTCACGCAACCAATTAATGAAGCCCTTTAGGTCAAAGCGACTATCAAAGGTAGGCGCTTCAATTTTAATTGCTCCCTTAATTCTCTCATTAGGATCTCTAAATTCCCTATGATCAACATATTGCTATTATAGTTTTCCTCAGGGCCTTGATAATGTGGGATGTGTGGGGCACAGCCTGGGTCCCAACAACCTTGGTTAAGGTTTTCCTATTAAAATTATCTTGGGGGAACCCTATCTATATTGTCGGCATAGGCTCCTCCCATATGGGAAGCCTTGTTTTCGATGCGATTTTCTAATGTCCCTACGGAAGCTTCTAATGCCTCGAATCAAGTGGTACTCCTAGTGTCATTTTGTTTGACCTCAACGGTCACGTCTTAGAGGAGTTTTATTATAGTCTCCCATGGTGAGGATTCCATGATTGGCTAACACTCTGAATTAGATGTGACACGACCACTACGTAAGTGCATGCAAAAGATGTACCAAGTATGCGGTGCTAAAAATGTGACAAGAGTCCCTATCCACAACTAAATGCGGGACATTGGGCAACTAGATGTGAATAAGATGAGCAAGCACATTCCAACAAAAAATTTTTATTTTATTTTTATAAGAAAACTCACTATGGTCCAATAATCCATTTAATGAAGGTGACTTGGTCCTAATTCGATCACAATCAAGTAGTGCTAGTATTCAAAGTTGCAATTAACTGTAAGTATGTACAACCACTAACTTGGTTAAGCTCCACATTTAAGAAAGCAAACCAATTGCTTAAAGGATTTTAGGATGGTTCGATGCAATTGAGGGTGGGCTACTTAGGACTATTAGGGTAGCAATTAAGAATAAATTAACAAAGTGGGCAGTAGCAATCACAAATAAAGGCTCTTTTCCTTTTTTTTTTTTTTCTCCAACCAAGCACAATAAAATTAATTGATACAATTTTAAGTCAACTAGAGAATAGGAACATTGTAACCTAGATTAGAGTAACCTAAACTGAGTTGAGGATAACTCTGTCCACACTTTGATTTTAGTTAGAATAGCTTGCATCCATATCTAAGTAGTCTGATTCTGGTTTCTAAAACTTGAACGAGCCAAATGGTATTTGATGCTTCTTGAGGCTTCCAAATGCAATAGAGAGGGAGAGAAAAGCAGAGAGGGATTCTTGATGGTGCTTCGTTGGAGAAATTTGACGGCAGCTTGACGACGGTGATTGGAAACCAAATCTTATGCTCGTGGGTGATGCTTGGGTGGTGTTGACACAATGGATAGGGAAGGAGAGTCGACGTTATTCTATGACTATTCGATATGGTGATAGGCTCACAGTGGTGTGTGGTTCAATGGTAAGAGTCTATGATTCTTCAAGTTGTGCTTCGTGGAATAAAAGAGAAAGTTTCACTTATTGACGACCCTCTGTCATTGGGAAATGAGATTGGCGGCAGAGAGTTAACAGTAGATGCTATAGGTTTAGGTCGACTGCTTTGTCGGTGGTTTGCTCTAATTGAGGTCCTCGACTCGAGTTGACGAGGGTGGTTCGACCATAAGGTTAATGTTTTGGGTTTGGGGTTTGGAATTTGTGTGAGATGTGGTGAAGGTTTGTTCTTTAAACGGGGTATCAGGGTTTAGTTTGTTGTTGACAATGGGTATGAGGGTTCCTTTTTTGGGTTTTGGGTGAGGTTAGGGTTTTTAAAGGCGGGAGCGGAGGAGTTTCAAGGGCTACTTAGGTTGCTCGATCGGAATTTCTATTTTCTGGGCTTGCTCATCAATGGCTTTGTGTGTGGTGGCGAAGATTTCGTGCGAGAGAAAAGGGAGTGGGAATTTTTTGTGTTCGAAGAACTCATGTGGCAAAATTAAACGAGACTTAGTGGGTGTCTTCGCGTCCACGAATTGAACTCTTCTCTGATACCAAAGCTGATATAAAACAAACACTTAAATTCATAAATACACAATTATAGAGAAAGAGACGTAAGAAATGGAGAAGAGAGAAAGAAGAAGCTGGAAGATAAAACCTAAGAGTTGGCACTTAGGTTTTGTTTAGAATCGGCACCAAACAGTGTGTAAATAGTTCTCAATTCATTTAATAATAATCCCTTCAAAATAAGTTGATACCTTTATATAGAGGCTACAGTCCTAAAATGGAAATACTTGGGTCTAAATTAATATCAACATTAAGATAAATAAACTAACTAATAAAAATAGTAATAAAATAAGCTTGGCTCCCAAGCAAGGACTGATTTGTCTTGGCCTATGTCTGATGTCCTTTAAATTAGGCTTGACTCATTAAGCCATAGGACCACTAGTTGAGCTGTCCGACAACATCGTGCCCGTACATATGAATAATAGGTGGTCGAGGATCCACACCTATTGCTTAAGCTAGGTTGGAACCACCCCCCCCCCCCCCCCCCCCCTTCTTTTTTTTTTTATTTATAATGCTAGGTTGGAAACTTAACATGCTATATTTTTGCAAAATGAAATATAAGTTAAATTTTGCTGTTGTTATAAATGAATAAGGAAAACAAAACTTCTCAACATAAGCTAAAATTTTATGCTCAACATTCAAATAAGAAGTTTGAATTTTTATTTTTTTTTCGAACAAGTTTTTATTTGTATGTAGGTGTTGATACATCATAACCATGTCAGCACTTTGGCATGTGGTCAACTATATATATTTTTGCAAAAAATTAAGCAAGAAATTCCTCAAAATACTTAGAATATTTTTATCGTTGCATAGCTGAAATTTAGTGACAAGCGCGTTAAGCACCTCATCACATGGCCAATCATAAACAATTACATACTTAAGGTGCCACCTCGTGCTTACAACACCTTAGCTATGTGTCATGCAAATAGTAAACTGCTTCACTTTGAATAAACTGCTAATCTTTGAATAAACTACTAAAAATGAAATTAAGTCCGGAACATAGAACATATGTGTTTAAGGATGAAGACACCTTAAGGACGAAGACGCCTTAAAGATGAGACACCTTTAGGACGAGGCTCCTTAAGAAAGAGATGTCTTAAGGAAGAGACACCTTAAGGATGAGACGCTCTAATGATGAAATGCCTTGAGGAGGAGACGCCTCAAAGAAAACACCTTGAGGACGTGACACCTTAAGGAGATATTCCTAAGGATTGGATAACGTTTTAAAGAGATATTTCTAAGATAATACAATAAAATAACTTCAATAATGTAGCATTGCTCCCGATCAACATTCTTTGATGATTAAAACATTATGATGGCCCTATTTATATGACCAAGGACTTAAATGTCGATATCGATGGATATATCGAGGGTCCAAAAATATGGATATATCGATGGATATATTGAAAATTTCGATATCGATTCAGAGATATGGCAGATATTGTTAGTTAAACACGTATACTTCCATGGAAACTCTAGGAACAATGATTAGACTCTAATAAATAGTTTAAAATCAAACTATTGCAATTTAAATGTGTATTAGACAAGCATATATTATGTAGGTTATACAAATTATGCCACACTAGGCAAAAAAATGAATATTTTAACAAAGTAAATGAAAATTGTTACTTCATAACACTAATTTAAGCCATTAGTATAGTTGAAATATTTATATAAATCAATATTGAAAGAATAAGAGGTGATAATTTTGACACAATAACAAGAAAATGAATATTTCGATATCGTCGATATATATCCTTGATATAGTGAATATATTCGATATATCGACGATACCATGTGAAAGAAAAAAGATGTTATGGATATATCGAGATATATCAAGATTTTATCAATAGCATCGACAATATCGTAAAGATATTTTTCGAAAAAAGATATGTCAGTTAGATATCGTATCAGGGAAGTATAGATACACGGATATATCATGGATATATCGATGGTATCGTGGATATTTTAGTCCATGTTAATTATAACCAATGGTTGAGATCTCTCCCATTAAGAGTAAGGTTACCTAAGATGTACATAAGGCCCAGGAATGCCTATATCATCAATATACACTACAAGATACTTAGTTTTTGTTAAGGAAGCCCTGCTTGAGTGAAGTTTCCTCTCTCCAAGGCTAGTATGTTCTCCTTGTCCATAACTGATGTACATCGCGTTTGACGCATGCCTGAGTCTGTGAAAGGACTAGGGAAGTCCTTATAGTATTTTAGGACTTGCTGTTGGTTTGGGAAGTTAAGAAGTCGCTCTACATTACCTTAACTGCATCGGTAGAATGACTTGAAAGATTTTGGCTTTGTGGTTAAAGTGAGGGTTAACCAAGGTAGTTTTAAACATTACCTTCTGCCTTGGTCTTTTGTAGGGAAATGAGAAGCAAGTAACGTGGCTACAACATGTCCAAAATCAAGACGTGCCAAAACCCATTTAATTTACCTATTGGAAGGTGTTACTTATATTGGACCTTTAAATGAACCAATAATATTTTACACCTATCTGGCACACGTGTCAACCCTTCTTTGCTAAACCCACAAATCTCCTAGCTTTATGCTAACATGAGTCCATTTCAATACATGTGTTAATCTCTCACATAAACACTTTTTTAGAGTTATTAAGCTATTGTTTTGTTATTCCTTTATTTGCTTAAGGGCAGTTTTGTTCTTTGTGTTTTCTCTCATATATATAAATAATATGTTGGAGGTGAAGAGCTGATTACACACCTCTAAACCTCTACGTTTCTTCTTCTTTTCTTCCTCATCTCTTTTCTCTCTTTCTCTCCTTTCTCTTGTATCTAACTTCAACCCCAATTTACAAACCGAACTTGGTATTCAGAGCCAAATAATCAATCCAGAGAAGAACACAACAAGAGAACAAGGACAACCCTGCTAGTCATCAAGGTAGATGCTGACATCAACATTTGAGGTCATCATTGTGAGTTAGGCCCTCTGAATCTGGTCGACTCACTTAAGGGAATGTTCTGGTGGAGTTTTGTTGCAATCCAAGATCGTTTGGTATGGTTTTTATATTTTCTTCTATTTTTCATATTTTTGGTGCGATTTTTTGAAACCCTAGTTTTTGGGACTTTGGCTCGAATCTATTACTTGGGTGCTAATTAGGTGATCCTTGTGGAGTTTTGATGTGATTTTGACCTTTGGACAGATGTTATTTGATTTTTAGTGTTATTCTAAGGGACGGTAGCTTGGTTTATGAGGTCATGAACCTCTTGTGGTTGTGATGCGAAGGCTGTAGCCTTTTTTTGATCTGATTTGCTGTGTGTGAAGGTTAGATTTGAAGATTGGCTGTTTGTGAAGGCTGTTTTTCATCTGATTTGGTGTTTTTCAAGGCTGTTTGTGTCCCTTAACATCTGTTTGTTGATCTTGTGGTTTGAAGGCTGATATTGTTCCTTAGACCAATTTTAGGATCTATTTGGTGTCTTTATATCTGGATTTGTTGTTTGCACCTTGTTTTGAAGATGGCAGAAGAGAAATCCAACACTAAGATTGAAGAAAAACTCCTAGTTTTTAATGTTAACAATGATTTTCCTAAATCTATCACTTTGAAAAAGTTGAATGGTCTTAATTACATGGCTTGGGCACATACAATTAGAGTTTATTTACGTGCATATCGAAAGTTGAAGTATTTGATTGACAACCCTAGTGCTAGTGATCCCACTTATGAAGATTGGATTTGCTGAGCACTCTGCTGTTATGGGATTGCTATGGCATAGTATGGATCCCGATATTGCTACCACAGTTGAATTTTGTGACTCTTCTAAGAAAATTTGGGCTCAATTGCAGATTCGTTTTCATCAGAGTAATGTTTCTCGTGTGTATGAGCTCTACGGGAAAATTTTGTTACCTAAACAGTCTGGGAAACCTTTAGTTGAGTACTATAGCACACTTAAGAATTTGTGGGATCAATTATAGACTATAATATCGTCGTTACCGGCGATATATCGCCGATATTGGCGTATCGACGGTGGTTGACACGATATTAGGCTGCGATTTCCTTTTGATTGATTATTGAGTGATATATCTTGATATTATCGAGATATCGATAAATATCGATGATATCAAGAAATGCCGAGAAAGTCGTGGTTTTTTAGCAATGTTTCGCACCAATTCTGGCGATCTTCCGACGATTTTCCAATGATATTTTGACAAATATCGGTAAATATTGATGAGCCTACAAGAGAAAGAAGAAGTAGAAGAAGAGAAGAAGGAGAAGGAGGAAGGTTGGAAGTCTGATTTGTGCACCTTGTCTTGCCATCACCGTCGTTCATGGAAACCATTTTGTTTTTGTTTAAGGAAGGTCTAGACGTTTGAGAAGAAGGAGAAGGAGGAAGGCTTTTGTTTCCCAAGCCTATGTAAAGTGAAAACCGTGATAAATGTATAAAGAGATAAGATTCCTTTATCTCTTTCCTAGCACCTCTTTAAATAAAAGACAAACGCTTTTATTAAAAAACCCATTTTTTACATAGTTTTACATTTTAACCCTATAATTCTTTTTAACTTTATAGTTTTACCTTTAACTATGTGACATTTTTAAAAGAACCCCACTCGTTTTTTATACTACCTTCGTTTCAAATTGACTATCCCTTTTGAAAAATCATGCTTTTTAGGAGACCCTATTAAATGCATTGACATCATCATGTATGTTTTAAC
Source organism: Liquidambar formosana (assembly GCA_039720395.1). Classification (NCBI taxonomy): domain Eukaryota; kingdom Viridiplantae; phylum Streptophyta; class Magnoliopsida; order Saxifragales; family Altingiaceae; genus Liquidambar; species Liquidambar formosana. The sequence continues at coordinate 25,453,861 of CM077820.1, forward strand.
ATTCCAATTTTGCCCTTAAGTGTACAAAACATTGGAAAGAAACAAAATACCCATGAGAAAGGGTATTTTAGAAAATTACATAAAAAAAATCATTGACTTTTTGAATGGGACAATAATTTTGGAACATCCTAAAAAGGAAAGGAAACCGATAAAATTGGAATGGAGGAGGGCATATTTATTTTTATGTAATAACTTAGTAACAATTTTTTTTTTTAAAAAAAAAAAAAATTTTAAAACTATGTTTAGTATTTCATATATTTTAAAATATAATTTCGAGTCAATGACCTCTGATTTAATAGAACCTAATATTTAAATGTTATAAATATGTATTTTAATGTTATGTAACATTAGCTATGATCAAGCAAGCATTAATTAACGCTGAAACTGCTACTCACGATGGAACTGTTTCAGGCTGGTGCACCTGAAGTTGTTCCATTGGAAATTGGGGTAATTGAGAAGGGTAGTAATCATTATGAAGGAGGTGTGAATGGGTTAAATAAAAATGATTTTTTGAGGAGGGACCCACCTTTTGGGAAAGGGAGTTCTGGGTCAAGATTTAGAGCATTGCAGTCTTATGCCCATTCAGATGGGCTGGTGATTGGGAGAAACACAATGGGCCGAATTAATAAAAGAGCTGATGGGTTTAATTGCAGTTTGGGTGGGCCTAATAGGTCTGATGGGCAGAGAAGGTCTTTGAATGGGCTGGATAGCTTGATTATCAAGGGTAATGGAGGTAAGAGACAAGATGGGCACGTGAGTACTGAGTCCAAAATACAAGATTTACACAGGAGGTTTTCTTTCCCTCGATCTGGCGGTGAAGAAAGAGTTTAGTTGGGATGTGTGTGCGATTCAGAGAAGGTTCGTGGGGCTGGTTTGAGTGAATCACGTTATGTTGATCATCCTATATCAAAGGCGAGGGTTTTTGGAGATTCAAACGAGGTGGACGGTGATTGTTTGTCGTCGGATCAGCTGAGATTTTGTCAAGGTAAGGTGTTCTCTGGATCGACGGGAGAAAATAAGAGGAATATCGACGTTTCAAAGTCGATTTTGGAGGCCGATGGTGATAATACAGTGTACGACTCAGATGGGGGTGAGTCATTTGGTGATTTTGGGTATGTGGAGGACTCTCTAGAAGGTCGGCAGTGCAAGCGACGAAGAGAGCATAGATTCAAGTGCGTCGGAGACAGAGGTCAGTGAGACAGATTCAGATGTGGATGTTCTGGCAAAAGTGGATCACGATTATATGGAAGGCATGGCAGAGTTATTTGCAAATAAGGTTGACTCCTCTTCTGATCTAATTTCAAAGGTACGTTCTCCTAACACTGTTCAGGCAGGTAAAGCTATAAATTCTGGGGGGCAGTCTCTAATTCCAAAAATTGCAGAAGGGGGAATTTTGGGGCTTTCTACTGAAATAATTCCAACAAGCGTAGCTGATGTTGTTGTCTCTCCAAATGTCGATTCTGTCCCTGTGGAAAATAACTTCAGGAAGGTTTCTGGCCGAATTTCTGGTTCTAAGGTTGAGGGTATTTCTAATGCTACTCTCCATTCTAAAAATATTGAGCAAAGTGTCTGTAAAGAGTTAGTCTTGGGGGGAAATCAGGTAGAGCCACTGGTAGTTGAGCATCAGGAGGGGTTAGTGGAGATGAGGCACGTAGAGGTAGAGCAGGGAAGGAGATGTTAGGCAGGGAAGGTTTGGAGTGGGGTAGGGAGGGTAGCGAGTTAGTATCTTTTAATCTTAATGAGAATGGGTGGAATCAGTTAAAAGAATTTTTAGGGAGAATGAATTTGGCTCTTGTCAAAAAAAGGGGTACTTCAACAAGGGTTGTGAGGGAACTAAAGGCTCTTCGATCTGATATTAATTATGATGGGCCAAGTGCTAATAAAGTTTGTAAGGGTGGTGAGATTTCTAGATGAAGATTGTTAGTTGGAATGTACGAAGGATTGGTTCGAAGAGAAAGAGAAGTGTTATCAAGGATTTTTTGCGAAAAATTAACCCAGATATAATTGTATTTCAAGAAACTAAGTTAGAGGTTATTGATAGGAAAGTAGTTAAGAGCGTTTGGGGATCTAGGTATAGAGGGTGGTCTTTTTTGCCTTCATGTGGAAGATCGGGTGGGATTTTAATCTCTTGGGATGAGAGAGTGGTCTCTGCTTTAGAGGTGGTGTGTGGAGTTTTTTCGGTCTCTGTCAAATTTGTAAGCTCTAGTAATGTTGAATGGTGGCTTTCGGGAATATATGGGCCTAATAGACCTAGTGAAAGGAATGGGTTTTGGGTTGAACTTTTTAGTCTCTTTGGTTTGTGCAGTTCCGAGATGGGTATTCGGGAGGGGATTTTAATGTTGTTAGTTCTATGATTGAGAAGTCTAGTGGTGGTAGGTTTACTAGAAGTATGAGGGATTTTAATCATTTTATCAATGAATGTATATTAAGGGATATTCCTTTGATCAATGCCAAGTTTACATGGTCCAACCAACAGGAAAATTTAGTGAGTAGTAGGATAGATAGATTTTTATTCTCATTGGATTGGGAAGAGGTGTTTCCGCATGTGAGGGAGGTTGCTTTACCAAGGGTAATTTCGGACCATTGGCCAATTATGTTGGATCGTGAATTGTTTTCTTGGGGTCCTTCTCCTTTTAGATTTGAGAATATGTGGCTAGAACATCATTTATTTAGGAAGTGCTTTAAGAAGTGGTGGAAGAATTGTGAAGTGGTTGGGTGGAAAGGTTTTAAGTTCATGAGAAGATTGAAGGTGATTAAGCAACATATTAAAGTGTGGAATAAAGAGGTGTTTGGAGATATTAGGGCGGCAAAAGATTCTATATCTAAGAAAATTGAGGAATTGGATCATTTAGAAGAGGGGGGTATTATTAATGAGGCTCAAAGGTTGGAAAGAAAGGAGTTAAGGGAGAAGTTAGAGGAGGTCATCTTTAAAGAGGAAATATCATGGGCCCAAAAGGCAAGAGTTAAATGGTTGAGAGAAGGAGATAATAATACTAAATTTTTTCATAGGGTGGCAAGTGGTAGTAGGAAAAGGAAGTTGATTAATAAGTTGGAATTGGATGGGGGTTTAGTGTTGGATAATGAAGTAGAGATTATTGATGAGATTTTTAGATATTTTTCTTTCCTGTATAGTGTGGGAAATGGTGAGAGACCAGGGTTAGAAGGTTTATTTTGGTCTCTTATTGGTGGTAGTAGAGCGGAGAGTTTGGAGAGACCTTTTGAGCTTCAAGAAATAAAGGAGGCTATTTTTTATTGTTGTAGAGATAAGGCCCCAGGCCTGATGGGTATACAATGGCAGTGTTTCAAAAATGTTGGGATGTAGTTAAGAGTGATCTTTTGAAGGTGTTCTCTGAATTTTTTGAGAGTGGGGTTGTTAATGGGTGTACTAATGCTACATTTATTTGTTTAATCCCTAAGAAAAGTGAGTCTATTAAGATTAAGGACTTTAGGCCAATCAGTTTAGTTACATCTTTGTATAAAATTTTGGCAAAGGTTCTGTCCAATAGATTGAGAGAAGTGATGTCCGAAACTATTGTAGGAAATCAATGTGCGTTTGTAGAGGGGTGTCAGATTTTGGATTTGGCTTTGATTGCTAATGAAGTAGTGGAGGAGTATAGGGTTAAGAAGAGGGAAGGATTGTTATTCAAAATAGATTTTGAGAAGGCTTATGACCATGTGGATTGGGATTTCTTGGATTTTGTTTTACTAAAAAAGGGTTTTGGTGAGAGATGGAGAAAGTGGATTTTTGGGTGTTTGTCTTCTGTTAATTATTTGGTGATTGTTAACGGGAAGCCAAGGAATACTTTTAAAGCATCTAGGGGTCTGAGACAAGGAGATCCCTTATCTCCTTTTTTGTTTACCATGGTAGCAGATGTGTTGGGAAGACTCGTAGATAGAGCTAAGCAAGTTGGTTTGATAGAAGGTTTCGTGGTTGGGAGAGATAGGGTAGAGATTTCTCATTTGCAATTTGCGGATGATACTTTGTTTTTTTCTTCAGGAGATGAGTCCAAATTTTTAAATTTTCAGGTTATTTTGCAAACTTTTGAGTTGGTTTCGGGGCTTAAAGTAAATTTGGGTAAGTGTGCCATAGTTGGGATCAATTGTGAGGGTGCTAAAGTTCAGAGTTTAGCAGAGAGGATTGGTTGTTCTGTTGGAGAATGGCCCTTAAGCTATTTGGGCCTACCATTGGGAGGGAATCCTTATTCGGAGTCTTTTTGGAGTTCGGTTGTGGGTAGAGTTAGGAAAAGATTGGATGGGTGGAAAAAAGCCTTAATCTCTAAGGGAGGTAGGTTAGTTTTAATTCAGTCAGTCTTATCTAGTATCCCTACCTATTTTTTGTCTCTTTTTAGGGTTCCTGTTAAGGTGGCAGGTTGTTTAGAGAAGTTGATGAGGGATTTTTTGTGGGAAGGGAATGGGGAGGGTAAGAGATATCATTTGGTTAAGTGGGAAGTGGTGTCTAGATCCAAGTATCAAGGAGGTTTGGCTATAGGAAACATTGTGAAAAGGAATATTGCTTTAACTAGTAAATGGCTTTGGAGGTTTCCCCTTGAGAGTGAGTCTTTATGGCATGCAGTTATTAAAAGTAAGTATGGAGTGTCAGCTAACGGATGGGATGCTTAACCAAGTTCTCGAATTTTGGCTAGATGCCCTTGGAAGTTTATTGCACAGGGTTTGGAAGGTTTTTTGAGTTTTATTTCTTTGTCGGTGGGGAAAGGAGATAGGTGCGCTTTTGGGAAGATCATTGGAAGGGTAATTCCCCTTTCTGTACATTGTTTACTCGTCTGTATCGTCTCTCCTTATATCATAATGTTTCCATTTCTACCATGGCTTCTTCAGACACTCTTTCTTTTGGGTGGGTTTTCAATTTCATTCGGAACCTCAATGATAGGGAGAGTCTAGAGCTTGCATCTTTGTTGGTTTTATTGGAAGGATTTTCTTTGAGTTCATTTATTCCTGATAGAAGAGTTTGGACAGGTGATTCTTCTGGAGTTTTTTCGTGCAAATCTTACTTTGATAAATTGATTGAGAATCATTCTATTCATTCTTTTATCCCTACTGATGTAGTTTGGAAAGCGAGTGTGCCCCTCAAAGTAAAGTTTTTTACTTGGACAGTTGTTTTAAAGAGAATTAATACCAATGAATTGTTGCAAAAGAGGAGGCCTTCTGTTTATTTGCGACCTCAGTGGTGTGTGATGTGCAAACAAGCTGAAGAAAGCATAGACCACCTTTTTCTACATTGTTCTGTGGCTCGTTGGTTATGGAATAAGTTGTTTTCTTGTGGGGAGGAGCTTTGGGTGGAGCCGGTTGGTGTTAGGGAGGTTTTTGAGATTGATTTTTGGGGTTTTGGGAGGAATAGAAAGGCTGCAATTCTGTGGAGGTGTGCTTTTTTGGCGCTGTTTTGGGTTATTTGAATTGAAAGAAATGCAAGGATATTTAAGATAAGGAATCTTCCTTGTCATTTTTATGGGATAGAGTGCATTTTTTGGGTGCTTTTTGGGCTCATTCCGCTAAGGAATTTCGTGACATTCCTTTGTTCCTATTGAAGGTTGACTGGAGGGCGGTTTGTTCTCAAGTGTTGTTTCTGTTTTCTTCTGTTTTTTTGTGTTTTTTGTTGGCTGTTTAATCTTCGGTGGACATCTTGTCCTCCTCTTGTACTCTTCTTAGCATTACTTTTTTAATAAAATTTTTTCTTGTTGTTGTCGATTAAAAAACATTAGCTATGAAATTTTTATAAGTTTGTAATATTTATTTGCTCAGTGCCCTGTATTTTTTGCACCCTATACACCACTTACTTTTTTTTATAGGGATTTAATTTGCAATATTTTGATACTAGATTGTGTATTAGAGTTTAAATCATTATTTCCCAGATTTTCAATAAAATTATCCATGTTTAACTCATAATATCCACCATATCTTTAAAACGATATCGATATCATCGATATATCCAACGATATATCCGATATATCCATATTTTTGGACCCTCGATATATCCATCGATATCGATATTGAAGTCTTTGGGATCAATTATTGCAGCATAGGCCTTTTACCACTGATTTAGAAGCAGCAGAAGTAGCAATGGGAGGAGTTTATGATTGCTAGCTTATTATTTGGTTTGGACTTTGATCTACGTGGCATTAAAGATTAGATCCTTGCGAGTGAGACCTTGCCTATGACTGCTAATGCCTATTCCCGGCTATTACGTTCTTCCCTAGGACAGCATTCTCCCTTGATTAGCCCGCTATTACTTCTTTAGAAACTACTGCCTTGGTCCCTAACAGTGAAGGCCGTGGAGGATTTCATGGTGGTTTTTGCGGTGGTTGTGGAGGTCATAATTTTCGTGGTGGTTCTCGTAGTGGTAGTGGTCGCCTTGGTGGACGTGGTGACAGGAAGTGTAATTATTGTAGGGGTACAAATCATATTGAACCTTATTGCTTTCAGAAATATGGTAAGCCGAATTATGTGAATCAAGTTAGTGATAGTATAGCACAATCTCAGAGTATGGTACAACCACAACCCATATTGTTGGATCTACGACTTCTAGTTCTGGTTCTCAGTGATACGTTCAGTACTCAACTTGGCTAGCTTCTCGTCTAGCACTTGCGCACTGCACTTCCTTCTCTACCACCTTCTTCCTCTTCTACTGCTACCTTAGCTAATTCAGGTAATATTGCATGTGTAGCAGCTTCTCTCTCTTCATGGATTATTGATTCTAGTGCTAACAAAAATATATTTGGTTTATCATCTTGTTTCTCTGATTTAACACCTGTTAATCATCATGTCGTGTTAGCTAATGGCTTTTCTCGACCTATTCATAGACAAGGTGATCTCCATCCCACCACTTCTTTCCTTACCTTCTAGTCTATATGTTCCAAATTTTCTATTTAATTTACTCTCTCTTAGTCAAGTTGACAAAAGCCTTACAGTGTGAAATTGTTTCACTCCTACTTGTCTTTTTCAAGATCTCAAAACCTAAGAAGATGATTGGTTTGGGGCATGAGAAGGACGGTCTATACTTTTTGGATCCCTAGTAAATCTCTGTCTTTCTGTTCATCCGCCTTATCTGCTGTAATTTCTCCTCTTCAGTGGTACTTCCGCTTGTGTCATCTATCTTTGGCTAAACTGAAGATAGCTATTCATTTATTAAGTCTTATATCTAAGTTAGAGTGTGAGGCCAGTTAACTAGGGAAGCACCACCGTTGTTCCTTTCCCAGTAGTAACCATGATTATCAGTTTAAGTCTTTTGTTTTGGTCCATACAGATATTTGGGGTCCTGTCTCGAATGGCTACTTTGAGTGGTTTTCGTTATTTTGTTATTTTTGTTGAGGATTCTTCCCAAATGACATAGTTGTTTCTAGTGAAAGAGATGTCTGAATTGCCTAAAATTGTTATTCAATTTTACAATGAAATTTTTGTTCAATTTAATAAATGTATTGAGATCTTTTGATCTGATAATGCATTGGAGTATGCTCAAACCATTATGAATTCGTTTTGCATTGATAGAGGCATTTTTCATTGGACTAGTCGTTATCATCATTTTCAACAAAATGGTGTGCCTGAGTGAAAACATCGCCATTTACTTAATGTTACTCACACCTTAATGTTCAATATGAAGGTGCCTAAACATTTTTGAGGTGATGCTGTTTTAACTGCCTATTATCTCATCAATAGAATTCTTTTTACTGTTTCGAATCATAAGTCCCCTTTTTCTCTGATATATCCTGATAAGCCTCTTTTTTCTCTCACTCCTCGGGTGTTTGGTCGTGTTGCTTTTGTTCCTAGGCTAGATTTGGGTCAGGATAAAGTATCTCCTCAAGGCTTGGAAATGTATCTTCCTTGGGTATTCTTGTACTTAGAAAGGCTATTGTTGTTACAGTCTTGATTCTCGTCGATACTTTGTAAGTGCTGATGTCACTTTTTTTTAGTCTACCTCATTCTTTTCTTTACAGGGTGAGAGCCTGTTTTCTGATCTCATTTCTCGTAAGGGGGAGCCTTCTTTTCCATCTCTTACTCTTTCGATGCCTGTGTCTCTTATTACTGTGGTCCCTTCTCCGGTTCACTCAGCTCCTTTTAGCCTTCCATTGTAGGTATACCGACGATCCCAAGATAGGCGTGTTGTTTCTTATGGCTTTGTTCCTCCAGTTTCTTGATCTGCGGATCCTGTGTTGCCTCTTTCTTCTTTGAGCAACGATGATTTACTTATTGCTCTCCGCCGAGGTAAAAGGACTTGTACACAACACCCTATTGCTCGTTTCTTATCTTATAATCGTCTTTCACCTTATTTGCAATTCTTTGCTTGTTATTTGTCTTCTATTTCTGTTCCCTCCTCTTATCGGCAGGCATTATTGTCTTCTCATTGGAAACAAGCTATGGATGAGGAAATGAGCGCTCTTCACAAGAACCAAACATGGGAGCTTACTTCTTTTTCTCCCAGCAAATAGATAGTGGGTTGTTGTTGGGTTTATACTGTTAAATATCTTCCAGATGTTTCCATTGAGTGCTTTAAAGCACGGTTGGTTGCCAAAGGCTGTACACAAACCTATGGTGTTGACTATTTGGAGATTTTTTCTCTTGTTGCTTGTCTCAACTCTATTCGTATCCTACTCTTAGTGGCCGTTAATCATTCTTAGCCTCTGCATTGGCTTGATATCAAGAATGCCTTCCTTTATGGTGATCTTTAAGAAGAAATGTAAATGGATCAACCGCCTAGATATGTTGTTGCTAAGAATACACTTCTTGTTTGTCGACTAAAGAAGGCCTTGTATGGTTTAAAACAGTCTCCTCGAGCTTAGTTTAATCGATTCAGTGCTGTTGTTCTTGACTATGGCTTTCAACGTTCTAATTTTAATCATTTAGTTTTTGTTCGTCATTCCTCTGTTGGCACCATTGTTTTGATTGTTTATGTGGATGATATTCTCATCTTTAGAAGTGATTCCACTGGTATTGCTGATTTGCAGCATTATTTGGGCCAACATTTTCATACTAAGGACTTGGGTGTTCTTCGATATTTTCTTAGGATTGAGGTTGCTCAGTCATTTCGGGGTATTTATCTTTCCCAACGAAAATATGTTCTTGATCTTTTATCTGATACCGGTCTCTTAGGCACCCGGCCTGTGGATACTCCTATGGACTCGTCTTTTAAACTTGATATGAATAGGGTACTCTATTTGTTTATGTTGATCGCTATCATAGGTTGGTTAGGAAGTTAATTTATCTTATTGTTACTCGTCCTAACATTACTTATGTTGTTGGTGTCGTTAGTCAGTATATGCATGTTCCTCAACAACCTCATTTTGACGTTGTGTCGTATTCTCCATTATCTAAAGGGTTCCCTAGTCGAGGTTTGTTATACAAACCTTCTGCTTCCTATCTGTCATTAGCTTTAGTGATGTCGATTGGGCTGGTTCACATTTTGATCAGCGATCTACTTCTGGTTATTATACCTTTGTTGGTGGAAATTTGGTTACTTGGAGAAGTAAAAAGCAAAATGTTGTTGCTTGTTCTAGTGCCTGAGACTGAGTATCGAGCTATGGCTCATACGGCTTCTAAGATATTGTGGGTTCGTGCTCTCCTTTGCGACCTTGGTATTGATGTTTCTGTTCCTTTGGAGATGTATTGTGACAATTAGTCTGCTATTTTTATTGCCAATAATCCTTTCTTTCATGAGCATACCAAGCATATTGAAGTGGATTATCACTTTATTCGAGATTTGTTGCTTCGAAAGGAGCTTATTACTTCGTATGTTCGATCGAGTGCTCAGCTTGCTGATCTTCTCTCAAAGCCTCTCACTCGTCCTTCTTTTTAGCAGTTGTCTTTGAAGCTAGGCATGTTTGATTTGTATGCACTAGCTTGAGGGGGAGTGTTAGAGTTATTAAGCTATTGTTTTGTTATTCCTTTGTTTGCTTAAGGGTAGTTTTGTACTTTGTGTTTTCTCTCATATATATATATAAATAATATGTTAGAGGTGAAGGCCTGATTACACACCCTAAACCTCTACGTTTCTTCTTCTTCTCACCCTTTTCTCTTTTCTCTCTTTCTCTCCTCTCTCTTATATCTAACTTCAACCCCAATTTACAAACCTAACCCACTTGGCTTGCATGTGTTGGACTAAATTTTGGTCCAATCAATGCAAAACAAATGTGACACATGTTGCAACTACATCAATCCCTGCTATTAACTTTCAACTAAAATTAGCCTTCATTCTCTACAATTTAGAAGATGAAAAAACGGTTTTATAAACATCCCGAATATCACTTGCGATGCCCACACGGAATGCTGGGGAGAGTCTGTTTTGTTTTTAGGAGTTGCCACCTTTATTTAAGGAATAAGGAGAAGGATAAAAAGGGGTTTTAAGAAAGACCAAGTTTGACTCAATTTTTAGGAAAAGCATGTCTAGAATAACATAGATTCAGGGGCTAAATTACGATGTGGGAAGGTCTAGGCCAAGACATATAAGTACCCAACTCGCCCGAATTGGTTTCTTTTTGTTGGTTGGATTAATTTATATCTGTTACATCACATATTGTAATTAAAAAGCAAAAGAATAAAGAAAATAAAATAAAAATCTAACCTAATTGGACTTGGGCTCAAGTGAACAGCTTACGTACCTCTTGCAAGGATTAAAACCTACGTAGTTCGAACAAATAGGGGAGGGTTCTACCCTTCGTAGAGGATTATCAATAGGAAATCCATGATTATTCTCTTATAATTTGATGAAAATGGTTTATTTAGACAATAGTTGTTTGATTGGATTGAAAACTTGGTTTTGAGAAAATTCAAAGATTTATCTAGGGTTTAGGGTTGATATTCTCCTACGAGTGATGGAACGTTGGAGAGAGCATGCATATCACATCACATAGAGATTATAACATGATGCAAACAATAATCATGCAATAACAAAGAAGGTGTAAGGAATTGATGTAGAGAAATACTACAATGCGGAACATAATAACAAAAATCTAAATTCAATTCCCTATAGCCCATGAATCTAATTGTGGTTCATACAAAACAAAAACCCTAACTAGAAGAAGAGGGTTGATACTTTCAATTGGTCCTTAAGACGAATGATTAGAACAACAAACAAGCAACACAAGTATCCTGCCTCTACGGTATCCACACCAGGCAAAAGCCTTCAGTTGTTCTTCTAAATCTCCTTAGGGTTTGCTAAAAGAGGAGAAGAAGAAGAAAGAGATAGAGAGGCTCCTCGTTAGGGCCGGCCAAGAAAGGGAGTGAATGAGTGAGTGTGTTAAGCTATCAAGTGCTAGCTTGTATTTATAGCAAGCACTAAGGGGGCGGCCAAGGGGGGAATCTCTCCTTGTGTGGGTTTTGCAATTTCCTAAAATTGCTCATTAACCCCTCTAACTTACATCTAATGCAAGTGTGGCCCAATAGAACTATTCTAAGTACACTCATGCCCTTTCTCTCACAACTTAAAGTCCCACTTTGCTTATTGGTGTGTGACCCATTGGGTTTACAACATCTAGTAATAGGTAATAGCACAAAGAGTGCTCAATGGAACACTTTTCATTAAAGATCTAATTGGAACTCTCTCCAATTCCCTAATTGATGATAACCAACTTATATCAATCAGGGCTTCTACTAACCATGAGTAACATCTAGCAATGGCTCATGGTATGATCCTAAATGAAGTTAAGATAAATCAAAGAACCCTTCAGTTACAGTTAAGATTACAATTACATCATTCTATCAACACAATGTCTCTTGATTAAACCAATAGAACATGAAAATCTGTCAAGTCCCTAGTTTAATACTTTTATACTCATTCTCAAATATCAACTCAAAGATTCACTATGAAAACTCCCTTTCCATAGTCATCCTACCACGGCCGTGGACTTTTATGAGTTATATTAGAGAATGCTTTGTGAGACATTCTCTCCTTTTTACTGAGAGTGATAGATTCTTTGTTGATCACACATATGCCTCTATACATGAAGAAATAGAGCCAATGAACACCCTTGTAAATTCCTTATAGAAGATACAGTTAGTGCTATTAAACTTCTAAAGCTCTATGCACAAGACAACCATGGTGTCTCAAGTCTAAGAATTACTTGTACCACTGCAATTATGAGAAACTGATTGACAAGCAAGTAAAACTCCATTCAGTTATCTCAAAGTAAGATGGTCACATTCAATTTACCTGTTTATATAACAAGCACCCATATGTTTTATCTTAGTGTCTCCACACAAGTAGCTTGAGACTAGCTATCATCTTAAAGAGACAACATAACATGTGCTAGTCTTATAGATTATCGTTGTCCATCATAATAATCCTTCAACTAGGAATGATTTAGGAGTTTAGTACAAAGATATATATATAGTCTCCTAATCACAACACTTTGTGATTTCATATTCTCAACTCTAACTCTATGGTCCATATCATGAAATATAAAGAATAGAATAAATATGATAAAATAAAGCCCTTTATTAAACAATAATAAATGTAACTAACAATAAATGAAATCAATTGATTATTCATCATCGCTAAAGTATCATCTCTATGATTGGCTGTAGGGCATACCACTAACAGAGTGATCAAGCCAAACCTTGTAGAACCGAGGTACGATTCTGTTTAGTTTCCTCTAGCAGATGTTCTAGAAAATCTGACAGAGCTCTAGCGAAGGAATGCCAAGAACTGAACTCGAACAAGAAGAGAATGAGTCTTTTTCGGCGAGGGTAGTAGGAAATATGCTTCGATGTATAAACCAAAAGATCCTTCATCTTCGCCATGCTCAGGAAAACTTATAGTGAGAAGCTTGGGGAATGAATGGTTGAGATTAAAAAGCTCAAAAATTTATCCAAGGGTCGAAAATGGGGTATTTAGTGGCCAAGAATGCTAAAAAAATGGAACCTTATAAAAAGGTAAAAATAAAAAGAGTGCTAAAAAAATGGAAAAAGAGGCAAAACCCATAGGGCAGAAGGCTAGGACCAGCCAAGGCAAGCCTAGGACTTGCCAAGCTATGCCCAGGCCAACCAGGCCTTCGGAGGCCCTTCAGGCAATCCCTGATGACTCGTTGGCCTTCAAATGCGTATATCAAATCCATTTTAAGTCTAAATCCGTATGTTCTTTTTGAAAAATGCCATGAATTTGAAATGCTAGTGAAAATAGGAATTTTTTATGAAAAATGTTTAATCTTGGGTAAATTGGTTGAAATTTGAAAGAAATCGGCAACTGGGAACCGATAGGCAGTTTTTGAGAAAATTTTGATTTAACTCCGGAATTGCCGTTGTTTGCAATGAAAACATCTTGAAACTTATTGAAAACATTAAAGAACATGTTTAAAAAGCTAACTAACCCAATTTGAAGCATTGGTTATGAGAAAAGAATCAAGTTTAAAAAGCTTTTTTTAAGCAAACCGAAAGAAAGGGGGTTAAAAAGGGCCTTTGTGGATCATTCTTGAGCAAATGTAATCAAAGACCAAGTAAACCTTAAACTAATCACATAAATAGATTCCCCATGTCCTTAGGATCATAATGGAATTGACTGGGCAAGATTTGGAGGACAAACGAACACCTGGGAGTTGAAATGATGAAAATGCCCTTCAAGTTGCAAATAAGCTATTTCTCCTATCAAACTCATCCAAACTCCATCAAAACCCATATAAACATGTCCCTCACTCTCGTGGAAACTAACAGGATGAATGGCAAGCAAAACAGAGGTCAATAATTTCGTGGGATGATAGTATCAATGTGAAGGGCAATGTGAAGGGGTGTGAGAATGGGTTGTTCACATGTTTGATCGTTGAAAATAACTCTTAGTCATACTACTTGCAAATCCTTACTATACTATGTTTCCAAGAACCAACTATCGAACTACATTACATATACTAAGTCAAAAGTTTGAAATGTGGCTCAGAACTTAAGTACTTGCTACTGTTACTCCTTATAGACATTCTCTACAGTTGCCTCACTCTTTCTCTCAAATATAATTCTTTATGGTCATTCTAAGAATTACACGACTTAGTATTTCATAATGACTATAGTATTTCAGAATGACTATACTACTATTGTTTTACATTCACTTCTTGACAAGTACACCTCAGCACTGACAATCTTTGTCAGTATTGCCAGCAGTAGCTGACATAGGTTAGCATTGCAATAACAAGAACCCTACCTATCCACAATAGGAACATATGTTTGTGTGTATGTTGCACATTCCAAATTGTTTAGTTTATGCTAGTGGTTTTAAAATATAAATTAAACTATCAATTGTTTAAAATCTCTCTCTCTCTCTCTCTCTCTCTCTCTCAGTTATGATTATATTCATGAATTTATTCAAATGTTTAAATTTTGTGTGTAAATTTGGCTGAATTTTAATTGAAAAAGAACGCCTAAATCATATCGAGCTTAAATTTGGGTGGAAAATATTCCAAACTTAAAATAACAAGACAATTTGCAGAATTCAATGAAATTTAGCTGGTAAAAATACTAATAATTAAAATAAAATAAAATAAAAAGATAAAAATAAAGATAAAACCAATGATGCGGGCACCCTCTTGAGTGTATGGATGGGCTCTCCCTTATATCAGGGGATTTCATGAAGATAAAAACGTGTGCCCTATTGTTGGATAGAGAAGTTCACAAGGGTCCCATGTACAAAATTTCATTATATATTGCCACGTGGTGTAAACACATTTTCTGTTCAATGTTTGATTTCTCTCTCATTCAATAGCTATGCTACACGGACTCGGGTGTGGGTATCGGGTGTGGGTGTGTAGCTGGATGTCGGATTCATCAAATTTCTAAATTTAGGATACGGGGACTCAGCAAAAAAGTATCCAAATTTTGGGTATGGGTATGGGGATTCTTGTATTGTAGATATATATATATGTAAATAATATAAGGTAATTTAATGAGGGGTAGCTTTGAAAACATTTTTATTTTCTTGGGGTATTTTCATAATAATCAAATTTGTGGGCTTAAATGATATTATTAAAATTTGGACAGTTTAAAAATAGAAAAAGAGTGAGGGTTTAGTTGCAAAAAGAATATATAAAAGGGTAAATGTAGGTTTCTCTTCTATAGAAACCTTTAGCTTCCACGATACTCTGTAACGGCACATCCGTCAAAGCAACTCCTCCAGCAACATCACAAGCGGCGACAACACTAGCTGCTCTCTATTACCCCTCTTATGGCTGTCTCCAGTACAGTAAGTACAATATGTGCTCTCTCACAAAGCTCCACTCGATGACACCATCATCTCTCTTTCTCTCTTTTTTCTCTCCCAATTCTTCTTCTTCTTCTTCTTCTTCTCCTTCACCCAACCTAGCCGTGTCCAACTTGCAACTAGCGTATCCGTTACAGATCCCATACCCATAACCATGTCATGTCATGTCGACACGGGTACCTCGGGGTCATATGCCAAGTCCGTGTAACACAATTCAATAGTACTAAAATTCTCCATCAACTTTGACCCACACATGGGGGTCAATTATTAACATATTTTCAACTGAAGTTGTAGCTGAAGTTATACCTTTGGGACAAACTCAATGTGATAAACAATGATTGCGTGCCCAAAATAATTGAAAAACGGGGAGCTCATGTCATCTTTGATGGTGTCCCTTAGAATGATGGGTGACGTGACATACTAAGGGCATAACGGTACATCATAAGCATAAGTACGAAAGTTAGGTCCAATTAGCATGCTGCTAGTTAGACTTAACATCCTTATGGGAATCCCCTTTCGACGGAGGATGACATGATATACTAAGGGCATGGGTCCGACAACATGATAGTGCATCACAGATATATACACAAGAGGTAGGTCTAAACATAGCATGCCTATAGTTAGACACAACATCCTCAATGGCATCCCTTAATGTGGTAATCTCGATTGGGGAAATTTCGATTGCAAATGAAATATCTTTGGTCAAACCAACCCATCTTTGCACTTTCAAGCAGCATCACCATAAACCACCAAATCTGCATTAATTACCACATCAAGCCATCAACCATACTCACCACCGTCATTCCCATCCAACTACCCATATCATCATTTCAGTCATCAGTCATGACATACATATGAAGGATACTACCTAGAGCACTGTTTTAACTTCCTATAGCCCTTGTTCCACTACAATTAAACTAACGTGAAAATCTACATATGAAGGAGACTACCTAGAGCTCTGTTTTTACTTCCTATAGCCCTTGTTCTACTACAATTAAACTGATGCAAAAATCTTGTTCGATGGAGTCTAGTTCTTTTGTTTCTCTCCGAAACTATTTACTTGCTTAGTGGAGATTGGTGTGAAGAGAGAAGGAATGAATAAAATGAAAAATGAAAAAAAAAAAAATTGTAGTAGATTACTAGATTCTAGAATTCCCAAACACATATAATGGAAAAAGAAAATTGCAGTAGATTCCAATCTTTAACTCCCAAACATATATATATATATATATATATATATAGAAAACACTTCCAAACCAGGATCCCGAACTAAAATTCCCATCTGGGCTACTTTTGAAGCCATCAGATCGGGATCCATGTGGATTAATGATTTAAGTAATCCTTATTTGACGGCTTGAAATAGAAGCCTGGATGAGAATTCCGTTCAGGATCCCAAACTGGAAGTCATTTGGATAACAAGCACAATCCACATCTGTGTAGGATGATAGGCATCCCCACCTAATGACTAGTAGAATAACCTTTTTGTCCTATCACTTCATTTCATTCGACATATTTGATCTTATCAGACCTCTCCGGCCAGGGCGCCCTAGGGGCTATGTTACATGGACTCGGGTATGGGTGTCGGGTGTGGGTATGTGTCTAGGTGTCGGATTCATCTACTTTTCAAAGATTTCTCACTAGTTTAAAGTGTCCGATAGGAGTACCCACACCCATGTCACATGTGTTCAACATGGGTACTTCACACATTTTGAAATGTCCATGTAGCATAGCCTAGGGGAGCCAACTAAGCCATATTTACCAAGTGGAATTGCATCTAGCTATATATATAAATATATGATTCCTTTTCATATCAAGTGCGCTCCAAAACTCTTATTTGTGACTCATATTTTGCGAAACTAACCGTTGGATTAAATTTGATTCATATATAGGTTATGCATGCTAAAAATCAAGTCAATTCGAGATTAAGAGCTGCTTCATCCATAAATGAGCAATTGTTATTGATTAAAAAATATAAGTTTTGGATAAAATATCAATCACTCTTGGATCAACTTGATTTTTGGCATGGATCACCTATGTGAGAAGGTTATCTGATTCAACAGTTGGTTTTGCAAAATACAAGTTGCAGATAAAAGTTTTGGAGCACACTTGATATAAAACAACTCTACACGCACACAAACACACACAAACACACACACATTAAACAGTTGTTTCTAGTCCCTACATCTAAAGAAAAATTTATCTCCATGCTAAACAAGAGAGCTCCCATTTCGTCACAATGATGCATCAGTTTATTATGTGGGACCAGATGGATGGAAGAAGCTATCTGGTGATGATGTTGGAGAACTCCACTACACGTACTATCCAGTTATGCCTAGTACGGTGGAACAAGAAATGGTTGAAGTAGCTTGGGCTTTAGACTGTGTCTTTTCGGGGAACCACTTAGACCAAATGCCCTTTCTTGATAAATCAGAGAAGTAAGAGATGGATTTTCGAGATGCTTATGCAGCAGAGACTCATCTAAGCACATTTAGTATGGGTTGTTTCCCAAAAAAACAATTCGTAGATGGATCTACAATTTCTGTTTTTTTGGCTCCATTATGGGTGTTAGATTTTGAAGGTGTCATCAAATACTGAACATGTCTCTTCTCTTTCTTTGTTTTCCTATGTTCCAAGACTTCCAATAGCTCAAGCGATGCCCAGGTTAGATTTGCTTTTCCCTGCCGCCGCCTTCTCTTTATCTTTGAGAGTGGCAAGAACAGTAGTGTGAGTGGGTGGTATTCCGCCACCAAAAAACTTGTGAACGGACTTCTCCCTCCCAAAGAGCCAATAAATCTTGGACTTCATGAACGCTGGCAGTGGCTTAGAAGACAACAATGAATCATGACCATGAAACTTTTCCGATATCTTTGTCGTAAATCTATAAACGTGTCTAATCAAAGTGTATTAGCCAAAACACAAGGTTTCTTCCATGGCTTCCATAGAGAAGAGTGTAGAGAAAGCTAAGAGGCTCTTGTTATCTGATCACGCTTTTGGTGATATGTTATAAGAGCATTTTTATTTCTTAGTGTTTTTTTATGAATTGGTGCCATGTTGTTTTTGGAGTGGCCCTCATTTGTTAAAATATCAGCAGCAGCTCAAACAGAATTGTGTAGATGGGGGTAAAATCAACATTTCATGTGCTCCATGCTGGCAACACTAATGGAAGGGTAGGAATTGTCATTGTAAGTAATTGTAAACCTCAAGGAGTGCAGTGTAATTTTTAGAATGTCAGGGGAGGCCGGTGTAGTTTCCCCAAACGTTAGGGGAGGTCAGTGTAATTCACCCTTTATTTATTTATTTATTTATGTTTTTGTCTAATAATCTTTTACTCTTGGATTATCAAGATTTTGAGACAAGCTGATTGTTTCCTCTAAGTGTGTGTAGTGTTAAAATTATGGCAGATTTTGCTATGTTTTCGTGAAATGTTCGTAAAGGAATTCATATGTTTCTGAAGCATGCACATGTTGAGTTGAAGCTATTTGTTTCCTCAAGAGCAAATAATTCCAAATGGATAGACTATCATATGATTCGAATAGTTCAGTAACGCAAAATTTTTTTCCAGAACCTTATGGAATGCTATTCTGTCAGCATAGTATCTTAAAGTTGTCATTCTTTGATGCTTGTAAATTTTTTATGCTCCAACTAGGCACCAAGAACATCCAAGGGAAGGCTAGTTAGATCTGGGCATTCGTTTGGCAAATGTTCTGCATCAAGTCATTGGCAGAGCATTATTGGATGTCTCAATGCACTTCTCAGTACACTGAAAGAAAATTTTGTACGTAACTTAAATATTTCTTCCTCTTACAAAATTTGAGTGACTCCATACTACTATTTTGATTTTCTCCCAAATGCAAGAAATGCTTAAAGTTGCTGGGGTTTCAGGTGCCCCCAATTCTTGTTCAGAAAATTTTTACTCAAGTTTTCTCATTTATCAATGTGCAACTCTTTAACAGGTAATTACTTGTTTTGTTCTGATATTTTTATCATTTTAAGCAGAAAGGTTTGGTGATGTTTGAGCTTGTTATGATTTTCAGTCTTCTACTTCGTCGTGAGTGTTGTACATTTAGCAATGGGGAATATGTGAAAGCTGGATTAGCTGATTTAGAGCTGTGGTGCTGCCAAGCAAAAGAAGAGGTAATTTTCTTTCTTGCATCACTTTGCCAATATTGATATTGAGGTGTTGCATTGTTGCTATCTTTTGGAAAAATACCACATCCACAATGATTAATTATAAAATTTGACATGGCTTCATATACTTGTTTGGGTCCTCTACCTAATAGTTTAGGCTTTTAGGTTAGAAACTTAACATAGTATTAGAGCATGTCGTTGTTGGGCTTTTCATTTGGGAGCTTGTCTTTGTTGTCCACGTAACAGGCCGTTTTTATCTTGTTAGGCCTACATGTGAGGGAGAGTGTTGGAAAAATATCACATCCCACATTGATTAATTATAAAATTTGACATGGCTTCATATACTTGTTTGGTCCCTCCACCTAATAGCTTAGGCTTTTAGGTTGGAGACTTAACACTTTGTATTTTATATCCATGATTAATTGCAAGCTTTTATATACCATAGTTGAGCTTCATAGCCACCTGCATAATTTTCCCACTTTTCATACCTTAAATTTTGTTGGATTACAGTATGCGGACTCATCTTGGGATGAACTTAAGCACATAAGACAGGCTGTTGGGTTCTTGGTACGTCCATCTTGTTTAAAATCTTACTAATGACTAATGAGTACATTTGAGTGCTTGAAAATTAGCTGTGGTTCAATGTGGACCGATGTAGTTGATGCAGACAAGTTCTTACTTGTTAGTAACTTAGTATTTTGTGTATGGATGACTGATTTAACTCATTTTAGGAAATGGCATAAAAATTTTGATACTGTGCAACTTATCACTTTAATTTAGTTCTTCTAAAACTGTATTCTTGACATGTTAACTATTAGTTTTATATGCCTAGCAAAAAATTAAAAATTAAAAATACTCATAATTTTACATTTTTATGTATCGACTATCAAGTAGCATTCTGTGAACACGCAATTCTTTAATATGGTTCTTCCTGTTATTTATGATGTCTTACTTAAATCTTTGTGCAAGTGATTGGCAACGTATCCCATTATTGATGCAATCAAGATTTTTTGCATCTTAAAAGTGATTATCTAATTGATACCCAAAAGGACAAAAGGATCTTCAATTCTGGGATGCAGCTACACTAGGATTGCTGACTCAAGTTGGAAAATATTTTTAGAGGCTCTCCTCAGGGGAAGATTCTTCTAAAATGGCTCAAGACTTTACACCTCAAATCATGATGCATACACCTCGTACAACACAGTTAAACCAACAATGTTTCATGTAACTTTGAGCTGTATGAAAAAAAAAAAAGAAAAAGGAAGAAGATGACAAACAAACGAACAAACAAAACAAAACTTTGAGCCATTAAAAGCCATGTTTCCTTTTTCTAATGCTTTTATATTTAACCTTGTCTCTTGGTTAAATTATGTACTTACTTTATTGGTGTGCCTATGCACAATCTTTATATTCTCACCATCCCACAACGTTTGAGTCTTCACTATATTAGAAGTTACAATTAAAATGAAAAAAGTGATGTGTCAGTGCATTAATTGCTAGGGGTGTTCATGGTTTTGGTTAAAACTGAAAACCAAACTGAACCAAACCAAACTGGTCGGTTCGGTTTGGTTTTTTTGTCATTAGGTTTGGTTTTGGTTCCAATTTTAGAAAACCGAATTAAATTGGTTTGGTTTTGGTTTTCATGTTTAAAAAACCAAACCGAACCGAAAAACTGAAAAACATATTATATATATATATATATAGATATATAATATATAATTTTATATATCACATATTAAACTTGGTTTGTAAATTTTCTATTCTAATAAGGGAAGAATAGGTAATAGATTCAAAATAAACTTAGTTTGTAAATTTTCTATTCTAATAAGGGCAGAATAAGTAATAGATTCAAAATAGTAGTATACTACCGGAAGAAAGACGTTTGGAATGAGCTTATTTTTGTAGATTTTAACTTTCTTATTGTTTTTTTCTTTATTAGATAGGCATGTATTAAACTAGTTATTAATGTTGTGTGAGATATTGGCATGTATTAGATTGGAGATTTGAACTTGGATTGACATAAGTCAATACTTTTCCATTTTGATATAATGTCTAATGTTTTTTTTAGTTGCTAATGTAAAGATTTTATTAAAAATATTTTTGTTTGAAGTTTGGCTTGTCATTTTTTCCATTTTCAATTATTTGTTGTTACTCGATAGGATAAAACCAAAACCGAAACCGAACCAAACCGAAATTTTATGGTTTGGTTTGGTTTGGTTTTTTTATAGTATGGTTTGGTTTTGGTTTGGGAAGCAAAAAACCGAATTATAATGGTTTGGTTTGAAATCTACCCTAAAACCGAACCAAACCGAACCACGAACACCCCTATTAATTGCATCTCCTTAATATGTGTGTTTTTCAAAGTATAACATTGTGGGATGGTGGGAGTATTATTAATATGTAATATGAACCTTTTTTTTCCTTTCTTAAACTATGCTGGTAGTACTAAATGTCCAAAAAATGGTTTCCATATGATGGCACTCTATTGGGTTATTTGGTTGGAGAGGAATTCCACATTAGTGGTGGGTATCCCTAGGTTCTTCCACACAGATGTTTGAAATTGGTTTTGTGGGTCTTGGGAGCGATACTAGATGAGCTACTCTGTGGAGATGTGCTATGATGGCACTCTAATGGGTTATTTGGTTGGAGAGGAATGTTAGGATTTTGGACGAAAAAGAAGAGTGCTTGGATGGACTATGGGACTTCAATCTCAAGCTATTTTCAGGGAGTTCCATTATCTATCATTAAATGTGATTGGAAGTTGGTTTGTGCTAGCTAGTGCTTATTTTTCTTGTTTTCCTTTTTTATGTTCTTGGTGGACTTCTTGCCCCCCTTGTACTTATTTGCATATTATTATTATTCAATAAAATTTCTTTGTTGCTATCAAAAAAAAAAAAAAAAAAAAAATGGTTTCCATATACTCCGTATATTTTTTTTATTTTGTATTTTTTATGACATTTCCATGTTAACTATTTTTCTTTCTTTTTACTTATTTTGTTTTCTCTATATAAATTCTATATCTGGAATGAAATGATATATTGAAAAGCTTACGCCTCACTTTAGAAGAAGTAAAACCTCACCATATCCTTTCACCTTTAATACCATTGCCTTTCATCGACTGTTCTTGGGCATTGCTTTGTGAATGTATTTGATAGAAATTTCTTCACATAATACTGAATGATGTCTTCCACAAATATAGTGGTTTCAGTAGTAATATTATGTTATGATCACTTTCGTGGCTAAAAGAAAATAATAAATAATAAATAAATCTTATAGCCCCCTGAAAATAGATATTTATGCATTCCCAGTTTTTTTCCTCTTTTGAAGAAAAATAAATACAACATTTGTTTTACACTACTCTTGACCCACAGGTTAAACGTCAGAAATATAAAATTTCCTATGCAGAAATCACCAATGATCTGTGCCCTGTAAGACTCTCTCTCTCTCTCTCTCTCTCTCTCTCTCTCTCTGTGCGTGCACATAAAAAAAATGGCCCTCAGTGGAGTGGATTTGAGAAACACAATTTGTGTTGGGGAGCACAAATAATAGGGGATTACGCTATGTTTGTATGCCTTTGAGCAATTCCTGTTGGAACTTCCCAGCAGAGTTATAAGTTATAACTAGGATTGGTTTCTCCAAAGTAATACTTGAGACGGTCAGCCCAAACATTGACCTTCTTTATCCAAATGGTGGGGTAAAGGTGCACATTGACATGGCTAGGTTCAATGACCAAATATTAGGTAGATGGTTGGGATTAGGTCAGTGTTCTCTCTGCTGGGATGAAGGGGAAGGTTCATGCATTCTCTCTCTCTCTCTCTCTCTCTCTCTCTCTCATGTCAATGCTTAGCTGTTTCAGATCCTGAGCATTCAGCAGCTGTATAGAATATGTTCACTGTACAGGGATGATATCAATAATACTCGAAGTTTACCTCCAGATGTAAGTTTGTATATGATAATATCTTATCTACTGGTGATTTTGGAAATTAGAATTCTTGTCAAGTGAGTTCAAATGCTTTGCAATTTCTCTTATTATCTTTGTACAGGTCATTTCCAGCATGAGAGCACTCATAATAGGGGACTCCAACAATGCTGTCAACAGTTGGTTTTTGTTGGATGATACTTCCAGGTGAAATTTTTACCTCTTCTTATACACTCTATTTAGTGTATTCTGGATAAGTGGATCAAGGAAATGGTTCAAGAAAATTTCCACGTCACGTGTGTATGGAGCTTGAGAACATTAATACATCATCAAAAGAAGTTTCTACAATTTTCCAAAAATGGAGTCAAATGTTTATTGTTTGAGAGACATAACGTTCTGGCAATGAAGAAAGGCTAAACAAGCCACAATCATCTTCCAATATGTCTACTTCACTAATATCAACATACAAATGATACCATGCTCCTCAGCACCATTGATACTGATTTTTTTTTATTTTAATTTCCATTGGAACAATGGAGTTGTAGAAAACTCGCCTCATGAAGTCCAACTAATCCATACCTCTTTATACAGCATCCCCTTCTCAGTTGATGACCTTTCTAATTCACTGCAAGAAAAGGATTTTTTGGATGTTAAACCGGCAGAGGAACTTCTCAACAACCCAGCTTTCCAATTTTTACACTAGTGAGGCTAGGAGTGAGTGCTTTTCTAGTGTTTCGTAGAGGTAGCCAGTAAATTCAAGTTCCACGGTTAACACCATAGTTGTAAATCCATTTATCTTTCCGTTTCACTCTTTCATTTTTTCCACATCCATGCCCTGCTGTAAAATTTTATCTATTTATTTTCATTTAAATTTGTAAAGTCTCCATAGTTCAAAGGGGCAGGGGTAAATCTTGCCTTTTGTTTTGCATTGTTTTCTTCTTTTGTCTTTGGGGCAGTAATTTTTCATTGGGAGTTTAGGAGAAACCCATTGTTATTGTAGTTTGGTGGTTGATAAAATAATCTCTGCATCCATTTTTCATCCTATAAAGATACTATGTACGAAAAAAGAAAAAAAAAACATAATTATATGAGTTGATTTGGTGATTGGTATCTTTACACTCGTATTTTCCTTATTTTTCCTCGACCTTTCCATGAGCAAAACGGAGCAAAAACGAATTGAAGGAAATTCAAAAGCAATGTGTGGAAGGAAAAATTAAGAAATAAGAAATAAAAACAAAAAACAAAACCAAAATCTAAGGAGTTCACCAAATCATATAATTTATAGAATTGGATTATGGGAGTATCTAATATTGGCAAGCAATACAATAAGGAACTATTTGGATGTCTGTTTGAGATTGAATGGCCTCAATGCTTCTTAAATGCAATTTTATATATAAAAAATTCTGACATGAATGGGGCCATCACATAAAATGGATAGTGAGAAGTTGAAATCATGGCGTTTCAATAAATGTTAAAATTGATCTTATATCATCAATTGTGGTGGTGACCCCAATTTCCCTAAATGGGGCCATTGTGGATTGTGGATTGTGGATTTCAAACTCTCAATTGTAATGCAAAAACTAATGGAATCATTCAATAAACAAGGGACCTACAAATAGGCCCTCAATGTACAATGACAAGTATCTGAAAATCAAATCAAGCTAGAGCTTGAATTAGGGGAAAGGGGGGTGGTTATTGCCATCTCTTAATTTTATTTGCCCCACTTATTTTAATTTCTTAAGGTTATATGAAAAATATTTTTTAAAAAAATTTATGAAAAATGATTATTGTGTGGAAATATCTCGAACTGGATAGATTAGTACAAGCATACGAACAAACCCTGAACTCAATGACAATCAGTGCGAGTAACCAAAGCCCACCAAAGCAATACAACGAGTTCAACAAGTATTCCAATTCAGTTAAGGCAAGTCATAGGGAGCGGCTATTGTAACCCCTGGAAAAGTTAAGTTGCCTCTTCCATGTTATCCCCACCCCCCAAAAGTATATACCCACCCCCCAAAAAGTCTAAACTACCCCTCTTCCAAATAAACCTAACCTTCACCCACCCCACTCCCCCCCCCCCTCCCAACACTCGAGACCCCTCTCGCCCACCCTTCTCACCCCTGACATCTAGAGAAACCCCACGCCCCCATTTCCGACGGGCGAGCACTCCCCCATTTCCGACCCGCGAGCACGCCCCCATTTCCGACGGGCAAGCACTCCTCTATTTCCGACCTGACGAGCACGCCCCCATTTCCAATTGGCAAGCACTCCCCCGTTTCCAACCGGTGAGAATGCCCCCATTTCCGACCAGCGAGCAACCCCACTCCTTCCTCCCCCATACACGAGACCCCCGACATCTGGAAGAACTCCCCATGCCTGGAATAACCCACCCCACCCACCATAGTAGTGACTGACCGACGAGTTCTTCTCGGCGACGGCGATGGTGACGGCGAGCACCTGTTCTTTCTTCCCTCCCAAACCTCTCAGTCATAACCCTCTCTCCCACCCCTTTCCCCACACACCATGATTGGAAGTTAAAGGGGTTCTCCCATCCCACCCCCATATCAGTGACCATCGGCGACTGGAGAAGATGAGGAAGACAACCCTCTCTCACTAGAAGGTGCGTATTCTATATAAAATGTGTATACATTGTGTGTGTAGAGATTTACAGTTGATATTCTGCTATTGTTGTCTCTGTTGCACCTGCAATCTATTCTTATTCGTGTTTGAATCCATTGAAAACTTTCAAATTTTCGCGGGTATGTTCGGATATGTAAATCTGAACGTATTGGCTATGTTTGGTCAATAAGGACCAAACATCATGGCTATGCTTGGATCCTTGTAAACCGAACAAAGGAATTATTTTGAAAAATCAGACCTAAGATAAAGAAGAAAAGGGAGGAATTAACCATAGGTTACAAGTTTGAGTTTCTACCTTTTTGTATTAAGAACTATAGGTTACAAGTTTGAGTTTCTACATTTTTTTATTATCAAATGTATGGACTTGTGGGTGGTTTGTACATCATAAGAATTAGTCTAAATCCGATGACTTGAAATACTTCTCGTTTGAAAAAAATAAAAAAAATAAAGATAATTGACCATTTTTTTAATAATTTTCCGAGCAGATCAAGAGAACATAATCAATTACGTATCGACTGCTAAGCTGCTTTTTTGGATGGTTAAAGGCAAGGTCGTTGATTTCTTTCAATAGTAGATAAGAAGTACATGTTGATTTCTACTAGACCAGTTCAATTTGATTTGTCAATCCAAACCATCCCAAAATGAATAAAAAACAAAAAATTATGATTTGTCCATCCAACCCTTCACCAAAAAATGAAAAGAAAATAAAAAAGTCACCTCAAAAAAATTAATAAATAAATAAAGTGACTTCTTGGAGCTTAGTTGCTATTAAGGTTTCCTTTTTCCTTTTTATATTATTATTGTTGTTGTTATTGTTGTGGTGTTGAAAAGGGAAAAAGGGGGTTGGGTTGTTAACTTTAAAGTTTAGAGCATTTACAATGGATTAGTTATCCAACTCTCTTAACTATTTTAGTTAGTCAAAGTACCTTTTTTTTTTCTCCACAGGACTAGTTATATGTCTAACTATTTTAGTTATCTTCATTTTGGCTAATTACATTTAGTTAGCAAACATTCGTTAGCTAAATTATTTTTAGTTAAAAAGAAGAAACATTTGACCTCTTTTTACGTATCATTCCCTTTTTATCTCTCCACCAAATGATTAAAAAATGAAAGATTATTAATACAAATTTTGAAATAGTTAAAAAATAACTAATACTTTTGGAGTACTCACTTGGATAGCTAGCTAGTTATTTTTAAAAATATCATTTTGCTAGCTAAAGTAGAAAAAAATAGCTAATACCCTTAGAGATGCTCTTAAGCGAGACATATTGTAGACCAATGGTATAAGTCCATGAGCTACCTTTGAAACTTTCTCCCTGTTAAACTCAGATTATCAGAAACACTCATCCAACACCAATTAAGTATTAAGAGGTTAGTTTAAATTAAAGGATGCCGACAGCTTCTCCTTTGAAATACCAGTTTGTTGTCAACAAAATTCTTATCGTAATGTTATGTTATATATGCCTTATTGGTACCCTAATGTAAAATTAAGGTTCATATTTGTAATTTCAATCATAATTCTTTCGCTCTAGGATTTAAGTAAGATTTGTAATTTTAACCTTGAGAGGTGGACCGAGTGGTCTGAGAGCCTCATTCCTAGATATATAAGAAGTATTGGGTTCAACTTTCACCACTCTTCCTCAAGATTACTTCATAGACTTATATCTTGTAATTGGAAGGTGCATGTAGGACAAAAAGAATGTATGTATCCGAAGGGATTAGTCGAATGTGTAAACATTTCGAGGAACCTCTTAATATCAAAATAAAAAATAAAACCTTTTTTTTTTTTTTTTTACTCCTAATTTATCAATCCTACTTTTTCCCCCACCCTCCCTCACTACCAGACTAGCCCTAATGTTTACCTTCAAAATTCAGGATAGCGGCCTAAGGGTTGGTGGTTGTTTTGGATTGTCTTTTTATTTGTTCTTTTTTTCCTTTTTTGTTCCCCAGTTTGTAATCTTTGCCAAGAAAACCAAAAAAGAAGCATACCAACTGTTTACTTTCTAACAATTTGTATTAATCAAAAATTATTTTTTATAATTGTTATACAGCCCTGACATTTCTGCAACATTCTTGCCCTTAGAGGTCGTTAGTAGACATAGCAGCCCACCTCGTCGAGGTTTAATAAAAAGAATGAGGTCTAAAACACGTTCACTCAGCTAGTTTAATTTGGTTTGGGTGTAGCCATATGAGATCGATTGAGATTGTTCCTTCCCACCCTGCATCTTTACTATTGTTAATAAAAAAAGAATCATTATATCATTTGTAACTATATATATTTCTTGAGTTATCGACTTAACAACCCTTATCATACTTTAAGGATTATGGTAAACTATGTATAATTAGGTCTAGGTCTAGCTTCTAAGTCCTACCCACTTAACCCATCTTAAAATAGAGATGAGTGATTAAAAAAAACCCTAGGTGATTTCAACTTTATCTCTCAAAATATATATATTTTTTCTTCCAAAATATATTCAATATTTAATGTATACCTGTACAGGGGCTTTACCCTACTGTGGATGAATAGTGATTGAGCAGAGCTAAGACTTCACCATACGATAGACTTGTAATTTCTATCAAAACCGTCCATACTTTATGCTTTTGTAGGAGATTTGTTTATGTCCTATTTCTTTTTATAGTCAAAATTGTTTCTAACACCTGTCAAAATTGGTGCTAGAAACACGATTCTTACGCCATTTTGACTTGGATTTTATTTTATTTTATTTTATTTCAGGTATTTGGCACTTCTTGAGAAGTATCCTGTATTAACAAAAAGCAGTGACATCTGGTTATTTGACTTTTATTGGAGATTTGACTTGCCAGGTAGATTTTCTATAGTTGCCATCAACAAAATTTGTTGAAATATTTATTTCTGTTTTCCTTGTTCTGTAGTTCTACCAACAAAATTCGTTGACTTATTTGTTTTATTTTTCCTTGTTTCTTGTTGTAGGTTTATTTACAACAGTTTACAAGTCACTTGTAAATTGTCAGCTTGTTAAAGTGGTCATAAGATAATGTTTTTGGCTTAATGTATTTAGTGGTCTACTTCAAATAATATCAGGAATAATTAGAGTAGGGAGAATTCAATTAAATTCATTGATGCATTTGCAGCTAGGATATTTTTTTCCTGCCCTGAGAGAGAGGGAGAGGTGGTTCTCAATCTCAGCCTAGCTCACAGATAGCATGATGAGTCAAAGGTTTAGCCATGTCCCTTAGTTAGAGAAGTTTCTGTTAAGTTAAGAACTATGGTATAAAAATTTTGTTGGGGTTTTCTGACTTTAGTTTTTGAAAAGGAAAAATTAGGGGGAAAAAAAATCTATACATAATTTTCTTATTGGTATAACAAACTTTTATTTTTTTTGGGTAGCATTGCAATTGTGAGTTAAAAGGTTGAAATGCAGTATTTATTTCAATGATTGATTATGTTTCCCAAATCAATACATTTCAGTCTTCCTGTAAATAGTAATTTACTTTACTTAATGAATACTATAAAGAAAACTGTTGAAAATGTACATCTCTAATAAGACACTAATTGTTTACAACTGTTTATGATCTATATATATACATTTTATATCAATTGTTTATAATTTAATTCGTTTATTGTCTTTTATTCAGATATAGATACAGTAGAAGGTGGTCGGGAGAGACCAACTGCATCTGCTAGGCGACGGCAACGTGCGACGACTAAACAAAACCTAACTAGATGCAGACGATGTCGTCGGGGTGGGATTCAACCTAAGGTAGCACCCCCTTCTCCACCAATAGCCCCACCAGTAGATGTCCCAGCTGGTCACGTACCTGATGCAGAAGGTGCACATGTTGTTGATGCACATAAAGATGCTTATGGTGCTGCTGTTTGGGATGGGATTAGACCACTTCCTGGAGGTCCAGTAGATGAGTCGCTTCTGATTAGTTTCAGGACACACGTTGCAGCACAAATTTGGGTCAACAGAGATGTATGTCAAGTCACAATAGCATCTCATTTATATGTCTGTTATTTTATTTTATTTTTTGAGTAGTCTCATTTATATGTATTACATTCATATCATGTTTGACATTATTAAAGTGTTCAACTTTTCTAATGCAATATCGAGGTGTTATGCAACCACACTCTCATGCAAAAATCCTAGAACCTCCCCCTACTTTGACACAGATCATTGAGAGGACACGACTCACTCCACTTGTCACGTGCTCTTTTCGATGGAGCCATAAAGCCTTGGTGACAACTTTTATGAAGCGATGGCAGGCAGAGACGAACACTTTCCATATGCCTTTTGGTGAGATGACCATTACCATGGACGATGTCGCCACCATCTTAGGGATTCCTATGATTGGGAAAGTTGTCTCCTGCTCTAAATTAGATGATGCACTTGCACGAGACCTACTTGTGAGCGCTTTGGGAGTTGAGGATAGTGATGCTAGTCTTGCATTACGAGATGTCCTGGGACAGTCTGTGAAGTTGTCATAGGCTGAAGACAAAATTTGCCAACCTTAGTGATGCGCCTAATGTTGACAAAACTACATATGCTGCGAGGGTGTACCTGCTTTACCTTCTTGGCTCTACTTTATTCACAGACAAGAGCGAGGGCAGGGTGTCTGTTGGCCTCCTCCACGTATTACAAGATTTCGATACAGTGCATGAGTATAGTTAGGGGTGCTGTTGCATTGGCTACCTTGTATCGACACCTGGGTATGGCCAGTAGGAGTGATTGTAAACAGATTGCTGGCTATTTGACCCTTCTAGAGGCATGGGTGTATGAGCATTTCCCAATGTTTCAACTACCCCGTAAAGTTGGATATGTTGATGTGGATCCATGTGTGCAGCGTTGGGCTCCTCTCAAGGATCAAGGGGAGCTCTTTATCACATTTATATATACTGAGGGAGGCACTTGACGACCTGCAATCCGAGTCGGTATGATATTTATTGATATTTTAGATTGTTGTAATTTCATATCTAATATATTTAAAATCTTCTTTATAATCACTAATTATATACTTTATTTCTTATTTCAGGTTGTTTGGGATCCTTATAGCTCCATTAGGACTCATCATCCTCTTAAGGAGTTCACGTACTACGCTGGGTTGCTGCATTGTGTCGATATTGTTGAACCCTACCAGCCTAATAGGGTTTTTAGGCAGTTTGGACGTGTCTAGCCTATTCCACCATGCCTCAGTACAACCAACATCATCTACCCATGGTTCATCCGCACAATGCTACAGTCTATTATTCAATGTTGTTGGTAATCAATTAGAGACATGGAGGAACCACTTGTTGGCAGCAGATGCACGTAGTTCCCCCGTGACTTTTCTAGGAGAAACCGTTGTAGGTTATATGGATTGGTTTAGGGGTGTGTCACATACTCGTGTGCAAAACCCAGGTCACCGGGCCTTCCCACTTCCAGTTGCGGAGCCACCTGTCCAGCCAGTACGCAGAGATCCTCAAGAGGTCGTCCTTCCATTGACAACCTTGTTTTTTATTTCAATATATATATATATATATATATACACATACATACATACATTTTTTTAACATGAAATTTTACTGCCCACTTGTACCCTAAGTTTAATTTCACTTTCTCATTATTTCATAGTGCATTGAAGATTGGGCTGCCAGTGTTAGACTTGGATCGTGTAGATGCTTGTACAAATTCTACTATGCTATATGGGACAATTTGTGCAATAGCACGAGTTCTGCAGGGTCGAGCTGATGCTGTTGAGGAAGGATGCACACCGGATATTGATTTAATGTACTCTCAGGCAAATAGGAGGCATCGTAGTGGTGGGAGCTCCACTTGATTTGGGTTGTGGGCAGATATAATTTTTTGGAATTGGATGATGTCATTTTTTGGACTTGGATTATGTAACTTTTTGGAATTGGATTATATGTAGTTCTAGAATTGTATTATATGTAGTGGTGGGCAGATGAGGATAGGTTGCATATATTGTAGGTTATTTTGGACTTGAATTATATGGGTTTCTGGAATTGTATTATATGTGGTGGTGGGTAGATGAGGATAGGTTGCATATATTGTAGGTTATTTTGGACTTGAATTATATGGGTTTCTGGACTTGTATAATATGTGGTGGTTGAAATGTGTTTTTTGCAGGTTATGTTTAAAGTCTAGAACTTGGTATGTTCCATTTCTAGGCGGAACCATGCCGAAATTTACAAAAAAAATGGTCAAAAGTTTTTGGACGCTGAGAACTTGGTATAAGATAAATAATGGAGTTTAAAGTAACATAATATCAAGAAATTGAGTACAGGAGAAATAACTTGCATCAAGGGTTAAGTTCTAACCCCTTTTTGTCACACTTTTTGGTTTTTTGTTCCTTCGTGTAATTGGGATTCTCCTCCTACAATTAGTGGGCGCTCAAGTTAGGTGACGAAAGTTCATTCTACCCTCGGCTTGGTTGAGCTTCTAATACTCTCACTTGGAGTATTCGAATCAAGCATTGGCATTTCCGTCTAAAAAAAAATTGTTAGGTCACCTTAATAAATAAAAATAAAAATAAAAAAGTTTAGGCCACCCTAAGAGGTCCACTATTAAATGTTAGGTCAGCATATAAAAAAGTTGACATACTCACTTTTACAGCATCTTCAAGGGTACTAGCAAGTCACGCAAGTCCTGCCTCAAAAAGGGTAGGTTGTAAACAGGGTAGGTGGTATCAATGTAAGTGGTTCTGTGTCACCCTTTGAGGGCGTGAATTGATATTCAGGAATATCTTTAATTATTGGAATATAATTAGTCACTTATTGAACAAAAATGATGTATAAATTGGATGGTTTCAAGGAGGATATGTTTGGTGATTTCAAAATGATATGTTCGGTACGACGACACCAAACATAATGCTCCTTGTTCGGTTGTATGAAACCGAACATCTACGTAAGGTTTGGCGATATAGCACCGAACGGTGTTATTATGGAAATTCAAAATGAGATGTTCGATGGTATGACTCCGAACATAATGCTCATGTTCAACTTTAGAAGACCGAACATGTATGTAACGTGTGGTTATATGGCACCGAACATACTATTATGGTAATTCAAAATGATATGTTTGGTTGTATGAATCTGAACATAAAGCTTTTGTTCGACTTTAGAAAATCGAACATGTAAGTAACGTTTGGTCACATAGCACCGAACAGTAGTATTACCGAAATTCAAAATGATATGTTCAGGTGGTATGACTCCGAACATAAAGCTCTTGTTCGACTTTAGAAAACCGAATATCTAAGTAATGTTTGGTCACATGGCACCGAACAGTAGTATTACTGGTAATTCAAAATGATATGTTCAGTTGTATGAGTCCAAACATAAAGCCCTTGTTCAACTTTAGAAAACCGAACATTTAAGTAACAGTTTGGTTATACAGCACCGAACGGCATTACGGTAATTCAAAAGGATATGTTCGGTCATATTAATCCGAACATAGTGAACTAGTTTGGTGACATAAAACCTGAACATTAGTATATTGTTTGGGTACTTAATGCCGAACAGGCGCAAATCTGTAATGAAAAAAAAAAAAAATTGATTTGTCATAATTTTAACACAAAATCCATAAGTCGTTTCTGCCATTATCATCCCAAATTACTTCATTACACCAAAACAACGATCTATTAATCCAAAAAAATTTAACAATCTTTTGTGTATTAAGGGACCAAGAAAACAAGATAGATGATATTATAAATGGGCTAGTCAATGTCTACAGTATCACAAGTGTCAGTAGTCGCAACACCACAACCAATTACATTAAGGAAATTTTGAATTCTATCAATGTAAGGAGAATCCTAGTCTGCTGCCACAATATCGCGATGAAGTCGCCAAGTGGTAGCTACAGGAGGCACGGCATAACCCGCTTTCATGAACTCCTGCATGTTTATTACACCTGTTGTCAATAGGAATAAAACTAAAAAGCATAAAGAAAAATAAATAAATAAAAGTTTTAAGATCAAACCTGAATAAAATGGTTTCCATTTACGAACCCAATTGCAATTTCTTTATGTGCGTGTAGAGGCATGGGATTCGATCTAAGTGGTAAAAGGTAAGGCATTGCTGCATTGAGATGCAATAAGATGTCCCATATCAGGCATTGTCCCATATCAATGCACATATCAGGCATTGTCATCTAATGCTCATACCCTGCAAAACCACCCTCAAAGTGTGCTAATCCAGATCTGATCTCATTTACCCTATGCACTGACCCATAAACCCGAGTGTATAGTTGGTGGTTATAGAGTAACTCATCAACTAGATCTTCTTTCACAACCATCCATCCATCTTCTCCCTTTCCCATCAAGGCAGCAATAGCCTTAAAACCACAATATCCATCAGCCTGGACTGTTAGGATTATGCCCTAGAGCCAATCATAGAGATGATTGTTTAGGGATTAGGAACAATCAATTGATTTCATTTATGCATGTCACATTTATTATTGATTTAATTAAAAGGGCTTATTCTATTATGTTTATATGCATCATTTATATTTACATAATATGTCCATGGAGTTAGAGTTGAGAATATGAAATTACAAAGTGTTGTAATTTTGAGACTCTAAATATATCTCTGTACTAAACTCCTAAATCATTCCTAGTTGAAGGTTCACTATGATGGACAGTAATGAACCATAGGACTAGCACTTGTTAGGTTGACTCTATAGGAGGATAGCTAGTCTCAAGCTATTTGTGTAGAGACACTACAACCAACAAGTGGGTGCCTATTATAAGAATAGGTACACTGAATGTGACCAAAGATATGAGATAAACTAAATGGAGTTTTAACCTACCTGTCAATCAGTTTCTCATTGTTATAATGGTACAAGTAATCCTTAGACCTGAGACACCATGGTTGTCTTATGCATGTAGCTTTAGAAGTTTTATAACACTAAGTGCAGATCCTATTCAGGGGTCTGTAAGGGTGTTCATTGGCCCTTTTGCTATGTGTGTGAAGGCATGTGAGTGATCAACAAGGAATCCATCACTCTCAGGAAAAAGGGAGTGAATGTCTTATATAGCATTCATTGAATATAACTCATTAAATCCATGGGCCCATGGTAGAATGAATATGGAAAGGAGTTTCCATAAGTTCATCATTGAGTTGATATTAATGAATGAGTATAAAGTAATTGAACTAGGGACTTGACAGACTTCCATATCCTATTAGTTCAATTGGAGACATTGTGATGATGGAAAGATGGAATTGTAACCTATAAACTATAACAGAAGGGTTCTTTGTAAATGACTATTCACCTCATTAAGGACCACACCATAAGCTATATGCTAAGTGTTACTCATGGTTAGTAGAAGCCCTAATTGATATAAATGGGTTATAATCAATTAGGGAATTGAAAGGAGTTTCAATTAGACCCTTAATGGAAAGTGTTCTATTGTGCACAACTTGTGCTGTTCCTACTACTTGATGATGTGAACCCAATGGGTCACACACTGATCATGCTAAGAGAGCTTGATTGTCTATGAGAGAAAGGGTATAAGTGATTAAAGAAAAGTTCTTTAAGGGGCTAATTTGTATTTGATGCAAACTAGTGGGCCAATTGTGTAATTAAGAGTAATTACACAATTGGCCCACTAGGGTTAGGAATCCCCCTATGGCCGGCCCTATTAATGGGCTATATAATGCCCATTATGTGGGGATCACATGATGACAATTCATTCTCTCAAGGGCTGGCTGGAAAAATTACAACTCTCCCTCTCTCTCTCCCTCTTCTCCACCTCTAGCAACCATAAGGAAGAAGAAGGAAAGGACAACAAGCTCTAGCTAGGTGTGGATACTGTTGGAGGCAACACACTTGGACTGCTCATTCACCTGCTGTCCGGAGACAAAGTTTGGAGCAAAAAGGAGAAGAAAAAGCTTGGAGCATAAAGGAGAAGACATTAATCAACTGTAAATAATCCCAACTCTCTTGGTAGTTAGGGTTTATGTTTTTGTATTAAGCATAATTAAGATTCATGGTTTTGGGAATCGTAGGGAAAATTTAATTCTACCTTTGTAGTTTTTCCTCCCTAGTTAGATTCCCAACATGGACATCCTTGGTTTTGAATATATATTCTCTTATTCCAGCTGGAAATTCATCAATGTGTGATATTGGCTTTGCAGCTTGGGTAAGATAAACCTAAAAACATTATATCACGCAATTCATTAGGAAAATAATCCATCAATATGACAATAAAAGTAATATGCCAATAAAAGTAGATATTCTACCATCTATAACTACATCATTTTACCTTTTCTTTTGGTTGCCGCTGTGGCACAAAATAACCTGATGAGTTACTCGGTTACACATTGAATCCAGTTGAGCAACTATCATATCGAGACTGTACGTACTCAAAGGCGGACGGGTCACGACGTGCGGATGTGTCAACCTTCACCTTTGGCTGGCTTCGTGTACGGTTATATGGTTCGGTGGGTTCTAGAAGACGTGTACAATGTGGAGCTATTATCTCCCTCAACTTCTTTAGCATCTGCAGTTGTGATTCTGTATCTTCGTCTTTGAATATCTGGAGAAAAAAATCTAAATATGGTTGACACATCAATTTCAGATTTTGTTTCTTAGTAGCAGGCAATATATCAAGTTTTCTCCAAAATTGATCAATGCAGTCAAGTAGGAATAGGTCGACCTTCCCTTTTGTATTCTGCAATCTCATGTGCACAGGATAAACCATGGGACCGACAGTTTGCACAACCACATGCTGAAGCATTAACCCCGATTGCTCTAGCACACCGCATCTGCACAAGGATATTTTCCAATGAAATTATAGATACCATGCCCCGAATCTCCTTTAATTCTGCACATGCAAACTTGTGTTTAGCAACTATTGAGTTCTTCTCAAATGATGCCTTGATTTCGGTGTACTGTAACTTAATCAAACTGTGCACCTCGCCCCATGATAACTCAAAGTTCAAGGTACTACACCCTAGTTGCCTCTTTAACCTTGCATGTGCACTTTCTACCCTGGTCAATAAAATAAAATTTGTTAATATCAACATCTTATTGCTAAATTATAAATGTAACACACAATGTTTTGATAATTGCTTAGAAGCTACACCTGTTTGACGTTCGATTCCCTAAAATGCATATATGTGTTTGTCCAAGCCGAGACAAACCTATCCTTGTAAGGATTAACCAACTACTTGACACATACTGTAGGGCCTCAGGATAGGTATTGAAGTTCTTATGCAATATGTCCACTTGAGTTAAGTACTCAGATTCAGTGGCAGACAAGACAACTGTTTCCCATTGGGAGTTAAACTTCTCTCACTGATTTCCTGACTCAAAATACTCTTACAATTACTTAGAACATTCTTTGAAATGTGCCATCTACACAATAAATGCCTAGCATTGGGGAAAACCTTCTCAATGGCATTCATCAAGCTCAACTTTCTGTCCGTGATAATAACACTAGGTAAAATGTTTTGATCCTCAACAAGACTACGCAATCTATTCAATGCCCATGTGTAATTATCTTCCCATTTATGCTGAATGTATACGAAGGCCATAGAGAATGTCAAGTTAGTTGATGTGACTCCAACAATCTCAAAGAGGGGAAGACGATATTTATTAGTATTGTATGTGCAATCCATTATCAATACATGTGGAAAGGCACGAAACAACTCCACACTACAAGGGTGTGCCCAAAATAAATCCAAAATGGCATCACTATCATCAGAACTCCTATGCCATTCAATGTATTTATGCTCAGCTAACTTATCCAACAAATATTACATCTGTGATCTCCTAGCCTTCTCTTTTACCCTATTCTTTAGACGTGCATTGTAGATTGTCCTCAAGGTGCTTGTATTGAGTATATCCTTTCGCTTCAAAGTAACTAGAATATCTTTAGGCCGGCTCATTTTCATGGACATGTCAAGCACTAATGAGTTCTCTTGCTCTGATAATCTCCCAGTATAGGAGTGCCCCTCGAGATACTTTGCAGCTTCATGATTATGTATTCTACATAAAACCTTCAACATCCATTCATTATCATCTGTCATCTTCTCACCCTTTAAGGCAAAGGGGCATCCACACTTCTTCGTACCAGTTTCCTTTCTTCGCTTCTTCTTATGTTTAGTCTCAATGTCCTTTTTCCTGTTTATATAATAGCCACCTCGCTCACAACCAAGCGTTAGTCTTGCTGTCCTACCTTTGCTTGTAACATCAGATTTGGTTATCACAATAACAAACCCATTTTGTCTTCCTACTTCTCGAGTCCAATTGCATAATGCTTCTCTACTCTTGAAGACGTACGCATAAAAATAAATTCATTTATATTCTTTAACTTCATGAATTATATTTATTCCATCAAGTAAATGAAAATTTTCATAAGTTTTATTTACCTCATAATTTGTGAATTCATTACTTATAATCCATAACACATGCCGACTCGTGGATGCTAGCTTTTGAGGAAGCCTGAGACAAGAATAAAACATGGTAAAATAAAAGTAATAATCTGATACTTAAAAAAAACAAAAAAACTATTCTAGAACTGTTCGGTTAATTCATACCAAACACTGACAACATATTTGGTTGTCTAAAACCGAACATATCTGTTTTAAACTGGTCAATGAAACCGAACATAATATTTATGATTGGTTATTTAAAACTGAACAGCATTACTGGAAACTGAATAATCTATGCACTGTTCGGTTTTCTAAAACCAAACAAAATAGTTATGCTTAGTTGTGTAAAACCGAACATTATTATAATGTTTGGATTACCAGAGTCGAACATGCGCGACTACATTAAAAAAAAAAATCACCATTTTTGCATACTTTGAAGCCAAAATACATATCCTCCTTGCTGCCAACACCATTCCAACTGACTTCTTCCTCCTCCATTGATCATAAAAAACGTAAAAACTACTACAAATGGGTTATGGATTTTTGTTTAAGGGTTGTTGTGAGAGAGTGAAGGATGAAGATGATATATTGGTTAGGAATGGTTATGAGAGAGAGATGAGGATGAGAGTTGTCGAAGAGCGCTTGAGAATGTTGCCGGAGAAAAGTTGCTAGAGAGGGTATCGAGAGTGGAACGGGAGGGTGAGGGGTTTGGCATGCAAACGTGAGGATTCAAATGAGATGAGGGGTGGGGTGCGTTAAACACCTGATGCCCATTTTGGTCATTTTGAAGCATCATTTTCTCATTAAAAAATTGGGGAGGGGGGGGGGGAAGGGAACTTAACCTTTTCAAGGGTTGCATTAGCCGCTCCCCAAGTCATATCATTCTTTAGCCCGACCTAAACATGTGCGTGAGCCCGATCCATCAACACCTAAATCATAACCGAACTCTATACAGGACGGGATAGGAGACAATTACCTTAACCAAGGGTTAAACCACTGACCATGGTCAATAAACCCTAGTTATACGGTTACCTTAACTTAAGGTTAATCCATTGATTACGGTCAGTTAACCCCAGTTAGACAGTTATAGAAAGGTTTAGATCTAACCTAATCCAAGCGGTTACTAGATCTAACCTAGGTCAGTCTGTACAAGAGATTATAAATAACACAACCAAAGCAAAGGCAAGGTATGCACAGTAGCACTAACTTCATTTTCTCCATTCCCTTCCTCCATTGATACTGACTTAAGTTTTGGAAAGGGCTTAGTCAAACCCACTTTGGCCTTCTTCTAACCCATTTTCTCTTGTTGTTGCATATCAATTAGTAAACCAAGCTCTAATCGTCATTTCTGTGTACCTGGTCCAGTTTTTTGTCCACACAATTACTTTGTTCGTTAGAAAATATCATTTTGAAATTTGAACAACTTTGCAATTATATATATATATATATATATATATATATATATATATATGAGGCTTAATCATGAGCAAGATATCCCAGAATATCCCGTTCGATCACGGTCGTTCGTGAAAAACTATCTATCTATCTATCTATCTATATATATATATATATATATAGATATATAATATGTCGTTTCAATGTGATCCAAGTTTTGGTACATAGGAGTTATTAAGATGACTTCCTTAAACTTTCATGCTCAAATTGAGTCATTTCAAACCAATCAACATTCAACAAGCAAAGCAATTAACTTAGCAAGTGATGTCATTTGGAACCATGGACTAAAATATCCATGATATCTTCGATATATCCATGTATCCGTGTCCCTCGATACAATATCTAACTAACATATCTTTTTTGCAATATATCTTTACAATAGGGTCGATATTATTGATAAAATCTCGATATATCTCGATATATCCATAATATCTCCTTTCTTTCACATGGTATCATCGATATATCGAATATATTGACGATATCGAGATAGACATTTTTTTGTTATTATGTCAAAATTATCACCTCTTACTCTTTTAGTATTGATTTATATAAATATTTTAATTACACTAATAACTTAAATTAGTGTTATGAAATAACAACTTTCATTTACTTTGTTAAAATATTCATTATTTTGCTCAGTGTGGCACAATTTTTATACTCTACATAATACATACTTGTCTAATACACATTTAAATTGCAATATTTTGATTTTAAACTACTTATTAAAATCTAATTATGGTTCCTAGAGTTTCAATGGAAGTATACGTGTTTAACTAACAATATCCGTGATATCACTGAATCGATATCGAAATTTTCGATATATCCATTGATATATCTGATATATCCGTGTTTTGGACTCTCGATATATCCATCGATATCAATATTTAAGTCCTTGTTTGGAACCTAGAAACAAGTTTTACCCG
This sequence comes from Liquidambar formosana, assembly GCA_039720395.1. Taxonomy (NCBI): domain Eukaryota; kingdom Viridiplantae; phylum Streptophyta; class Magnoliopsida; order Saxifragales; family Altingiaceae; genus Liquidambar; species Liquidambar formosana. The sequence goes on from CM077820.1 coordinate 25,494,462, forward strand.
AGATTAAATCAATTATTCACATTAAATCGTCGACCATCCTTTAATCTTAGCTACTATTGACTTTCTATTATTACCGACTCAACTTTCTATTTTGGAAGGTAATATCGGCTAACGACCAATTTAAGTTGTGTTCACATGCAAGAATTAATTCTAATCATAAGCCACCAAAAATAAACTTACAAGTATTCTTGTTTTTCTGCCATAAATTGATTGAGTAATTAATTTTTGAAGTATTTATTAAATCAAAATCAAGTAATTTCGTCTGCCTCAACGTGAATGAATTTTTTTTAGAAAGACCCAAGTCCCTAAGATATTATGGAATAGTATCAAATCTGAAACCACTAACCTTTATTAGGTGATAGATTTGCAAATTTGAATTACAATCCATGTGAGAAATTTCCATTAGCAAACGAGTTCTTGACATGTGGCCCCTTCGGGTCAAAGTAAGTTTGGGTGAGGAATGCCCAATCCATGGGGTAAATAGTTTAGGGCCAAGTATGTTCAACCCAATTGCTCTCGGTCTTGCTGGAACACAAACTACAACCCTTAGTCTACCTGTGCTTGGGCCAAATAGGGCCCTCAATCCACTTTAACAACGATTGGCATTGGCTTGATCATAGCTATGTCGGTAGACCCTCCTCGGTCCACATAGACACACTTGGGCTCAGCATCTCCGATGACCTCGGTAGACACCCCTAATTTTGCAACGGTACTTTTAGTCTCAATCTCACCAATTTCAATCCAATTTCGATTTCAAATCTCAATCTCAATCTCAAATTAATCTATCAATTAATCCTTAACCATCGTTTCACCAAAAGTACCAAGACTGATAAAGCCACCATTTGGTACAAAGCTAATAGTGGAAATCACAATCAAAACTCTTGTCCATTATACTAGCTCCTGTGCTAGGACAATGATGTCGCTGCATGGCCTAAAGCCCACCACAAAGGTTTTTAGGTAAAGATGCATCAGAAAAGTGAAACCATTGTGCTTCTGTAACACTAGGGCATCTTATTTAAAGGAAAATCTCAGGCTTAGAGACATGTTCAAACATACAAACTACTACGTTTCTGAAACACAGGGCATTAAACCATTCTTAGATTATCGATTGTCCATTGTACCAGCCCTTGTGCCAGGACAATGATGCCATCACTTGGTCCAAAGCCCGCCATGAAGATTTTTAGGTAAAAGTGTCTCAGAATGTACAAATGGTTACATTTCTAAAACATAGGGCACTCAACCTACCTAGGGAGAAGTCTTAGACTTAAAGACGCGTTAGAACGGACATATGACTATGTTTCTGAACATAGGGCGTCAAACTAGTCTCAGACTCTCAAATGCATTAGGACATGAAGACTACCATGTATCTCGATACAGGGCATCTGATCTATCTCATTAAATTCAATTTCACTTGATACTGCCTAGTTCAATCGGACTTAGCACTGTCATGACCTATCAATCACTATTTCCAACAATGGAGAATCGGCAACCTGTCTCCCCAAACATACCACATTTTTTTCCTCAACACACTTCAAATACTCTAGAAAGACCTTCGGCTTGATCCTAGGACCATTCCTGAGACCTGCCTTTTAGGCCCTTTTTCATCACAGAACAATCGGTGCACCGTTTCTCGAAACGGATTGAGTTTTTGGACTCAGAGCATCCAAAATACCCTAGAGAGAATTTTAGACTTGACCCCTGATCCTAATCAACACAGATCTAGACATCGGTCTAACGAAAACTCCATTGGAGGTCCCAGTTCGCAACTCGTGTGCTCACACCTTAACCGATGCACCGTCTTGCAAAACGGTCTGAGTTTTTGGACTCAGAGCATTTTGAATACCCTAGAAAGACCTTCTGGTTTGACCCTCGGTCACTACCAATCAGACCCGCCGTCACACCCCATTTTTGTCACCCTAGTTAAAGGTCATCGTTTCATGTAGGCTTTTATTTTATTTTTAAGTTTAGGTATTTGCACTAAGTTTTTAAGGCATTAAGGATTGCATATGAATTTTGGTTTGATTTGAAGTTAATTTCAATAGTCAATAAGAGATTTTGTGATTTTAAGGGCACCTTTGTCTTCTAAGTCATATCTTTTCTATTTGACCTTAAAATAATCTCCAAATTGTCAATTAGATCTCATATTAATACATAGGAGGTATTTATAGGTTCAATTTGATGAATTGATGGTTTAGAATTAATTTGGTTCATAATGGTTTAAGTTGGCTAAAAGACCCTCTCTTGGCTCACTCAAGTCAGCTCATAATTTTCACCCAATTCTTCCTCATTTGACTTTAATTAGTCTTAATTTCATTCCTAAAGTTGTTTTAAAATGTTGAATTTTGAATTGGAAAGCATTTGGTGCAACCCTATGTGCATATTTAGGCTTTGTGACGGTAGTGCATAGCGATTAGCTGTCTTTGTAAAATCTAACCATTCACCCATAGTTAAGGACTTTTGCCCTAAAATGTTTAAAAATGTGTTCCTTTTCAAAACATGGTCATTTTAGCTTTCGTTTCATCAAAATCGGATTTCGTTTGACCCTTGAAACATTTTTGGAAGGCGAAAGAAAGTAGAAAAGGCAAGAACTGATGGAGCCCTCGGGTAACCGCCCAGCCTTAGGTAGTCACCCGAGCTACTCCTGTAATTTTTTAAGGGTTTTCGTGATTTCCTTCCCTTTTTGATGTATTTTTCCGCTTCCACTGAGTCTTTCTTTCTCATTTTATGGTATGCTTGAGTGTCTTGAGCTCTAAGAGAGTCTCTAATGACCCTTGGATTATTATTTAGGGTTTTAATCCTGTCCATTGATTTATGAGAACTAATCCCCATAAATACCTATCTATATTCAGCCCTAAAGGAGGCACTTCTTATGCATTGGTAACCTAGAAACCAAGAGGGGGAGAGAGTTTTCTAAGAAAGAGAGTTGTGTGTGTAAGAGAGAAGGCAATGAGGAGTTCTCTAACCTTAGCAAAGGAGGAGAAAACCTATCTTCAAGGTTTTATAAGGGGTAATGCACCTAACCCTAAAAAAGGGAAAATTAAGGGTTCTCTTTCTTATGTAAGCTTTATTGCATGCTTTTGCTATGATTATTATCATGAGTTAATGCTTTTGTTAGTTAATATATATGATATTCATGATTGTTTAAGCATGTTTTAGGGTTGGTTCATGTGTTATTATGCATAGTTGTGAGATTCGAGTTTCTATTATCCGTATTCATGCAAGTTTCATATATCATGTTTAGCATAGCTTTTTGAGTTGTTGCTCATCATGGTTATTTTATATGTGTTACAAGTAGTTGAATCATGTTAGCTAGGTTTGCATTCATGTAGTGGATTTTCTAGGGTTTTTGGAAACACTATCATTTTCTAAGGATAATTATTCTTTTTAGAGAATAAGGTTTTGCATGGGGGTATTCGGAAATGTGTTTAAGCATGTAATCATTTCTAATATATTGTAAAGTATATATTTTACGTATAATATGTTAATAGTAACCTTCATACGGGGTGATTTCTATGTAAAATTATTTTAGGATAATTTTGCATAAGAAAGCTTATTGTAATTAAGAAAGCCTTTTCTCATGTTTTACATAAAATATCATATTTTTTATTTGAGTTTGCTTTGTTTTCATTATTTGATATTCTCACTGATTATTATAGGGTTTTTGCATATTTTTCATAGTTGTTGTGCATGTAGACTAGGTCTTTGCATGTAAGAGCATATTAAGGTCTTTGTTATTCTTTGATTTTTGTCTTTTTCATCATCATTAGGATAATTTTAGGTCTTGATATATTTTTTTTAGATTTAATTATTATTATTGTGATGATATTTTAAGCCTGTAAAAGGTTTTTTTTTTTAGCATGGTAATTGCCTTATTGAAAATAGGTAGGCTATTTGGCATTTTTAGCTATTGCATGGAAAATATTGCAAATGGCTAGTGAGTTTGGCAAGTGCAAATCCCATAGAAAGTGGGATAAATGTTTTGGATAGATTATTGTGAGTTGGTAGGTGCAATTGTCCCATAGAAAGTGGGGTGATTATTTTTTATTATTGTAGTAGAAAGTTTGCAAACATGGTAGTTGCCTTATGAAATAGCGTGATTATTTGACAGGTTGGCTATTGTGAATGGTAAGTATGATGGGTATGGAAAATACCCTTTTTTTCTTTATTCTTTCTCTTCTCCCTCTTAAAGTTATTTCCTAATAGAGGAATATGGTGAATTTTTAGGGTTTCCTTTCATAAAAAAAAATTTTCATTAAAAGTTTCTATCTTTCATTAAAATACCATATTTTCTAAAGATCTTTTTAAGAATCATTTATCTTTGGAAAATTTCTTATATTTTATAGAATGAAACTTAGGGTTTACCATAAGTCATTATTAGGTTATAACCCTATTCTAAATGAACTACGTGGACTTTGATCCTTATACGTTTAATACAAGATACGTAGGTGCTCTTTGATGTTCAAGTTCGCCCTAGGATACAAAGTATCCTAGGTTTTCTTATCTCATTTTCTATTTCCTATTTTTATTTGCTTATGTGGATGGATGGATGGAATAATGATATGCATGCTGTCCTGTGATGATAAATGTTGATTTTTGTGTGTGTGAGACATTAATTTAGCCCAATTAAATTAAGAGACTGATTAGGACGATATGGGTGCCTATAGGCTTTGCCTAAAACCTTCCTATATCATAACTTAGCCTCCGAATTCATAATCTTTGGCTTTCAAAAGACTTTTTTGCCTTTCCTTTTTAAACATGGAGTCATGTGTTGTTTGGAAATAAAATGTTTATAGGGTTTTCATCTTTTTCTTAAAAAATGAGATGGCGACTCCTTTTGATTTCATGTGGGCTATTTTCTTGGGTTCACACCACCAGACAGGTCCTCAGTCAGAAATTCAACCTTCATAAGCCTCCACAGAGCAATCGATGTGCCAGTTTCTCAAAACGGACAACATTTTTGGACTCACCACACCCAAATCACTATAGAAAGACTTTCCAACTTCACCCTAGTCTCTACTCATTGAGACCCACCTGTCTAGGACCCCAGTTTTAATGAGCAAAACCTAGGATCAACCTAACTCATCTCCAGACCTAGAAACCAACTTTGTCACCTTCAAAAATCACATTCGATGCGCCATTTTCAAAAACGGACTTCACATTCCAACTCAGAGCTCCCTATTTACCCTAAAGAGACCCTCAGATTCAACCCAGGACTCGCCTTAAGGTCCCGCCAGCCAATCCAACATTTCCATTTGTCAGCCCAACATCCAATATGCTTAACAGAGCGCTTCGGGACACGAAACGATGAGATTTCTTGGATTTCTCACCCAAAATCCGGTTAAGTCTCTTCCCATCAACTCAAAATCACTTTATGTTATAAATACACTTGAGTAGGGGATAAAGCATTAAATGCTCCCACCTACCCAAACTTTTGCTATAGGAAATAGCGCGAGTAAGGGTGTAGACACCCCATTTTCATCCCTTAACATTTTACCTTTCCACCTTAGGAACATTATCACATTAAATTTTTGCATCATTTTGGCACCAAATCTCTTTAGTTAGACTCTAGACACCCTTAAGAATCCATAGTATCTTTCAAGGTTCAATTTGGTTAAATCTTGATGGCTAATAAGAATTTTTGCAACTTAAAGGGCATTTTTGTCATTTCACTTGTATAATTCTTATTCGATATCTAATTCTTACCAAATTCATTCCGGGATGATCCTAATGACCTTAGGATATCATTTATAGGCTTGGTTTGGTTAATTTGGAGATGGCTTACTTAAGGAATGGTTCAAGGTAGGCCCTAGTTTAACTCCGTTCATCGACCATTCTTGAAATTGCTTCCTAATTTGACTTAATTGAGTCAAATTAATGTTTCATTAATATCAATTGAATCTTAATTAAGGTGTATCAATGTTTAGAATCATTTTTGAAAGAGTTTGATTGCAACTAGGACTCTATTAGGGTTCAAACCCTAATGTTGCCCCGGTGAACCCTAATTGATTACTATGAGCCATATGGGCTTAACCCTTGATTAATTGACCATTTATGGCTTAATTAGGAGTGTTTTAATCATATTTTAAGTAGAAAATTGAGTCATGGTAGTTTTAAATCCAAAATCGATAAATTTGAACTTGAAATGGACCTAATACGTGAACTTAATAAGCAAAGAATGCACAAAATGAAGCAAAAAAGGGCAAATCAAGCTACTAGTAGCCGTTTGGCCAAACGGCCACCTAGAGAAGCTAAACGGCCACCCAAGGGGGCCAAACGGCTACCAAGGGTGCCCAGCTAGCCTGTGGCGGAGTTTCACTCAACCTCTACATCTTTTGACTATTTCTCTTAATTTAATTCAGTTTTTCTCTTAATTTTTGAAGAGTTTTGGATAGAAATCAAATCTTGAGAGTGATTTAGAAGCCCTTGGATCATCCCTAACTTAGATCCAATCCTAGCCATTCATTCCATCCACCCTTAACTATAAATAGGGGTCTTCCCCTCCTTAATTCGATATGAAGTTTTAGTAAAGTTTTTCTAAGCAAATGAAGAGCTTGAGTTCTTGAGTGTGGGGTGAACATTCCTTATAAGTACCCCCTCATGTGAGACTCATTCTAAGAAGAGTTTGGGCTCAATAGTTAGTGCGGAACATACCTCATTAGTACCCTCCAACTAGCGACCCATTCTAGCAAGCTTGGAGACGGTGGAGCTCTACTCGACTTCCAATTCCTAACCTTAGGCTCTCAAATAGAATCTTGTCTTGATTCTATCAAGTATAACTCTTAACCTTTGTTCATAATGTTCTAGTTTATGCCATGATGTAATTGCTAAGGTGATATTGCACATTCCCTGTCACACCCCATTTTTGCACCACCTTACTAGGGTTCATCATTTCATGTAGGTTTTTATTTTGTTTTTTAGTCTACTCACTTGAATTAGGTTTTTTTGGGTCACAAGGACAATGGATATGAATTTTGGTTCAATTTGGAGTTGATCTCGAAGGGTAATAAGAACTTCTATAATTTGAGGGTCATAATCGTATTTTAGGTCACGAACTTTTCATTTGACTTTGAAATGATATCCAAATTGTCAATTGGAGTTCATATTGATGCATATGAGGTATTTTTAGGTTCAATTTGATAAATCAATGGCTTAGGGTTAAAATGGCTTGATATAGTTCAAGTTGGTTAATTGTCCACTTTCGAGTTAGCCCAATTCGACTCTCAATTTCTCACCAATTCTTTTGAAATTGACTTTAATTAGTCATTATTTCATTCCTAAAAGTGTTTTAGAAAGTTTAATTTTGACATGGAAAGCATTTGGTTTGATCCTATGTGCATACCCATGCTTTGCAAAAGTAATGCATAGCGGTTAACCGCCTTTGTAAAACCTAACCATGCACCCATGGTTAGTGGTTTTCACCCTAAAATGTTTCAAAATGTACTTTCATCGAAACACTGTCGTTTTGGCTTTTATTTCATCAAAATCGGAGTTAATTTAACCCCTAAAACACTCCTACAAGGAAAGAGTGTCCAAAAAAAGATAAAAACTACAGTGGGCTCAGGGTGACCACCCAAGCCTGGGTAGCTAGCCACCTGGGCCCAAGTGGCTAGCCGCCCAGCCTTGTGTGGTCACCCGAGGCCCTCTTCTCCTATTTTTGTGCTGAAGCAGATTTTTGGCTATTTTGATGTACTTAGACTCTTTTGGACAACTTTCCTTCTAATATTTACTAACTTTTGAGTTTCTTAAGCACCAAGGGTGTCTCTAATAACCCTTAGATTAATTTTTAGGGTTTTAATCATAGCCATTGATTTATCCTAATAAAACTCTATAAATACCCCATTATGCTTCAGCACTAGAGGGGGGTAACTAAGAACCATTTTATGCATTAAACTTGAGTTTGTAAGAGAAAAATAAAAGAGAGAGAGCTAAAGGAGAGTTGAAGTTCTCGCTGTAGCTTTGAAGATGCTTGACTCCAATCATTCACAAGTCAAAGAGAGAGTCTCTACAGCAGCAAAAGAAGCTATCCTAAGGTAAAACCTCACTCTATTCATGCTGAATATGAGTTTTCTTATAGAATAGGCTTATTGCATGTTAAAGATAGCTTTTTTATCATGTGTAGATACTTCAGTTAGTTAGTATACATGAAATAATTGCTGTTCATGATTGAGTTTAGCATGTTTTAGGTTTATTTCATAGGATCTAAAGCATGATTGTGAGTTTAGGGATTTCCGTTGCCCTTGTTTTATGTAAGTTGCATATAGCATGATAGATTAGGGTTTTTTTATTGGTTTTTCTTCATAGTTGTTGTATATGTGTTGCATAAAGAGTAACTATGATATTTCTTGCATTCATATAGTGGATTTTAGGGTTTTTATGCATGTCATGGTTCTAGGATTGAATTAGGGTTTGTGTTTATTCACCTATTTTTGCTGTTTGTATGATTAGTGGATGAATATTGATCTTAATACTATTCTGTCCAGATTTCTATTTTTTTTCTTTTTGTTTTGTTTTGAGCACAGCGTAAAGTCGCAAACAGGGGTAATAATCGCTTTATTGCAAATAAGGCCGTTATTGCTTAAGCTTGTTAATGCTTGGAGTAATTGCATAAAGTAAGTAGGGTGTGGAAGTGCCCCAATTCACTTCTTTCTTCCTTGACTCTTTCCCTTCTCCCTCTTTAGGATTATTTTTTAATATGAACACATGCTAAATATTAAGAGTTTCCTTGTCAAGTAAATACCTTTTTATCAAAGTTTCCATCATGTGGAAGTTGCTTGATTTTAAATTTGGACTTATTTATCAAATATCACGTTCTCTTTCAAATAAGTAAACTTAGAGTTTTTACCATAGGTTTATATTAGGATTTAACCCTATTCTTAATCGAACTACGTAGACTTTGATCTATGTATTCCATTGCATGGTATGTAGGCATTTTGAGATTCAAGTCCGTTCTAGGATCCACGTATCCTAGGTTTCTTTTCTCTCTCTTTATTTTTTTTTTTTCTGTTTTATTTTATTTGTTTGTTGTGCATGGATGAATGGAGGAATGGAATATATGATATGCATGCTGTCTTGTGGTGATATTTGTTGATTTTTTAGTGGAAAATATATTAATTTAGCCCAAATAAACTAAGAGACCAAAAGGGTGACATGGGTGCCTATAGGCTTTGCCTAGAACCTTCCTATGTCATAACTTCGCCTTCGAATCCCTGATTTCTTTGGTTTTCAAAAAACCGTTTTTGCCTTTCCTTTTTTAAACATGGAGTCATTCAATTGTTTTCTTTAAAACAAAGTGTTTTTAGGGTTTTCCTTGTTTCCTTTAAAAATAAGGTGGCGACTCTTTTTCTTTTTCAAACTTATTTTGTTATTTTCTTTTCAATCCTAGTGGGCCACTTTCCGAGGTTCACACTCCCTTAAGTTTTGTTGTTCTTAGGATTTTATTAGCTTTTGATCCTCAATCAAACAAGTTTCTAGACTAATGTTGTTTCTACTAAAGTAATTTGTTTTCAATATAAAAAGTTTGATTATGGATTAGATTCTAATAGAGACCTACGAGTGAAACTTTCCCCCTAAATAATTTGTTTGAATTACGTGGACTTTGATCTTCGTCAAAAGTACGTAGGCCTTTCACTTAAGCCCAAGTCCAACTTAAATTAGTTTTTATCTTTTAATTTTCTTAATTTCTAGTTATTATGTATGGTTGAAATTAATTAAGCCCAATCAATAAACGAGACCAAGTTATCGGGCGAAATCGGGTGCCTACAGGTCGTGGCTCGAAATCTTCCCATTTCGTAACCTAGCCCCTGAATCCTTATTTTTGGTTCAAGACTTGCCTATTTTCTATTAAATGGAGTCAAACTTGTTTTTATAAAACAAATCTTTTAGTGGTTTCCTCGTACCCTAAAAATGAGGTGACGACTCCTTGCTTTTGAAACTTTCTTAAAAGTAGAACGGAACTCGATTCCCCCGAGTTGATTTTTGGCGTCCACAATTTAACAACTCCACTAGGGACATTGAGAGCTAAACTGAAACTTATTTATTGGGTTTAATCAATTTCATTGTTAATTAAATTGATCACTATCACTCTTTTGCATTGCATACTTGCATAGATGTATCCTTGCCATGATCGGCTAAACCGGACCTTTGACAGTGAAGCTATCAACTCCATTGCTTCGTATCGAATGGTTCGTTGTTTAGGTATATTATATGAGTAGGTCATACCGCTGGCCCACATGAACTCCATAATTCACATATGGTTATTTATAAAACCTCTCTAGCAACTGGGAACCTTTTAACCACCCAAATTCATATAGAATAAGGACACATTTGGCTCACTTTGCTATAATGTCAAAACCATGTTGTTATGCTGCTCATTTTTATACTTATTATGTGATTAAGTGAACAAGGTATAACCCAACCTAATAACCTTAGTATGTTCACCCCAATGCCCTACAAGGCATGTTATGGATGAGTTATCTAACTAAGGCCATGTTGAGTCAGACTTTATACATTTCAAAACAGTCATGGGACTTTGGTTGAAAGCCTGTTGCGCCAAACCTAAAGTCCATTCTCTTTCATACAAGGGGACTAGCTTGGATTCAAGACCACGCCAGAAGACTGGTTGGAGGCCGAGAAGGGGTTTGGCTAGGCAACCCTTGGCCTCTCCTGACGCATCTTTGTGCGTTTTCAAGTTGTCGTTCAGCCGATAACTTAGCGCCACTATTCATCGAGCCACCTAGCACAACTATTCATCTCCCTCTTTGCCTTTGCAAATCTTCCTAGCCACCATGTTCCGTCGTTTCAAATCATTAGATTCTTCACCCAAGACTGCTCTGCCTAATTGTCTGGATATTTCCCCAGACACAATCCACCTCTTTGCTATTACTGCCAACTATAACTAACTACTAAAATAAAATTATATGGATTACAAACGAAGATAAAATTATAATAGAGGTGAAACCACCTTGAGACCAAGGAGGGTTATTACCTCGGCAACTCCTTTTTTAAAATTGATATTTGAGGTAAATATATCAAAAATAAATAAAATCATATTGTGAACCATGGGTTTTGATCGGAAACCCTTCTTTAAAAAGATGGAGAGATTTAAATAAATAAAAATCTGTTTTTTTAAAGGTTCACAAAAACAAACAAATAAGGAATCGCCACCTCATTTTTTAAGGAAAAAAAGAAAACCATAAAAATAGTTTTTAAAGGAAACCTTTGAAAACCAAACACATGACTTTAATCAAGGAAAAGCAGGTCCTAACAGAATAAGAGATGACTCGGAGACTAAGTTATGATGTGGGAAGGTTCTAGGAAACATTCTATAAGCACCCACATCGCCCCAAAATGGGTCTCTGAATTTATATGGGTTATTTAAATCACTTTCTAATTAGTCACCATGCATATGTAAAGAATCATCAATAGAGCATCCATATTCATCCATAAACATCTATAAAGCATCATAAACATCCATAAAGCATTATAAACATCCACAAAGCATCATAAACATATATGAACAAATAGGAGAAATATGAAAAGCAGTAGAGAGAGATAAAGAATAAAAGAATAAAAAGAAAAAGAAAACCTAGGATATTTTGTATCCTAGGGTGGACTTGAACATCAAATGAGCACTTACGTACCCCACATGCAATGATGTAAGGATCAAAGTTTATGTAGTTTGATTGAGAAGTGGTTACTCCTTTTACAATGAACTATAAACCCTAAGTTTCCATTAAAAGAAAAGAAGAGTTTTAAAAGAGAAAGAATTTCCAAAAAAAGAATTTGAGAAAAGATAGAATTTGAGAAGAGATAGAACTCTTATTCAATAAGAAGTTTTAGAAAAGTTGGAAACTTAAAAATCATAATTCAAAGTAAAAAAGAATAACCCAAGAGGGGAGAAGAGAACAATTCATAACAAACTTACCATGAACCAACTTACCATGTGCTAAATCATCTCAAAACATTGAGAAAACACTGATTAATCAACCCATATATGCTATAAGGTAATTATCTTGCTCAAACCATCCAATATCATATCCAAATAATTATTAGAAGACCTAAATCAAATCTAAACAGAATATTAAACATGCATATAATGACCTAATACTCATGCATAGAACAAAAATCAAAAGAAAAAGAAAATCCTAATATGCTCCTTTATGCTCTAATACCCTATCATGTATAAAACTATCAAAAACTATGCCAAATATGAATTATCATGATGAAAATATCATATAACAATCCAAAACATGAAAAGAAAATATAATATGATGTCTTAGATAAGTATTTTATGTAATAATGTGAAATAATCATCCCTTACGGCGAGCTTTCTTAAGTAAAACTAGTCCAGGAAATAATTTTACGTAGAAATGCACTCCACATGAATGATTTCTTCACATATCCTACTGAAAACTATATACCTAAGAATGCAAAAAGACTCATAGCGCACTTAAACACACTCCAGAAAGCACTTATACACAACTTCACCTTCTAAGGATGATAATTATCATCTAAAAGAATAATCATCTATACACCTATAAAGATAAAGCTTACACAGCAAGTGTCCTATACAAAAGATGTTTAAAATCATGCATATAATTGAACCATGAAGAGAAAACGACCCTAGACACATCAACTAATTTTCTGGGTAAAACGTACTCCTATCCTAGAGAGAAAAACTATCCTAACAGCAAACAATTCACAATCCTATTCCACTAGCATGCTTTCACATCATATTGAATCATATACACTCTAAAATATAGAGTATATATGATTCCTAATCCAATACTAAGTCATAATCATGCAAATAATAGAGTAGAAGAAGAAAGAACTGTATAAGGATGCAAGGAAACTTACAACAAAGTAAAGGTCTTTACTGCATTCTTCTTTCTTGTTGGACCTAATTGCCTTCTAGTTCCTCTTCAAAATTGCAGTAGAATGCCTTCTCCAAGTGATATGGCTGTGTGTAAATTCGTTCTCCCTAACTCTCTTGTGAATATGAAGTGTCAAAAATCCCCTATGCTGATGAATGAGCCTTTATTTATAGCCAACCAACCATATGAACCAATGGTTGAGATTAATTCACCATAAAACTAATCTAAGGCTATGATTAAATCTCCTAGATGTTGGACAACTTGAAATCACATCCCAATAGGTTTAGAACACTTTTGGAAGGAAGAAATTCGGAGTAAAAGAGTCTAAAACGCGTCAAACTACAAAACAAGACAAATAAACACGGAGCTCTCGGGTGACCAGTTGGGCCAACCGGTCACCCAAGACAAAACTTAGGTTTCCATGTTTTTGAGGATTTCTAGCTCATTTAAACTCCTAACTTCAAATGGACATATATTCTTCAAATTAACTCCGATTTGAGTGATTCAAAAGCCAAAATTTCAAGGATTCAATATAAAATAAGTCTAGAATATTATTGAACCAAAAATCCCTGACTACCATCAAGTGGCTAGGTTTTCATGAGGTAGTTAACTAAAAAAGGGTCAATTAGCTATAGGGTAATATGGTGAATCAATCCAAAACCTATTCAATAATTAAATTGGCACTTCAATTAGGCTCATTTCATCATTTTAAGATCAATGGAACAATCCAGAACGAGTTTTGGAGTCAATTGGAAAATATACAAAGTAAAAGACGAAATTGCCCTTTAAGTCGCAAAAGTTCTAATTACCTATCCAAACCTATTTGGAATTGAACCAAATTTGATACACATATCCTAGATAATCTTAAAAACTAAATGCAAATGATGGGACTTAACAAAGAGACAAAATATATATATATATATATATATATATATATATATATAGACAATAATGAACCATTCTCATAAACTTAAAAGGGTAAAAGTGTCATTTAAGACTTAGAGACTCCTAAATGCTTCTAAACCTAACTAAGTGCTATCATGAACTTATAGATGTGAAAATGGGGTGTCTATACATATAGGTGGCCATCTCAAAATTTTACTTCAACTTGAAAAGCTAGAACTCATATCACTAAATCAAAACACTTTTGTTATATACTTGCCAATATAAGTTAAAATATGGGATTTTGCCATGAGTCTTAATTATAGGACTTGTGCAACCATAAGTCCACTTGCAAAACTTATGTAGCCTAAGGCCCATATTGTATTTTTGCTTACAAAAATACCCTTCTCTTGTTATCTCCTTCTCTTATAACAACCCTCATCTCTACAGCTAACACACCCTTCACCGCCGTTTTCTTATGAGAATCCCTAGTCAGTTTCACCCAGTCCTCCTCTCTTTCTCTACTTGTTGTTGTTGGTAGTTAAATATTGTCCCATGCCATCATGGTTTCTTGGGATGCCTTACATCAACATTTGATGGTGCGAAACCAAGATCTGGAATAAAAAAGGAGACAGCATTGAATCACTAGCTCATACATTTGTTTTTATTTACAGTTGTAAAGTTGGACGGAAACCATGAAAGAGACAAGTCATGATCCATTTTATAGGCAAGCCTCACTCTTTCAGGGAGTCCATTTTCTAGCAATGAACCCAAGAATCCCCTCTTTAATGCCCATTTGGCAGGTTCATGGGTTGTAGTGTTGGAAGACGTAGGAGCGTAATTGAAAAAGATCCTTATATCATAAGGAAAATGTAAAGGATTTTCGGCCATAGCTGTGAACTCAGAAAAATGGCCCACGAGATTAAATATGAAAATAAAGGAGTTGCCACCCCATTTTAAGGAAAGACAAAGTCTTTAAAATCAAAAAATCGGATTCAGGAGCTAAGTTATGATGTGGGAAGGTTCTTGGTCAAGTCCATAGGCATCTACATCGCCCGAGTTGGTCTATTAATTTGATTGGGCCAATTTAATGACTTGGACACATATGAATCAATATCAATCAATAAAATGCAGCATGCTAATCAATCATAAATCTATCTTACTCCACTAGCAATCATATGTGATAAATAAATTCATCTTACTCCATTAGCAATCACAAGAGATAGAAGAATATGATAAAAGAAAAAGGAAAACTTAGGATACTTAGTATCCTAGGGCAGACTTGAACATCAATTGAGTGCCTACATACCTCACACGAACATGCAAAGATCAAAGTCTACGTAGTTTGATAGGAACAGGTTATAACCTAATAGTGACTTATAGTAAACTCCAAATTTCCATCCATAAAATATAAAAAATTTCTAAAGACAAATTATTCTCAATATGGCATTTCAATGAAAGATGGAAACTTTTTGAAAAAGGGTGGAAGGAAACCCTGAATTCACCATAGCCTTCTGTTAGGAAATAACCCTAAGAAGAAGAAGAAGAGAAAGAATAAAGAAAGAAATGGTATTTTCCACACCCATCATGCTTACCATTCACAACCTATCAAATAATCACCCTATTTCATAAGGCAATTCCCATGTTTGCAAACTTTATGTTTGCAATAGCAAAAAATAATCATCCCACTTTCTATAAAATAATTGCACCTACTAAACTCACAATTTGCCATTTACATACTCAAAATATCACCACAATGATAATAATTAAATCTGGATAGAATATATCAAGACCTAAAATTATCCTAACGATGATGCAAAAGACAAAAATCAAAGAATAACAAAAACCCTAATATGCTCCTACATGCAATGACCTAATCTATATGCACAAAAACTATGAAAAATATGCAAAAACCCTATAATAATCATGAGTAGTATCAAATAATATCATTAAGCATGAAAACAAAGCAAACTCAAGACAAAAATATGATATTTTATGTAAAACATGAAAAAAGGCCTTCTTACTGGCGAGCTTTCTTAAGTAAAATTGTCTTAAGATAATTTTACATAGAAATCACCCCATACGAAGGTTCTATCAACATATCCTACATAAAATATATACTTTAAAATATATTAGAAATGATTGCATGTTTAAACACATTCTTGGATACTCTCATGCAAAACCCTACTCTCTAAAAATGATAATTATCCTTAGAAAAAGATAATGTCTCCGAAAACCCTAGAAAATCCACTACACTGAATGCAAACCTAGCATGATTCAACCATGTGTAACATATGTAGAATAACCATGATAAGCAACAACTCAAAAAGCTATGCTAAACATGTTATATGAAACTTGCATAAAATAATGATAATAGAAACCCTAATATCACAACTATGCATAACAACATACGAACCGACCCTAAAACTTGCTTAAACTATCATGAATATCATATATATTAACTAACAAAAGCATTAACTCATTATAATCATCACTGCAAATAGCCATATGGAACATACATGACTTGAAAGGATAAAATGGATAATGCTTTCAAAACCCTAGTAAACTAAGGATTATCGAGCATATTAAATCATGAACTATCCTCAAATCATACATATAACATCACAAAAGTATTGGATTTAATCAATATACAGAGTTACTACATGCATTAGAACTATCATAGAAGAAGAAGAAGAAGAAGAAGAAGAAACCCTAATTCTAGAAATTAAAGGAGAGTTTACCTCTTACAGAGCTTCTTTTTCCTTTGAAATGCTTCTTCTCTTGCTTGCTTAGTGTTAGAGCTAGAACCTCTCTTTGATGTTCTTTAACTCCTAAAATTCATAGCTTCCTCTCTCTCTAAATATAAAGTGCACTTGTAGCCTCCCTATGTGCTGAATGTCATGTTCTTTATATAAGGGACTGACCTAATAAACCAATAGTTAAGATTAATTCATTAAATAATGATCCTAGAGTCATTAAAGACTCTCTTGGTGCTTAAACAACTCAAAATTACCTAATTTTAAAAGGAAACAACTTGCAAGAGTGGAAGAATCCGTCAAAAGAAGAAAAGAGAGGCAAAATCCCACACAAAGACGAAGACCCTGGGTAACCGTCCAGCCTCGGACGGTTACCCGAAGGGTCCCATCAACTTGTCTCGGTTAGACTCCTTCACCTTCTAAAAGTCTTTCAGAGGTTAAATTAAGTCCAATTTTGACAGTAATAAAAGCCAAAATGTCCGTGCTTTGAAAAGGAACACTTTGTTAGACATTTTATGACAAAAACACTTACAATGGGTGCATGGTTAGGTTTTACAAAGGCGACTAACCGCTATACACCACCGTCTCAAAACTAAGGTTTGCACACAAGGGTTAAGACAAATGCTTTCTAAACCAAAATTCAACCTTTTAAAACATGTTTATGAAATGAATAAAGCCCAATTGAAGTTAAATGAAAGTAAATTGAGTATGTCACATGAGTTAATTTCAGCAAAACAATAGAGGGTCTTATAGCTATCTTGAACCATTATGAACCGAATTGATTTTAAACCATTAATTCATCAAATTGAACCTATATGTAGACTTTATATATCAATATGAACTCAAAGGAATAACTCGTGATTCATTTCAAAGTCAAACGGAAAGTATACGACAACTCCTTCATCTCTTCTTCCCCTTTCAGTGGCTGTTTAACCTCCAATGATCCTAGCTATTAGAGATAACGACGACTTCTTTTTCTTCTTCTTCTTCTTCTTCTTCTTTCTTATGCCCTCATTTTACTTAAAACTTGATACTATACTTCTAAACCTCATCTCCAGATCTTCGCGGTGAAAGAACTTGCAATAGGTGACTATGCCGTGTGGGGTGACCACAATGATAATGGTTTTAGCCCCAAAAAAAAACCCTAGGTCATGTTTATACAAAAGAAGAAAGACATAAATTTAAATAAAAATTATTTATAAGAAATTATAGAATTTAGATGAAAAGCATACACATTTTACTATTTTATGCTTAAAAATTATATAGAAAACAGCCACAATTTACTATATAAAAAATGTATATCGAAAATAGTAACAATTTACTATTTTGTGCTATAAAAAAACTATTTTACGATTGGGTGAACCTAAACACATGAAGCTGTGAACTCGGGAAAGTGGCCCACATTTGGAAAAATAAAAAAGGGAGTCACCACCTCATTTTTTAAGGAAACAAGGAAAACCCTAAAAATGTTTTATTTTCCAAAACAAGTGACTTCATGTTTTAAAAATGGAAAAGGCAAAAGATCTTTTGAAAACCAAAAATTGTGAATTTAGAGGCTAAATTATGATATGGGAAAGTTCTAGGCAAAGCCTATAGGCACCCATATCGCCCTAATCGGTCTCTTATTTTAATTGGGCTAAATTAATGTCTCTCACACACATAAATCAATAATTATCATCACAAGACAGCATGTATATCATCCATTCATCCATCCACATAAACAAGAGAATAAAAGAGAAAAGAAGGGTAAAGAAAAAGAAAACCTAGGATACTTTGTATCCTAGGGCGGACTTGAACCTCAAAGTGAGCGCCTACATACTATGTATGGAAGTACATGGATCAAAGTCCATGTAGTTCGTATGGGAATAGGGTTATAACCTAATAAAGGCTTACGGTAAACCCTAAGTTTCCTTCCTATAAAACAAAAGAGTTTCCAAAGATAATTGATTCTCAAAAGATCTTTAGAAAATATGGTATTTCAATAAAAATAAAAACTTTTTATTTAAAGTTGATTTTTTATTCAAGAAAACTATAGAATCTACCATATCCCCCTATTAGAAAACAACCCTAGGAAGGAGAAGGGAAAGTTTTAAGGAAAGAAAGGAAAGGTATTTTCCATACCGATCATACTTACCATATGCAATATTAACCTGTCAAAATAATCACCTTATTTCATAAGATAATTACCCTATTTGCAAGATTTCTTTTTACAATAGACAAAATAATTACCCCACTTTGGTGGGGTAATTGCACCTATCCAAACTCATGTCCCACTTTCTATGGGATTTGTACCTACCAAGTTACTTGCAATTTGCATGCAATATCCACCAAAGATAACAACTAAATAATCCAATTTTCAACCAAGCAATTATCATGCTTTCGAATATGCTATCACATGCTCAAAATACCACTACAATGATAATAAACAAATCTGGACAGAATTGAACTAAGGCCTAAAATCATCCATAAATCATATAAATAACAAGAATTATGGATTAATAGGAACCCTAACACAACCCTATATGCAATGACTCAACTATTATGCATAAAAACTAACAAAAATATTTTTATCTACTAATAATCATGAGAACATTCAATAATATCAATAAGCATGATAACAAAGTCTATTATAATTTAAAAAGCTAACATTTTATGTAAAATATGAAAAAGGGCCTACCTAAGGCGAGTTTTCTTAAGCAAAATTATCCTAAAATAATTTCACATAAAAACCTCATTATAGGGAAGGTACAATCATCATATCCTACTATAAAATATATATCCTAGAACACAATAGAAGCGATTTCATGCTTAAACACATCACAGAAAGCTCTCATGCAAAACCCTACTTAACAAAAAGGAAAATCATCCTTCGAAAAGGATAATGTCTCCAAAACCCTAAGAAATCAACTATATGCATGCAACAAATTACACCATAGTTATTCTACATGTATCACATATATAACAACTATGAAAAAATCAGTGAAAATAACGATAATGGAAACCCTAGAATCACAATTATGCATTAAACCACATGAAATAACCTTAAAGCATGCAAAACTAATCGTGAATGACATTTAAATCATGCATATTAACTAATGGAAGCATCAACACATGATAAAAATCTTAGCTTTAACTTGTCATAGAACTATTCTAAGTAAAACCATAATTTTAGCACCATAGAAAGAAAGAAACTATTACCTCAGGTTGAGGCTTCTTATTGCTATAAAGCCTCTCTCCTTCTCTTGAAAAGCTCTCCTTCAAGCCTCCAAGAAAAATTCCAGCTCTCCTTTGGAAGTCTCTTTCTCATTCTCTCTTAGAAACTAAGTTAAATGCATTAAAGTGGCTCCCCTAATGCTGAAACATAGAGGGGTATTTATAGGGTTTGAGTAGAATAAATCAATGGTTGAGATCGAAATCCTAAATATTAATCCAAGGGATCATTAGAAACTCTCTTGGGGCTCAAGTCACTCAAAAAGGGTTGAAAATATGATGGAAAACCGTGTGGAGGCGAAAAAAATCCGTCAAAATAGGAAGGAATCCCGATTCAGCAAAAAATTAGGAAAGTGGCTCGGGTGACCACCCAAGGCTAGGCAGCTAGCCACCTAGGCCCAAGTGGCTAGCCTCCCAAGCTTGGGTGGCCACCCGAGCCCTCGTCATGTTTTCTCCTTTTTTGGTTCTTTTTTCCTTCCAAAAGTGTTTTAGGGGTCAAATTAACTCCAATTTTGACAAAACAAAAGCCAAAACGTCCGTGTTTTGAAAAGGAACACAATTTAAAAATTTTAGGGCCAAAATCCCTAACCATGTGTGCATGGTTAGATTTTACAAATGCGGCTAACCGCTATGCACTACTGTCGCAAAACTTAGGTATGCACACAGGTTGCACCGTATGCTTTCCAATTCAAAATTCAACACTTTAAAACAACTTTAGGAATGAAATTAAGATTAATTAAAGTCAAATGAGTAGGGAATTGAGTGAAAATCATGAGCCGATTTGCGCTAACCCAAAGTAGGTCTCTTAACCAACTTGAAGCATATTGAGCCAGATTAATCCCAAACCTATGAATTGATCAAATTGAACCTATAAATATCTCATATGTATCAATATGAACTCCAATTGACAACTTGGAAAGCATTTCATGGTCAAATGGAAAGTTTGTGACATAAAAGATAATTATGCCCCTTAAGTCACAAAATCTCTTATTAACCCTCAAGATCAACTTTAAATTGAACCAAAATTCATACCCATTATCCTTAAGACCCTAGAAACTTAGTGCAAAAAACTAGACCTAAAAAGGAAACAAAAAGTTACAAAAAATGACAAACCCTAGTTAAGGTGACAAAAATGGGATGTGACAAAAGCAGCCCCCAAAAAAGTTATCATCACAACAAAACCTTCATAGGAGGTGTTGCAAGCACTATTATGACTATTCTAAACCATAGATATGGTTGAGATTTAGTCACATTATACTATTATGTGCTACTAAAAAATTTTATAGAAAACAGTAACAGTTTACTATTTTGCTATAAAAACAAAAAAACAAAATTTTACGGTTAGTTGAACACAAATATACAAGTAGCAACTCCCCAAAAAATTATCATCATAACATAAAACAGATTTTGTGTGGGTAAAAAAAAATAAAGAAAGAAAGGGATAAGAGAGCCACGGTTGTGTTTTGGCCATAGGTAACAAATCTGGTGGGAAAGAATGGGAAAAAATGAGAGAAGAAGAAGAAGAAGAAAGGAAGGAAAGCCATGGCTAACCTTAAGCTATAATAATAGATCTAGGTTCTCAGATCTAATGACAGCATAATAAAGGGGGGGAAAAAAAGGATAGAAGAGATCAACGATTAAGTTTTGTTGGAGGTCGCCAATGAGAACTATAATCGCCAGTGGGAATTATAGTTTCCAAAATAGCATTTGCAGCTTGATCGATAGTGAGGAACCATAGGAGGTGGTGGAACCATGGGAGAGAGGGAGAGAACGTGAGAAAAAGGGGAAACGTGAGATAGAGAATTGAGTTTGGATATATATATAAAAGGTTAATATGGGAATTTTCAAAAAAAAATATTTCCTTATTGCTAATAGGTATACTAAACTATGGGGCTAAGGAGTTAAGAAATCTTTTGATGGGGTTATTATTAAATGGTAACCCCTAATAGGGGTAATTGCTAATATTCCCAAAATGTAATGCCAAATGCTTAGACTTATTTATTTAATTAATTATAAATTTAGCGCGTTACAGATAATTTAAATCACAAGTTATTACACTAATCATGTAATTATTGGGATTAGAAATAATCATGAATTAGAAAGTCTGGTAACCAAACATTAATATTGAAAGTAACCCTAATTAGGTTAGGATTAAGTTGCAATCATATATAAAGAATACTTATAAAGAAAATTGTTGTTTTTGACTTGGAACAGCTGATAGGAACAAAGTGCTTGGCAGCTAAGAACCTTGCCTCATTTTGTCTTCCTTCTGATTGATACTTAGGTAAGTGAATTATCTAGCTCCTTTAGTATACCATCTTAATTCTTAACTAGGTTAACAAAAATAGAAAAGGCAGTAATTACATTAACTAGTAGGATGCTTTGAAAGTTGCAGGGGTATATGTAACGAAATAGGAGTATAATAATGTCATTATAAAAAATATGTATTTTAAGAAATCTAACCATGTATACATGGTAGAACAAGAAAGTTGAGATTAATGAGTAAAATACATTATATATCATATTGCCATACCAATGGAGAGGGGAATTGGACTTGTGATGTTATAATATAAGTTTTATGTGTGTGTGTGTGTATATAGATATATATATACACACACTAAAGCAGAAGGTTAAAAAAAGTAGGGTTTTCTTGGAGTTTACAATCAGGCCATGAAAAATGTGAAAAGCTATGCCTATGATAATTTATTATATATATTTACATACCCAAGTCATGTCTGTGGAGAAGAATTGAAGTAGTAGGGCTATTGATCCAGTGTCCACAGTCCACATATCCATGCAATTCAAGTTTATATATTGGAATTTTACAGTTTCGATTGTCCATACTTTGACTAATTTTATGGGCTCCACCCAATGGATTTGGTCAAATGCTGATTCAAACCTATTAAATTAAATTATAATTTGATATGTATCTATTTTAACAGTATATATTAATTATATTAAATGTAGTGAATCATTATAAGGCTAGTGAGAATTAGATGTTAAACCCTCTACGCACCATTTAATTGTAGAGATTTTTTAGTTCTAAGTGTAATTTATTAATAAAGAATACTATTGATTTTAGGTTTGTGTAGCAGTTGGAATTATTAGGAGCTCTATCACTTGAATTATTGAATGTTGGAATTGAAGTAAGGGAACTTACATAATGACTATCACCTTTTTTATTAAATAAAAATAAATCTAATTTTTATTCCAATATCGTGAGCCAATGATTTCTTGTTAATTGTTTTAGAATTGTTTCACTATTCAAAACGTTTATTTCTAATGTGCTATGGGTCGAACAAAAATAATTTTTTATTGAAATTGTTTTACGTATGTATTTGAATCTATTTTACTCGTGAAAAATATTTACCAAATTTTTATTGTATAAGTGTGAACTCTAATTAGATTAGTGGTCCCTCCCAATAGGGATCTTGATATTCTTAGAATAGTGGTTCAGACTAGCATGAGATGCTAATACTATTGCTCATCAATATTGAGGTAGTGTATAATCTCACAATGATGGGCGCCAATTAAGTGTGAATCTAGTCAGAGATAGTATTTGTATGGAATAATGTTTTATTGATTTATATTATATTGATCAGTGACTTTAAGTGATTTATCGAATGCATTGTTATCGAAAGTATTTCAGTGCTATTATTTATTGAATTGAAAGCAAGAAAACTATTTCTAAAGTCTCCATGCCCACTAAATTGAACAAAATATGTGAAACTTTATCGTTATATTGCTTATATTTTTAAACCAATCATGCTGAATATGCTTGACCTCTGTCGTATATATATTGTGTAATGTTTTTCTTGCTAAACTTTATGCTCACCCCTCCCTCCTCCACCCTCTTATCTTTTTCCCCACATATAAGTAGTTTGATGCGAATAGCTTCCGAGTACGAAGAGTTAGATCGAGTGTCAATGGCTTGATCTGCTAGTTTAGTTGAAACTTTTCTTTTAGTAGTTAGGAGAACTTAATTAATTGTTTCAGTGAACTTTATAGTAGGTTATTGAAGGTTACAATTTACTTTTATGGATGTGGATTTATTTATTTATTTCATTTAATTATTGAGACTTTAGTTATACTCTGGTTTAAATTTTATTATGGATGGATTATTGAAAACAACTTTATTACATGTTGATATTGTAAAGTGATCTGGCATATATAGATTGTAGTCTTATGTGAGTCATGATAGTTGTGTTGCCAAATCCTGTCCTCTGGGTTTGGGGTGTGACAGAAAAGATGTATTTGCAATTCAAATAGAAGTACTTTTAAGTAGCACTTACCTTAATGATTTAGTGAGAGATTTTATATGCATAGAGTTAGGCAATTGAATCAAAAAGTAACATGTAATTATTTTAAAACATTTCATTCTACAAATTTTCAAACCACTAATATTAAATCAAATTGTTTTATTCATAATTTAATAGTTAAATTAACTCACAAAATAATTAATTTAAATTTAAACTCTACTAAAAATAATTTAATTTACATGAAACAATTAAATGTAATTATTTTGAAATAGTTATATGTAGTCAATGTAACTGTTTTTATTTTTTACATTTTCCCTAATCATCATGATTCCTGTTTCGAATGTGTCAAAGAAAAAATTCTAAAAATATAAATTTTATCGAAAACTAACAAGTAGATTAAAAGTTATGTTATTTTAAGGTTTGAAAACAAAAATAAATAAATAAATAAATAACAACTTAAAGGTAATATTTACTTTATGACTAAACACTCTCACAAAAATACTCATGTTTTACTTAAAAATTGACTTATAGTTGCATAAGTTTTTTCCATGGACTTACGACTCCACAAGTCCTATATAGTGGACTTTTCGTTAATTTTCCTTTTTTTGTTTTAACAATTACAAATGTGAATTTATGAATTGGATGGCTTCTGATATATGATTAACGTGTTATTTGACATGCACGGTTTGCATTAGAAAGGTATCTAATTCAATGTTAAGTTTTTACAAATATGTAAGTTATACAATAAGTTGTTAAAAATTGTATCAAAATTTGTATAAATTTAAGTCCCCGATCCTAATCCATTATAAATAATCCAATTTCATGTTATTTTATATCATAATTATATATTAGACTCTATGACAAAAAAATAAATGAATAAATTCCTTTCATAATTTTTCAAGGGGAAATTAGCGAAAAGTCTATTTTTATAGGACTTATAGAGGCATAAGTCTATGCAGCAAACTTATGCAGCCATAAGTCCACTTTTAAGTAAAATGAGTTTACTTTTGTAACCGTAGTAAATGCATAAAGTCAAGTTTACCCTTAAGTGTTATTTTTTGTTTTCAAATTTTAAAATGACATAACTTTTGATCTAGATATCAATTTCCAATAAAATTTATATATTTGAAATATATTCGTTGAGCTTTTCGAAACAAGACCCATGATGAAAATAAAATTATGTATAAAAAAAAATAGTTACATTGATTACATATTTACATGTATCGGTTTTAAAATAAATAAACATGTAACTATTTTAATGTGGGTTCAATTTTGTACAATTTCCCATACAAAATTATTAAATTTATTAGATGTAACTATTGAATCAGTTAAATTGATGTATTTGAAACTAAAAATTTATTAAGATTTAAATATTTTGTGACTAAAATTCAGTCACAATTGACTTAAAAGTAATTTTTTTCATGTAACTATTTTTCTATGGGTTCAGTTCATACTTTAGTTACAAGTAGATGTTAGCCCGGATTTAATTGAATTTTTTTTCTTGGGAAAAATTAGAAAAAAGACTCATGATGAATATAAAATTATGTATAAAAAAATATTTAAAAAAAACAATTACATTGATTATATATAACTTTCTAAGAGGAACTTTTTGTTATATAATATGAAGGGGTAATATCGTCTAAAAATATCGAAGAGGGACCTTTGGCTACATAAGATTTTATGATAGACTTATGGCTACACAAGTCTAACTTTATGGACTTGTGGCCAAAGTCCCCTAAAAAGAAGTTAAAACTCAAGCACAACTGCACAAAATGGTTGTGGGTAATTGCAGTTCAAACTATTTGAGAAAATAATATAGACAGAGATCAAGGTGAAAGGATAAGGCCATCTAAGGCATGCAATTCAAACAATTATCTCGTTCCGGGGTAGAACCAAGAATTATTAGTTAGGTGGCCAGATTCAAAAATGGGGACTTTGGCCACAAGTCCATAAAGTTAGACTTGTGTAGCCATAAGTCTATCATAAAATCTTATGTAGCCAAAGGTCCCTCTTCGATATTTTTAGACGATATTACCCCTTCATATTATATAACAAAAAGTTCCTCTTAGAAAGTTATATATAATCAATGTAATTGTTTTTTTTAAATATTTTTTTATACATAATTTTATATTCATCATGAGTCTTTTTCCTAATTTTTCCCAAAAAAAAAAATTCAATTAAATCCGGGCTAACATCTACTTGTAACTAAAGTATGAACTGAACCCATAGAAAAATAGTTACATGAAAAAAATTACTTTTAAGTCAATTGTGACTGAATTTTAGTCACAAAATATTTAAATCTTAATAAATTTTTAGTTTCAAATACATCAATTTAACTGATTCAATAGTTACATCTAATAAATTTAATAATTTTGTATGGGAAATTGTACAAAATTGAACCCACATTAAAATAGTTACATGTTTATTTATTTTAAAACCGATACATGTAAATATGTAATCAATGTAACTATTTTTTTTTATACATAATTTTATTTTCATCATGGATCTTGTTTCGAAAAGCTTGACGAATATATTTCAAATATATAAATTTTATTGGAAATTGATATCTAGATCAAAAGTTATGTCATTTTAAAATTTGAAAACAAAAAATAACACTTAAGGGTAAACTTGACTTTATGCATTTACTACGGTTACAAAAGTAAACTCATTTTACTTAAAAGTGGACTTATGACTGCATAAGTTTGCTGCATAGACTTATGCCTCTATAAGTCCTATAAAAATAGACTTTCGCTAATTTCCCCTTTTTAATCCTATGTGATTTTTTGCTTGCTTAATAATCTATTAACATGCCATATGTAATTATTCTATCGGCCAATTTTCCTTTTCCAGCAAAATGGCCACACGATCCTAGGGCAATATCATATTTTTCTCTTTTCCAGATACTAAACAACATCAGTAGGAGATTGTGTTGGCTAACTTGCTGCCTTGCTGGTAAAGTCTCTTAGTGGTCGTATTAAATACACTTCTGCTTGTGCTCTTGGCTAAGCTGACGGCTTAAAAAAGTAAACACATTTATGAGATAAAGGCTAAAAAATTTTGAGCCAGTTAAATGAACCCAAGCATCCAAGTACCCAAGTAGAGGATCTTGGCTCAGGGTTTTAAGGCCATGTTTGGTAGGTGAAATGAAGGTGTTTTAGGTTGGCTATAAAAAAAGAACTGAGCATTCTCTTGTGAGGTCATTCCTTCTCCAAATTAAGAGGAATGATCATTTCCATCCTTTTAAATAAAGAAATTATAAAAATTGGATTCCCACTTAATATATCTCTTATTCTATTCTCATCCCTTATCAAACATTGAAATGAAATGACAAGTGGCAATAGAGGCACAACCAAACAACATGCAAGTATCTCGTGGGATGGTGCACAAGTAGGAAGAGGGAACAAGTGTCTAGCAAAACATAGCGAACGAGTCTTGATGCCTATTTTTGAAGAAGCGGAAGGTATGAGTTGACTTCTTTCTTAGAAACCAGCCCAATGGATTTTTATTGAGTTTATCTGATACATATCTAGACTAGAGGCATTTGTGTATGTCCAAAGGATTAGTTTCACCAATGAATACTGGTCAAATGAGTGGGATGGTATCGATGGCATGATAGCTTTGCCCCTGTTTGCTTTGTGAAAATTTTCTCTATTTTCATTTTCATTTTCATTTTCAATGAAAATGGAAATTATATATATAAAAAAAATGTGTTTAGTTGTGCAAAATAAAAAATGTTTTCTAGAAAATGAGTACAAAAATTACGAAAATTGGAAAACACTAAAATGACGTTTTTCTTGTTTTGAACATAGCACTAGTGAAAACATGGAGGAGATTTAAATAAAAGACGGACACCAGGTCGTTCATAACATTTGGCCCCAACCCGTTCATATCTCTCTCTTGGCCTCTCTCACACATATAGACAGAAAATGAAGTTTATCTAAAGAGATTTAATAATCCACAGCTATCATCATTCACTCGTTACCCTCACCGGTCATCACTGGCGGAGCCAAGGGTCTTTGGGGGCACATGCTCCTACTAGTTCAACCAAGTATTTTTTTTAATTTATTAGAGAGATATTACCATTTGATGACTATTTCTCAACATAATGTCCAAAAAGATAAAAATAGTAGAATAGTAAGTATATTTATAGTCAATTTATAATAAGTTGGCAAATATATCTTTTTTTGGTATTAAATTGGAAAATGATTACTATAAAGTAATTTTTTTCAAAAAAAAAAAACAAAAATGGGCTTTCGAAAGCTTTTAGTTTCGGATTCTCACTTTACAAAATCATAGCACAGTACCCCATTGGAGATAAATCCTAGTTCTGCTCCTACCAGCCATCTGTTATTTAACACCGACGAGTCCATTCTCTCGTTGAAAAACAGTTACCAGGGTTGCTTGGGTTTGATGGGTGTGAGAATTTGTTGATGGGGATTTCTGGTGGTGGAAGGAAGGCAGTGATGGGTTGGTTCATGTAAGTGGAGAGTGGAGGTGATCGGTTGTCGAAATTGATTTCTCCCTATCGGTTTAGAAAAACAGTGATGGTGTGGTACTATTTTGGTAGCTGTTTGGATGGTTTCCGGTGGTTTTGGGTGGTGTTTAGGGCTGCAAATTTGGGTTCAGTGTGGTGTTTTGGTTGCTACAAAATTTGGGTTGAAGGAGGTGATTTTTAATGTTGTGTTTGGGGTTGAAGAAGATGAATTTATCCCCTTTTTTATTTTTTATTTTTATTTGTTTCAATTGAAAATCCCAAATGGGTATTGTCTGCCTCGTGGAGGGTTCTTTAAATGAATTTTTTTATTTTTTATTTTTTGTTTGACAGTTAAGGTATCGGGTCAGTTTGCATACACCTCGATTAAATCCCTCTCCGGGTAATCTTAAGGGCACATTCTCTCATATCGATCGACCTGGTGCATTTAGGAATTAATTCTTAAAGTGCTCTCCCGATGAATCAAACCTAAGTTGATAGAATAGAGGTATTCTCCACCTCCATAAATTTTTCTCTCATGTAAGGCTCTTTTTTTCTTTTCTTTTTTTTTTTTCGGAAAAAAGTACCAAATTCATTGAACTGTTTACTTGAATTTTGAGCTTATTAATTTTTTAATATAAAAATATAGCTTTAGAGTAAAGGTTTGGTTTATGTTAGGCACTTGTTGGTTTGGGTTCACTATTTAAGTTGATAAGGAACAATAAGCAATGTTACAATAGCCAACTGAACCTGGTAAAAAAATGAATCAATTGATAGGTTAACAAGCAATGTCATTTGAATGAGGCTTAGGTTGCTCTAATGGTATACATTTATTCTCATGCCCATAAAGATATAGTACTTTGAGGATGTCCAACCAAAGAACTCCTCTCTTCCCGTGATAATCCAAAAGATGACAAGCTTTGGTGATAGATGGGTCCTTTTATTAAAGGACTAACAAAAAATTGACTTACCAAACACATTTTCAATAATTTTATTATTTGAAAATAATTTTTATTTTCGTAAACCAAATGTATTTTCCAAAATTTTGAAATTGAAAAGGAAAATTGGTTTTTGAAAATTTTTACAAAAAATAAAAACTAAAAATGTTTTCACAAACCAAAAAAGCCCTTGGTGGCATTATTTTCACATGTTGAGTAAGTGATCTTGGATTCAAACTTTTAGAAAATATTGATACTCGTTTATTGATATTGCAAGTTGAGACAAAGGTAAATTTTATCGATGGTTAGAAAATAATAACAATAATAATAAGTGGGATGGTAATCAACAAAGTGGTCTTAGTATTGGGCTAAGGCCAACTACTGAAAGCAGTGGACTCATTGGTGCTGAAAGGGAACGGCTAAAGCAACCCCAAGAAAGGTTAAGTTTACCCCCCCCCCAATTTTTTAATGAGAAAATGATGGTGTGAAATGACCAAAAGGGGCATCAGGTGTTAACCCACCCCACCCCACCCCACGCCAGCCCACCCCTCATTCATCTGAAATCTCATTTGCGCGCCAAAACCCCTCACCATCACGTTCCACTATCCGGCACCCTCTCCGGCGACATTCTCCGGCAACTTTGTCCGGCAACATTCTCAGGCGCTCTTCCGGCAACTCTCATCCTCATCTCTCACTCTCTCATAACCACCCCTAACCAATATATCATCTTCATCCCTCACTCTCTCACAACAACCCTTAAACAAAAATCCATAACCCATTTGTAGTGGCTTTTACGTTTTTTATGAGCAATGGAGGAGGAAGAAGTCAGTTGGAATGGTGTTGGCAGCAAGGAGGTATGTATTTTGGCTTCAAAGTATGCAAAAATGGCGATTTTTTTTATTGCAGTCGCGCAGGTTCGACTCTGGTAATCCGTAATGTTCGGTTTTACGTGACCAAACATTATGGTAATGTTCGGTTTTACACAACCAAGCTTTATGGTAATGTTCGGTTTTACACAACCAAGCATAACTATTTAAGGGTTTTTGTGATCCATAACTATTTAAGGTTTTACTCTGGTAATCCGTAATGTTCGGTTTTACACAACCAAGCATTATGGTAATGTTCGGTTTGACACAACCAAGCATAACTATTTTGTTTGGTTGTAACAAACCGAACAGTGCATGGATTATTTAGTTTCCAGTAATGCTGTTCGGTTTTAAACAACCAATCATAAAGATTATGTTCGGTTTCATCTGACCGATTAAAACAGATATGTTCGGTTTAATACAACCAAACATGTTGCCAGTGTTTGGTATGAATTAACCGAACAGTTCCAGAATAGTTTTTTTGTTTTTTTTTTAAGCATCGGATTATTACTTTTATTTTACTGTCTTTTATTCTTGTCTCAGGCTTCCTCAAAAGCTAGCATCCATGAGTCGGCATGTGTTATGGATTATAGTAATGAATTCACAAATTATGAGGTAAATAAAACTTATGAAAATGTTCATTTACTTGATGGAATAAATATAATTCATGAAGTTGAAGAATATAAATGAATTTATTTTCATGTGTAGGTCTTCAAGAGTAGGGAAGCATTATGCAATTGGGCTCGAGAAGTAGGAAGACAAAATGGGTTTGTTATTGTGATAACCAAATCTGATGTTACAAGCAAAGGCAGGACAGCAAGACTAACGCTTGGATGTGAGCGAGGTGGCTATTATATAAATAGGAAAAAAGACATTGAGACCGAACATGAGAAGAAGCGAAGAAAGGAAACTGGTACAAAGAAGTGTGGATGCCCCTTTGCCTTAAAGGGTGAGAAGATGCCAGATGATGATGAATGGATGTTGAAGGTTTTATGTGGAATACATAATCATGAAGCTGCAAAGTATCTCGAGGGGCACTCCTATACTGGGAGATTATCAGAGCAAGAGAACTCATTAGTGGTTGACATGTCCATGAAAATGAGTCGGCCTAAAGACATTCTAGTTACTTTGAAGCGAAAGGATATACTCAATACAAGCACCTTGAGGACAATCTACAATGCACGTCTAAAGAATAGGATAAAAGAGAAGGCTGGGAGATCACAAATGCAATATTTGTTGGGTAAGTTAGCTGAGCATAAATACATTGAATGGCATAGGAGTTCTGATGATAGTGATGCCATTTTGGATTTATTTTGGGCACACCCTCGTAGTGTGGAGTTGTTTCGTGCCTTTCCACATGTGTTGATAATGGATTGCACATACAAGACTAATAAATATCGTCTTCCCCTCTTTGAGATTGTTGGAGTCACATCAACTAACTTGACATTCTCTGTGGCTTTCGTATACATTCAGCATGAACGGGAAGATAACTACACATGGGCATTGAATAGATTGCGTAGTCTTGTTGAGGATCAAAAGATTTTACCTGGTGTTATTATCACGGACAGAGAGTTGAGCTTGATGAATGCTATTGAGAAAGTTTTCCCCAATGCTAGGCATTTATTGTGTAGATGGCACATTTCAAAGAATGTTCTAAGTAATTGCAAGAAGTACTTTGAGTCGGGAGATCAGTGGGAGAAGTTTAACTCCCAATGGGAAACAGTTGTCTTGTTTGCCACTGAATCTGAGTACTTAACTCAAGTGGACATACTGCATAAGAACTTCAATACCTATCCTGAGGCCCTACAGTATGTGTCTAGTAGTTGGTTGACCCCTTACAAGGATAGGTTTGTCTCGGCTTGGACAGACACATGTATGCATTTTGGAAATCGAACGTCAAACAGGTGTAGCTTCTAAGCAATTATCAAAACATTGTGTGTTACATTTATAATTTAGCAATAAGATGTTGATATTAACAAATTTTATTTTATTGACCAGGGTGGAAAGTGCACATGCAAGGTTAAAGAGGCAATTAGGGTGTAGTACCTTGAACTTTGAGTTATCATGGGGCGAGGTGCACAGTTTGATTGAGTTACAGTACACCGAAATCAAGGCATCGTTTGAGAAGAGCTCAATAGTTGCTAAACACAAGTTTGCATGTGCAGAATTAAAGGAGATTCGGGGCATGGTATCTATAGTTGCATTAGAAAATATCCTTGTACAGATGCGGCGTGCTAGAGCAATTGAGGTTGATGCTTCAGCATGTGGTTGTGCAAACCGTCGGTCCCATGGATTACCCTGTGCACATGAGATTGCAGAATACAAAAGGGAAGGTCGACCTATTCCACTTGACTGCATTGATCAATTTTGGAGAAAACTTGATATCTTGCCAACTACTAAGAAACAAAATCTGAAATTGATGTGTCAACCATATTTAGATTTGTTTCTCCAGATATTCGAAGATGAAGATACAGAATCACAACTGCAGATGCTAAAGAAGTTGAGGGAGATAATAGCTCCACATTGTACACATCTTCTAGAACCCACCGAACCATATAACCGTACCCGAGGTCGGCCAAAGGTAAAGGTTGACACATCCACACGTCGTGACCCGTCCGCCTTTGAGTACGTACAGTCTCGACATGATAGTTGCTCAACTGGATTCAATGTGGAGCCGAGTAACTCATCAGGTCATTTTGTGCCACAGCGACAACCAAAAGAAAAGGTAAATGATGTAGTTATAGATGGTAGAATATCTACTTTTATTGTCATATTACTTTTATTGGCATATTGATGGTTATTTTCCTAATGAATTGGGTGATATAATGTTTTCAGGTTTATCCTACCCAAGCTGCAAAGCCAATATCACACATTGATGAATTTCCAGCTGGAATAAGAGAATACATATTCAAAACCAAGGATGTCCAGGCTGATGGAAATTGTGGTTTTAGGGCTATTGCTGCTTTGATGGGAAAGGGAGAAGATGGATGGATGGTTGTGAGAGAAGATCTAGTTGATGAGTTACTCTATAACCACCAACTGTACACTCGGGTTTATGGGTCAGTGCATAGGGTAAATGAGATCAGATCTGGATTAGCACACTTTGAGGGTGGTTTTGCAGGGTATGAGCATTGGATGACAATGCCTGATATGGGACATATTATTGCATCCCGTTATAATGTGGTCTTGTACCATCTGTCAATGCAGCAATGCCTTACCTTTTTACCACTTAGATCGAATCCCATGCCTGTACATGCGCGTAAAGAAATTGCAATTGGGTTCGTAAATGGAAACCATTTTATTCAGGTATGATCTTAAAACTTTTATTTATGTATTTTTATTTATGCTTTTTAGTTTTAGTCCTATTGACAACGGGTGTAACAAACATGCAGGTATTCATGAAAGCGGGTCATCCCGTGCCTCCTGTAGCTACCACTTGGCGACTTCATCGCGATGTTGTGGCAGCAGACTAGGATTCTCCTTACATTGATAGAATTCAAAATTTCCTTAATGTAATTGGTTGTGGTGTTGCAACTACTGACACTTGTGATACTGTAGACATTGACTAGCCCATTTATAATATCATCTATCTTGTTTTATTGGTCCCTTAATATACTGTAGACATTGAGTAGCCAACTTGTTAATTTTTTGGATTAATAGATCGTTGTTTTGGTCTAATAAAGTAATTTAGGATGATAATGGCATAAAGGACTTATGGATTTTGTGTTAAAATTATGACAAATCAATTTTGTTTTGTTTGTTACAGATTTGCACCTGTTCGGCATTAAGTACCCAAACAATATTCTAATGTTCGGTTTTATGTCACCAAACTAGTTCACCATGTTCGGATTACAATCACCGAACGTATCCTTTTGAATTACCGTAATGCCGTTCGGTGCCATGTAACCAAACGTTTCTTAAATGTTCGGTTTCATAAAGTCGAACAAGGGCTTTATGTTCGGACTCATACTACCAAACATATCATTTTGAATTACCGTAATAGTATGTTCGGTGCCATACAACCAAACATTACTTGGATGTTCGGTTTTCTAAAGTCGAACAAGAGCGGTATGTTCGGAGTTATACCACCAAACATATCATTTTGAATTTCAGGTAATACTACTGTTCGGTGCCATGTCACCAAACGTTGCGTACATGTTCGGTTTTCTAAAGTCGAACAAAAGCTTTTTGTTCGGATTCATACGACCAACCATATCATTTTGAATTACCGTAATAGTATGTTCGGTGCCATACAACCAAACGTTACATACATGTTCGGTCGTCTAAAGTCGAACATGGCCATTATGTTCGGAGGCATACCACCGAACATCTCATTTTGAATTTCCATAATACACCGTTCGGTGTTATTTCGCCAGATCTTACTTAGATGTTCGGTTTCATACAACCGAACAAGAGCATTATGTTCGGCATAGTGGTACCGAACATATCGTTTTGAGACTTTAGAACATATCTTCCTTTAAACCATCCAATTTATACATCCTTTTTGTTCAATAGGTGACTAATTATATTCCAATAATTAAATATATTCCTGAATATCAATTCAAGCCCTCAAAGGGCGACACAGAACCACTTACATTGATACAACGTACCCTGTTTACAACCTACCCTTTTTGAGGCAGGACTTGCGTGACTTGCTAGTACCCTTGAAGCTGCTGTAAAAGTGAGTATGTCAACTTTTTAACATGTGACCTAACATTTCATAGTGGACCTCTTAGGGTGGCATAAACTTTTGTATGACCTAACCCCTTTTGTATGACCTAACCCCTGAAAAACCAAAAAGTGTGAGAAAAAAGGGTTAGAATTTAACCCCTGATGCAAGTTATTTCTCCTATACTCAATTTCTTGATATTATGTTACTTTAAACTCCATTATTTATCTTATACCAAATTCTCGACGTCCAAAAACTTTTGACCATTTTTTGTAAATTTCGGCATGGTCCCGCCTAAAAATGGAACATACCAAGTTCTCGACTTTAAACATAACCTGCAAAAAACACATTTCCACCACTACAGATAATACAATTCCAGAAACCCACATAATTCAAATCCAAAATAACTTACAATATATGCAACCTATCCTCATCTGCCCACCACTACATATAATACAAATCTAGAAACCCATATACTCCAAGTTCAAAATAAACAAATATGCAACCTATCCTCATCTGCCCACCACCAAATATAATTACAATTCTAGAACCACATATAATTCAATTCAAAAAAGTTACATAATCCAAGTCCAAAAAATGACATCATCCAAGTCCAAAAAATTATATCTGCCCACAACCCAAATCAAGTGGAGCTCCCACCAGTACGACACCTCCAATTTGCCCGAGAGTATATTAAATCAATATCCGGTGTGCATCCTTCCTCAACAGCATCAGCTCGACCCTGCAGAACTCGTACTATGGCACGAATCGTCCCATATAGCATAGTAGGATCTGTACAAGCATCTGCACGATCCATGTCTAACACTGGCAACCCAATCTTCAATGCATGATCAATGCACTGTGGAATAATGAGAAAGTAAAATTAAACTTAGGGTACAAGTGGGCAATAAAATTTCATGTTTATATATATATATATATATATATATATATATATATATATATATATATATATATAAATAAAAAACAAGGTTGTCAATGGAAGGACGACCTCTTGAGGATCTCTGCGTACTGGCTGGACAGGTGGCTCCACAACTGGAAGTGGGAAGGCCCGGTGAGCTGGGTTTTGCACACGAGTATGTGACACACCCCTAAACCAATCCATATACCCTACAATGGTTTCTCCTGGAAAACTCACGGGGGAACTGCGTGCATCTGCTGCCAACAAATGATTCATCCACGTCTCCAATTGATTACCAACAACATTGAATAATAGACTGTAGGATTGCGCAGATGAACCACGGGTAGATGATGTTGGTTGTACTGGGGCACGCGGAATGTACTGGACACGTCCAAACTGCCTAAGAACCCTGTCAGGCTGGTAGGGTTCAACAATATCGACACAATGCAGCAACCCAGCGTAGTATGTGAACTCCTCAAGAGGATGATGACCCCTAATGCAGCTATAGGGATCCCAAACAACCTGAAATAAGAAATAACGTATGTAATTAGCGATTAAAGTTGGAAAATTTTAAATATATTAGATATGAAATTACAACAATCTAAAATATCAATAAATATCATACCGACTCAGACTGCAGGTCGTCAAGTGCCTCCCTTAAGTTATATAAATGTGATAAAGAGCTCCCCTGATCCTTGAGAGGAGCCCAACGCAGCACACATGGATCCACATCAACATATCCAACTTTACGGGGTGGTTGAAACATTGGGAAATGCTCATACACCCATGCCTCTAGAAGGGTCAAATAGCCAGCAATCTGTTTACAATCACTCCTACTGGCCATACCCAAGTGTCGATATAAAGTAGCCAATGCAGCAGCACCCCAACCATACTCATGGACTGTATCCAAATCCTGTAATACGTGGAGGAGGCCAACTGACACCCTACCCCCGCTCTTGTCTGTGAATAAAGTAGAGCCAAGAAGGTAAAGCAGGTACGCCCTCGCAGCATAGGTAGTTCTTTCAACAGTAGGCGCGTCACCAAGGTTGGCAAATTTTGTCTTCAGCCATGACAACTTCACAGACTGGCCACGGACATCTCGTAGAGCAAGACTAGCATCACTATCCTCAACTCCCAAAGCGCTCACAAGTAGGTCCCGTGCAACTGCATCATCTAATTTAGGGCAGGAGACAACTTTCCCAATCACAGGAATCCCTAAGATGGTGGCGACATCGTCCAGGGTAATAGTCATCTCACCAAAAGGCATATGGAAAGTGTTCGTATCTGGCTGCTATCTCTCCACAAAAGCTGTGACCAAGGCTTTATGGGTCCATCGAAAAGAGCACGTGACAAGTGGACTGAGTCGCGTCCTCTCAATGATCTGTGTCAACACATGGGGGGGCTCCAGGATTTTCGTATGAGAGTGTGGTCGCATGACACCTCGATACTGCATTAGAAAAGTTGAACACTTTAATAATGTCAAACATGATATGAATGTAATACATATAAATGAGACTACTCAAAAAATAAAATAAAATAACAGACATATAAATGAGATGCTATTATGACTTGACATACATCTCTGTTGATCCAAATCTGTGATGCGACATGTGTCCTGAAACTAATCAGGAGCGACTCATCTACTGGACCTCCAAGAAGTGGTCCAATCCCATCCCAAACAGCAGCAGCAGGAGCATCTTCAGGTGCATCAGCAACATGTGCAGCTTCTGCATCAGGTACGTCACCAGCTAGGACATCTACTGGTGGGGGTACTGGTGGGGCAATAGGTGGAGGAGAGGGTGCTACATCAGGCTGAATCCCACCCCGGGGACGGCGTCTGCCTCTAGCTGGGTGTTGTTCAGCATCAGGTACGTCACCAGCTGGGACATCTACTGGTGGGGGTACTGGTGGGGCAATAGGTGGAGGAGGGGGTGCTACATCAGGCTGAATCCCACCCCAGGGACGACGTCTGCCTCTAGCTGGGTGTTGATTAGTCGCCGCCCGTTGCCGTCGCCTAGCAGATGCAGTTGGTCTGTGCCGACCACCTTCCACTGCATCCATATCTGAATAAAAGGCAATAAACGAATTAAATTATAAACAATTTATATAAAATGTATATATATAGATCATAAACAGTTGTAAACAATTAGTGTCTTATTAGAGATGTTCATTTTCATCTTGGATTAACCATAGACAGAGAAAGAGAGAGATATTATAAACAATCATGCTTTCTTAACAAAGCTAGCTTATTAATATTAATAATTGAGCAAAAGATTTACAACAATATCACTGTCTACAGAGTGCATGCATTAATGCAGTTCAGGAAACGAGGAAGCCTTGAGAGATAAACTACCAAGGACACCAAAAGGTCTCCCTATCCGCAGAATGAGAATCCCACATGTTATCATGAATGCGGTACTTGCTCTTGATAACAGAATGCCATAAATGACCTTGTTCAATGTTAATGTAATTTGCTCCTTTTGTAAAGTTATCATGGTATTAGAGGCCTATGGGCTGAATAGCACAACCACCATTGTGAAGCACCGTGAAGCCTTCGTGTTGCACTTCTCCTTCTCAAACACCAGTATAGCCAATCACACCAACAAATCATCCTTGTCTATTGCACCCAATTGCATCCTCTCATATCAATTGCTTATCCTTATTGCACCTAATCAACCTATGTGTAGCCAAGTGAAGCCCCAGTCTCCTCTCCTCTGTTTGCGCACTAGTCATTTGCATCTCTCTTCGTCACATGCCCTAGTCACACACCACCCTAACAAATCCTAGTTAGTGGCACTAGTCATTTGCATTTCTCTCTTCATGTAGAATCTCAACCCTTCTAGTCCCTAATCAATTGTCTCCACACATAGACCCAGCCGCGCAGCAAGAACCAACCCACTCAATACAGTCACAACAATATCATAGACAAACGAACCTTATTTGGCCTTTTTACGCAACATCACTAACCCATTCACATAACTAAAACCCCCTCTATCTTAATCAAACCATCACAATCGACTATCTCAAACACATTCGCACCACCCATCACAATCTTCCTATTCTATAGTATTAGTTGCATAACTCTTAGCATCAATCGAACCCCCTTTCTCCCTACCATTGCTGAATCTTCCAAGCCATAGTTGAACAATATTTGCCCTTCCCATTCTATATTTATCTCTTGTAATCTTGATTAATGTAAATGCTATTCTCTCATTTTGCAAACTAATCAGTCTCGAGACCGCACATCCATCACTCAAACAATTGAATTAAATATTAGACTTGGACTAAAGGCTTTCTTTAAGGTGTGGATTCTAATCCAAATATATTTTCTGTTATAGATGAGTGATACACCTTCTACTTGGGGGAAGGGTTTTCAATTGTACTGTAAGGCATTTTATGTTTTGGTGGGCTCCCCTAGTTCTATATGGCTTGTCGTCCTTTGTTTTTTTCTTAAGCGAATTCAAAACTTCAACCCACCAAGAGACACACAGAGAGAGAGAGATAGAGAGAGAGAGAGAGAGAGAGCCCTTTTCGACGAAGGATTAGAAAGAATCAGACTTCTATCATAATGCCCAAGTAGATTTTATTTTATTTTTTTAAAATTTTAAATGAAGACCTAAAACAAACCCCCCCCCCCCCACCCCAAAAAAAAAAGAAAAAACCAACGAAAAAAAAAAGGAAAAAACTTAATTCTATAGCATTTATGTTTATATTCAAGAAACAAGAAAAAAGGAAAAAGGCTAGACTGCCTAATAGAGCTTGCTTTTTGTAGAAAACGGCTTCAAACCAAAGCTCAATATAGATTATTGCAAATATTGTAAAAACAATATCAGTAGGCCAATCAAGCATAATTTTCTCTAACTTGGTCTAAAATAAAATTATAAAGAGTAAAAACTTGACGGGTTAAAGAATTCAAGTTTAGAAATATGGAAAAGAAAATTAAGATCCCTTCTACACCCTCTTCCATGCCAGTGAAAATAGCATTATGACATTCTAAAGGAGTATTTCTAGGTATTCATAGTCATTATTGAACCACATCACAACAGTACAACCTTCCAATCAGAAGAAAAATGAACCACGATTTATATAAAGCCTAGCGTTCAGAGGACAAAATTAGGTTTTATTTAAGCCAATATAAAGTGAAAATCTCCAGACAAAATAACAATAAGGAAAGACTAGCCATCAACATCAATCCAAGCAAAACCTTTACAAGGGAAACAAAAACATTGAGCAACATAAACATTGATGAGACTATAATGCCAGAAGAATAATTTTGACCTGATATCATGAAAGAGATCAAGAAGCAAGAAGCAAAACTTCATTCCATGTCTCGTTAGATGAACTTCATGAAACAGTGAAGACACCAGCCTGCAGCTTACAAACAACTATGATCAGAGATGTCCAATTACAAAGGCTGATAAATAAATCATTATAAAATGAGTTCTTATTGAATGATGAGCAGAAGATGCGTGTTCTTATGTCTCTTACTATCAATTTGTCCAAGAAATTCAATGATGGAAATGACCATTCCGACAAGTAGATTGAGTAATTTTGATGTCTTCTATTAGCAAGGTCATCATCTTAACCAAGAAAAAAAGAAAGAAAAAAAAAAAGGAGTATAATTATGAATTATAATGTATATTGAGCAGCTAAGAAATCCAGTATTTAACTATTATCATCAAACAGGTACCAAAAAACTATCTAACATTTCCCACAATTCCGAACCTGAAGCTCTAACAAGTATTCTGTGTGTAGCAAAGGACTGCAATAAACAAAAAGAAAAATCGACGTTACAAACATGGTAGCAGAAAACTTGAACACTGAATAAACATCACAATAATTTAAACAAAAATGCATGTGTGAACGTAACAGCAAATTGTGTAGTTGAAAATATCAAGACTTGATATTTCAATATCAAGGTAACTTTTATCACGTCAATCCCTCAAATGTCCACACTAAACTCAATGCAGGTAAATGAAAGACAATGATCTAGCACCAGCAAACATTATTTGGTAGGTAAGTGGTTAAGGAGCATTCATATTAGCATTTAGCATATGTTCTCTGAATTTCAATCTTTTGGACTCTTCTATTAGTGAATCAGTAGTCAGATCATAGTTTAGCAGAATAGCAGGTCCTTTAACCATGAAATGCCCCATCTCAGAAACAGATCTCAGCACAAATCCGTTGTTGATCTTAACTGACAATATTCAAGAAAATGATCGTTATCATCACAAAAAAGATGAAAAAAATTCATAAATGAAAGCATTTCATAAATTTCTAAAATTGAAGTAATTACATCAGCTATTGTGATCATTTCCATAGCTAACTATATATCACACAAGTCATCCTATTAAACCAGAATTCTTAAACACATCCACCCAGGGAAAAAAGAAATATTTCTCCTCCATAATCATAGAATGAGTTTAATAAAAAGGACTTTCTTTCACAAATTAAAACCCAAATAATTCCTTTGTTCGGTTTATGGGGTCCAAGCATAGCCCTGATGTTCGGTCCTCATTCACCAAACATAGCCAATACGTTCGGATTTACATATTCGAACACACCCGCGAAAATTTGAAAGCTTTCAATGGATTCAAACACGAATAAGAATAGATTGCAGGTGCAACAGAGACAACAATGGCAGAATATCAACTGTAAATCTCTACACACACAGTGTATACACATTTTACCTACAATACGCGCCTTCTAGTGAGAGGGTTTTCTTCCTCGTCTTCTCCGTCGCCGGTGGTCACTGATATGAGGGGTGGGGTTGGAGAACCCCTTCAAATGGCGGACTGTCGCCGGTCGGAAATGGGGCCGTGGGGTTTCTGGCGTCGAGTGTGAGAGGGGTGGCTGAGAGGGTCTCGTGTTTGGAGGGAGTGGAGGACTGTCGCCGTCGAAAATGGAGGACTACCGGTCGGAAATGGGGTTTCTCCAGTCGCGGGTGAGCGGGGTCGCCAAGGAGGACTGCCGGTGACTTTCTCCAGTCGCGGGTGAGTGCAGTCACCAGTCGCGGGTGAGCGGGGTCGCCGTGGAGGACTGCCGTTCTCTTTCTCCAGTCGCGGGTGAGCGGGGTCGCCGTGCTTTCTCCAGTCGCGGGTGAACGGGGTCGCCGCCGGTGACTTTCTCCAGTCATCGCGGGTGAACGGGGTCGCCGCCGGTGACTTTCTCCAGTCGTCGTGGGTGAGCGGGGTGGCTGATGGTCTCGTGTGTGGAGGGAGTGGGGTGGGTGAGGCTTAGGTTTAGTGGAAGGAAGGGTACTTTGGACATTTTGGGGGGTGGGCATATAGTATTGGGGGGTGGGCTTAACACACGGGGTCAACTTAACTCTATTTGGGGTTGCATTAGCCGCTCCCGTGCTGAAACTCATGGGATTGGACTTGGGCTATACGAAAGCTCACTTTTAGTAATGGACCACAAGTGTTTAGGGCCACAATTATATATTTATTGTAATTATAAAAGGGGTCTCTATTGGCACTCAAAGACTTGCTTTTCAT
This sequence comes from Liquidambar formosana, assembly GCA_039720395.1. Taxonomy (NCBI): domain Eukaryota; kingdom Viridiplantae; phylum Streptophyta; class Magnoliopsida; order Saxifragales; family Altingiaceae; genus Liquidambar; species Liquidambar formosana. The sequence continues at coordinate 25,536,801 of CM077820.1, forward strand.
CCTTCACTTATTTTATATTTTAAGATTTTATGGAAAATATAAAAGGTTTTCATAAAAACTAATTGTGCATTCTATTAGAAAACATCATTTTGAACAATTTTTAAGAAAAACGTTTTTCCAAAATCTATCGTTTAAGTAGACTTTTATGTCATTTATAGTCTTCACTTCATAAATAACTAAAAAATTCCACTTAAACAATAGATTTTGGAAAAACTTTCTTCTAAAAGGTTGTTTAAAATGATGTTTTCTAAGAGACAACACGATCAGTTTTTATGAAAACCTTATATATTTTTCATAAAATCTTAAAATATAAAATAAGTGGGGGGCGAAAAATAAGTCTTTGGGTGCCAATAGAGGCCTTCAATTATAAAACAATTGTGGATTGGTGGTTAATATTATTTTAGTAGATGAAATTATTATTTATAATTATAAATAAAACAATGGTTCCAAAGGTGACCTAATCTTGGATTGGATGAGATGAAAGCATTGAAGTGTTTATTTAAAGGCGCTGCTAGGATCCTAAATAGGATTCCCAAAAAGACAAAAAAAAAAAAAAAAAAATACTCCCTCCATCCTACAAAGATTGGCCATTTTTACTATGTTTTTTTTTTTGTCCCAAAATGTTTATTCATTTTAAAAGTCAAATCATTATTTTTTTTTTCCAACTTTCTTATATTACCCTTTGTTATTTCAATAATTACTTTCGACACAAAACCTAATATCAAATAAGAGAGGATACTTTTGGAAATATAGAATTTAATAAATAACAAGTCACTGTAATGATGGCTCTTCTTAAACTACGTGTTTTATCAAACTTGGACTATCTTTGTGGGAGGGAAGAAGTAGTACTTATTGTGGGACCCATCCATTGTAAGGTCCACCTTTGTGTCTATTCGGTTTATCTAATTAGTTTGTAGGACAGTGTTAGCATGATAGACTGTCATTACTAAAAGCAATGACTAACAATGACAGGCTATCGTTACTAAAAGTAATAATAGTCATATTTATGACTACATATGGATTTTGATCATCTTAAAAGAAATTTACGATTTGTTATTTGGTCAGCATTATTCGCGTTCCAATGAGAACCTCTCGCACTCCTTCTGTTTTGCATGTCATGGATTATGGTAAAAATGCCCCTGTTAAATGTCTCCATATTCTCCCACTCCCCATTTTCTTCTTGTTACTCCTTTTACATGGGGCCCTCCTTTTGACCCAACCCCTCCTTCTCTTCTCTTGTTTTTCTTGTTTATTCTCCAGAAAAACCACCGTCATTTTGGCTCATAAGCATAGCTCTTTGTTTACACCCTAAAAATTGTCCTAGAAGAAGTTAAAAATATTTAATCAGTAGGATTACAGAAGGAAGATATCTTTTGAAATCGACCAATAGAGATCGAATCCTCATACAATAGTTATACTTGGGAACAGTTAGTCTTTGAACGGTTTTGAGCAGTTACCAAGATGTGAGAACGTATGTGGTTGTACTAGAAGCTATCAGATCATGGGAAAAGTAGTTATGACCGAGATTTGAGAGAGCAGTTGCTACCTGGGTATATAAAAGTTGAAAGACAGCCTTTGGAGAGAGAGGACCCTCAATCAATCAATCAAAATCAATCTCTAGTGAACTTTTATCTTTTTTTTCTTTTCTTTGTAAAACTTAAGATTTAAATCCAGAAATGTATACTCTTTTCTGGTCAAAGCCGTATGCACCCCTTTATTCATCGTTGTAATCTCAGAAATTTTTAATAAAATGGATTCCTCCATTGTAAGATTTTTGTTTTCAATTTATATTGTTATTTTGTTTATCTTCTGACGTTGTCACAGAAAAAGTCCTTGAGTCCATTCAATATAGGATAGAACCTACATTTGTCACAAGATTGTGGTTGGCACGCTCGCATGACCAAATCCCCATAAAAGATTTTTTTTGGAGGAAACACTCTCAAATCACCATTTTCGCCCACCGCCTCCATTTCCTAAGCAAACCCAATTTCAAAGACCACCCGAAATTCCTTAACAAGATCAAAATCTAGGTGTCTAAAAATAAAATAAATAAATAAATATAAAATAAATAAATAAAAGAAAGAAAGAACATAAACAATTTTGTGGTTTTTCTTCCATAACTAAAGGTAAGCCAGTGACGAACTTAACCCCACTCTTGATTTCAAGTATATTATCTTCAATCTGGAGAGAGAAAATGGCGATGGCAATGGTCAAGGGAGAGCGGTCAATTGAATGTAACAAATTCCATACAAATCGTCAGAGAGACTATGATCACCACAGGATCACCTACATGCCGATTGCTGGCGATAATCTGTGTAGAATTTCCTCAAATTTTATTATGCAGAAAAGGAAGAGTGTGAGAAGTTACGCTTGGAGCGCATCTGTCATGCCATCATTTCTCTTAGTTAGTATGCTATGTCATACTTAAAATATACTCCCTCCATTCCTAATTGATTGTTAGGAAATAATACTTAGCCCCGCATTTTTCCCTACTATGAGAGAATAATGGGGTAAAGTTGTGGGACCCACTAATATGGTTAAACCCTAAGAATTGAAACAATCTTTATTTTTTCATGGTAGGGTAAAATGTGGGGCTAATTAGCATTTCCTTTTATTGTCACTTTTGAAAAAGCACATTTTTCTTAGGAAAACATATTAAATGCTTTTACATCAACACATATGTTTTAATATTTCGATTTTGTCCTAAAGTGTACAAATATTGGCAAAAAAATAAAATACTTATTAGAGAGGATATTTTTTAAGAAATCAAATTAATAGAATCATTAACTTTTTTTAATGTAACTATAATTTTCAAACATCCAAAAAAAAAAGTATATATATAATTCAATAAAATAGTAACATAGAGAATATAATAATAACAATTGGGGAAGACTCCACCCAAGCACCCACTGTCGACCTGAAATATATTAACATAATATATTCAATTGAGGGAGACTTCAATGATCAAGGTCAATTTTTATTAGTAAAAGAGGGTGATGCAATATGCTACGTCACCAGTGTGACGTTCAGTTACTTACGGATTAGATTGCGTGGGATGAGAGATATTAAACCGTTTACTTTAACAAGTTTGAAAACCAAGTCACACTTAAATGTATAATGATAGTTGGAAGAAGATTCTAGCCATGTGATCTGATCATGTAAGGGGGGACTTCTATGGTACATGTCAAATTATCATATCGCCCTTCTACTCATGAACCTATATTTTATTGGAATGGGTGTAACGGTATCCTTTGTCATACAACATTATTGTTTTTTGCGGTTGAGTAACATCAATAGGTGGGTCCAGGACTGCAACTGGGTTTGGGTTAGGGAAAAATTTGGATCGAACCGAATTTTCGGTTCTATAAAATCTAAATTGGAATTGAATTGGAAAAAAGGTTCGGTTCTCGGTTTTTTTTTTTTTTTTTGTTGTAAAAAGTAAGAAATTATTGAATAAGTATTATTATTCATTGAATAATACTTATATATGGAATATAATATATTAATATTAACATATAATTATATATATAATCATATATGTATATAAATATATAAATATTTCAAAATTTAGGATTTCGGTTCGGGTCTGGTTCTAAAGCCCCTAAATCGGAATAGACCAATTACTATTCAGGCCAAGCTAGAACCAGACCGAAATGATCAGACCAGTCCGGTCCTTCAATCGGATCTACCCGAACCATGTTGCACCCCTAAGGTGGTCCTTGCAGTGGAGTTTAGATTTGCTGTTGTACTAAAAAAATATAGCATGGTGTTGTGCTTCTTTTGGATCATGATCTGGGGAGCATACGTTACCACCCAGATTTGCAATTTCAAAATCTAAAGGTTGAAGATGCCGATAGCTTCAAGTTGAAGATGCTGTCATCAGAAGAAAAAATGGGGTTTCTTCCCAATGATGTTCTCCTTCGTCTTCACAATTATTTATTTATTTATTTATTATTACTATCTTCTTCATTTTTAGAATTATATATGTTGGGATGTTTAAGAATTGTGATTACCAAAAAACATGGAATTTGCCAAAACCATTACAAAACCAAGCTCGGTCATAACTGGATTTGGAGAGTTTTGGTATGGAAGCATAATAGGGATGGTGAGGTTCGCCAACGGCGAAGTATGTTGCCATTTGGGGATTTTGGAAGGGTTAATGGCTTAAGTTTTGATTCAAATGCCCACAAAACGACCGGATTTGGAGAGTTTTATGCAAGCATCGTCCGTGTTTTGTTTTTACGTGTCATGATCTGAGAGAGGCACAATACATGCTGTGTGTTTTTTTTTTTTCCTTTTTAAATTAGTATTGCAGCAAATCTGCACTCCTTAATAGGGTTGGTCCTATGGTCAGGCATTGGGTGTGCTTTCTAAAAGTCATTGCGATTCCTCATCAGGATTGTTGCTTATTTGGGTATGAGGCATTTCATAGAGTCATTAGGGGAATGGGAAATGCGAAGTTAACCTCACACTTTGCCCTACACATCTTTCTCTACTGAGAGAATAGGGGAGATAAAGTTGTGGGATCACTGATATGGTTAAACCCTAAAAATTGAAACAAAACTAAATCCACATAGTAGGGCAAGATTGTAGGGCAAAGTGTAGGGCTAACTAGCATTTCCTATAGGGAATAGTCTAGATTAGAGGTACCCGTAAAATAAAAAATAATAATAAAAAAAACCCGATCAATAGGTGGACAAAGGATTCCTAAGTTATATTTGAAAAAGTGGAAGATCCACAATTCGACCTATCCCTTTCTCTCTCTTAGGACTAGCTACCAATCAAATTTATCCTAACCGTTGATTGACACAGTGTGAGCAGGTGGTAACTTTATCTAAGTTTTAAGAGATTATTTGGGTTAGACATTTGAAACCTTTGCCTAGGAAAAAATTAAAAATAAATGTTCAATAAAAAGAAAATTCCTCACTTCTTTCTCTCAAGCATCAGGAGTAACTCAATCATCAAATAACTTAGGCAATTGCCTAAAGCCCATTATAAAAGACTCCTAAGAGAAGAGGAAGTCAATAGTCTTGTGGCTTAATGACACTTCTCCCCTACATAGGGAGAGGTTGTAGGTTTAACTCTATGTTTAGATTAGAATAATCGTTTGCTTCTATTGAATATAACACCAACCTTTTTTCTTTTTCTTTTTTTTTGATAAATATATAATACCAATTTTAGAAAGCCTAATATGTGATTTTTAATATATATATATATATATATATTCCTCATAAAACGGTGATATGCACCCATCAGCGTTGACATTCATAAATTTGTGGGCTGCGAAGTCACCGCACATTGAGATATACACAGGAATGATGCTGACAGAAGGCGCCACGTATGTATGTTCATGTTTGCTAATCAGTGCTGCTCAGCTGTACCATCCCGCAGGTGAATAAAATGGTGTTTACCATATTTCTACTCACTCTTTTTCCTTTTTTTTTTTAATTATTATTATTATTATTATTATTTTGTGCTTATATTTTTTTTTTCTTTCATTAATGTATACATTTTATGGCCTGATTTGTAATATACCATCTTAACAAATTTGCAGAGGGCTACACTTTTTTATTGTGTGTGTAACAAAATTATTAGATGTGAGGTTGGTCAATTTTAATTTTTTTATTCATATATAATACTGATTATACAATAATATAAACGTGACTAATTAAAAGCCATAGAAGGTGGCTGGGAAGCAAACCAGACCCATTTTTAAGCTAGTAGATCGGATTGGCTGAAGGGTATGTTTAAGATTCTCAATCTGATCAAACTATATCAACTTTTTTTCTCCCCATTTGTACCCTTTAAAACAAGGAATTATACAGACAGAAAAAGTTGAAGAAAGGTTCATTTTCTTGTTCTTTCGAATCGAATAATTTGTGTTCAAAGAATCGAGAAGAAGATCGAGAAGCGGCCAAGTTTCTGATCCTATCAAGTTCTTTGAAAATGGTATTTGTCAATACACACACACACGTAATAATTAGCTAGGAACTCACTAACCACATTGGTGATAACATTGCCTTATCTAGATTCTATATATTTTCAAGCTGAGTTAAGTTTCGAGTCCAACGATCATCATCGTTATTATTTTTTATTATTATTATTATTATTCTTTTTTGGGATAGCTAGGCTGATTTCAGTCACAACCGATCTTTTACTGTGAAGATGTTGAGCTAACATTATAGATTCAGGCTCCGTTTGAATCACTTGCCAAGAAAACTAAGGGAAGTCTTATGCTTCTGTCTATTTAGTTCCAATAAAATGGGAAAGTCTGCTTTACTCAGTTATTTAATTCTACAAGAACAAAAAGAATGGATACTACAGTTGATTGAGTCTGTTTCCTTGCAGACTGCATGTTCTGATTCCAAAGTCTTGTTTAAAGAGGGCACAGAGAGGCCCATACATTTAAACCCGGCCAACCCCAACCCCCCCCCACCCCCAAAACCCAAAAAAAAGAGAAAAGAGTTCAATCCAAATGGTGATCTATTGATCTATTGACACTCTTGGCTTTGCAGGCTGCTGCATTTAATCCTGTGGTTGGTTCCCTTGTTTGGGTGGAGGATCCTGAGACAGTTTGGATGGATGGGGAAGTCGTGAAGATAAACAGTGAAGAGATTACGGTCCACTGCACTTCAGGGAGGACGGTAAGTGATCTCAACCACGTATACTCATGAGCATTTTTAATGTTCATATCATTCTCAATTTGTTATTCTTTTGTCGACTGCTAAATCCAAAACCTGTTGTTTCAAGTTCATTCTGATTAGTAAAACTTCAATTATTAAAGTTTTTCCTCACTAATATGCAGTATTGGATTTCTGTCAAGTAAAGTATTGATGCTTGATAAAGACCATAGAAGTTAGCGATTAGGGATTTTCTGAATTTTGGTTTCTATAGATCTTTTTTTTTTAAATATATATATATAAATTGCAGGTTGCTGTTAAGGCTTCCAAGGTCCAACCCAAAGAGGCCAAGGCCCCGTCGCGTGGGGTGGATGATATGACGAAGCTGGCTTATTTGCATGAACCGGGAGTTCTGCAGAACTTAAGATCTAGATATGAAATGGATGAAATATACGTGAGTGTATTTCAGAGAAGGTTCTTCCATCTTGAAGTTTTTTGTGGGATTTTTATTTTTGGGTTTTTTTTTGGGGGGGTGGGGGGGTGAGGGGAGAGTGGGGGAGGGAAGGATATTATTTGTTCAATTGATTTACATACATGGTTTTGTGGAATCTGCGTTCTTGCATTATATTTTGATAAATGTGTAGTGAGGCTAATATGCTTAATGGTGGCTCCAGACTTACATAGGGAATATATTGATTGCTGTGAACCCTTTTAAGAAACTACAAAATCTATATGATGCGCATATGATGGAACAATATAAAGGAGCGGACTTTGGTGAACTGAGTCCACATCCTTTTGCCATTGCTGATGCTGCTTACAGGTATATATTCTTGTCAAATTCTCTCTATAAGTTGATCACTTGGAAACTCCTTACTTTTCCATCACAATACAAATGATACTGCTCATGTGGATGCAGACATATGATCGATGAGGGAAAAAGTCAGTCAGTTTTGGTTAGTGGCGAAAGTGGGGCGGGTAAGACAGAAACTGCAAAACAGATTATGCGTTATCTTGCTTACAAAGGAGGGAATGCTGCTGCTGAGGGGAGGATTATTGAGCAGCAAGTCCTCGAGGTACCATACTTCATAAGTTCTACAACTTCAATGAGTCGGACAAGCTTTCCAAGAAGTCAAAAAACAGTGTTGGATTTTTGAGTCTGTCACTACCTACTTTTAGCTTGCCTTAACTCTGTGGATCGTATTCATACGTATTTTTGTTGTGTTTTTCTCAATCTGTTTTGCAGTCCAACCCTGTTCTTGAAGCATTCGGTAATGCAAAAACTATTAGAAACAGTAAACTCAAGGTGGGAGAATTTATAATTTGTTAATCTATATTGCCAAATTTGTCGTACTGTCCGTTTGATCGATCGGGTGGTATAAATAGTTAAGTGCATGTCGTGAATGCTGCAGTCGATTTGGTAAGTTCGTGGAGATTCAATTTGACCAGAGGGGAAGAGTTTCAGGAGGGGCTATCAGAACATTTTTGTTGGAAACATCCCGTGTTTGTCAGCTGTCTGACCCCGAGAGAAATTATCACTGTTTCTATATGCTTTGCGCTGCACCACCAGAGGTAATATGCCTTGGACTAGTTGACCAAATTTTATTTCATGAAACAATCTTGGAACAGTGCTAGTAGGGCTCCTCACTTCCATTTATTTATTTATTTTTTTTTTTGGGGGGGGGGGGGTGTGCGCGCTTTGTTTCCTATTAAGTTTTATTGATAGAGCATCTTATTATTTACTCCCTTCGTTTCACAAATATAGGCTATTTGTATTACTTTTAGTGTCCCAAAATGTTTGTCCATTTTGAAAAATCAAATCACAATTTTTTTAATTTTCCTATATTACCTTTTATTATTTCAATGATTATTCTCAACACAAAATTCAATACCATGTAAGAAAATGTATTTTTGGAAAGATAGAATTTAATAAATGACAAATCAAGATAATGATGACTTTTCTTAAATTGTGTATTTTGTTAAACTTGACCTATCTTTGTAGGACAAATGGAGTATTTATTTAGGAAACTGTATCATGGTATATTTTATTCATTAACATTATAGTATTTTAAGGTGAAATTATCAAGGCGCACCTTGTAATCTAAAAGTTTTAGATTATGTAAGGTTAAAAACAGAGCACATGGAATGTAAATTTAGTTAGACTAAGAGCAGTAATAAGGGCATAGTACAAATTGAATGCAAAGATATCCTTAGAAGTGATTATTTAATTCTATTTTTTTAGCTTAATACAGATGAACAAATTTGGAAGGACATTAACATCGTATCATGGCCTGGCAATTTGGGTGGGTTGGGTGGGTTTGGGTTTAGGATAAATGGGTTGGGTTAGGTTTGGGTTGGGTCATTAATGGGTTATGTAAACCCCCCAATCTGATAAGTTGCCCCCTCATTTTTTTTAATTAGAAAAATTATTATACAAAATTACCAAAAAGGGCACCCCCCACCCATCCCCTCTCCTGCACCCCTCTCCCACTAGTGACTCTCTCCGGCACCCCACCCCACCCCACCGGCGACGGCGCCCTCTCCCGCACCCCTCTTCTTCTCTTCTTCTTTTTTTTTTTTCTTTCCTTTTCTTTTCCTTTTCTTCTCCTTTTCCCTCCTGTTTGCAGCCTTCCTTTTTTACTTTCCTTTTCTTTCTCTTCCCTCCCGTCACTAGAAAAAATGGAGGTTTTGGCTTGCTGACCCTCCCTCCCGTCGGCAGCCCTCTTCTTCTCTCTTTTTTTTTCTTTCCTTTTCTTTTCCTTTTCCTCTCCTCTTCCCTCCCGTCAGCCTTTTCTTCTCTTCCCTCCTGTCGCTGGAAAAAATGGAGGTTTTGAAAAGAAAAAAAAAAAAAAAAAAACTCCCTTGCCGGAAACACGCAGATCTGACCAGTAGAAGGGGGGGGAAAAAAAGAAGAAGAAGAAGAAAGAAAAGAAGAGGAAAAACCTCCCGTTGCCGGAAAAAATGGAAGGTTTTGAAGAAAAAAAAACTTCCCCCCACAGATCTGACCAGCAGAGGAAACAAAAAAAAAATAAATTAAAAAAAAAAAAGGAAAGAAAGAAAGAAGAGGAGAAGAAGAGAGAAGAGGAAGATCCTCTCGTGGTCAGAACCGTCGCTGTCGCTGTTGCCGTTCTCCTCTTCTTTCTCAGGGGTCTCATGTTAGGGGGGGAGTGGGGTGGGTGAGAGGGGGGGGTAAGGGTTAGGATTATTTAAAAGAGGGGTATTTTAGTCTTTTAGAGGGGTGGGTATATATATTTGGGGGGTGTGGATATTAGGTGGGGGTGACTTATTACTTTGGGGGGTTGCAATAGCCGCCCCCTTTGTACCATTAATGGGTTGGGTTATGCCCAACTCAATTATTGTGCAAACCCACAACCAACCCGCAACCGACCCAATTATGACCCAACCCAGATTTAAACTCAATCCACATTCTGACCCAACCCAGTTTTGTGCCCTAGTTTGTTTTTTTGTTTTCCTTTCAAAAAATGCTCTCTCTCTCTCAATGTAGTAAACAGGCTAGTATAATATTATTTACTTAATAGTTCAAGCTTCTATAAGATAACAAACAAGCAAACATAATAGTAAGTAGTAACCATACTTTAAAAAACCTTAGTGCCATCCACATATGAGATGTTAATGAGATATTTAAGCCCCATTAGAAGTATCAGAAAGTAATAAAATGGCAATATCATAATAAATAAATAAATAAATTTAAATATTAAAAAAAAAATTTCTAGATTAAAGAAAGAGTAGCTATGAAAAAATTCTAAAGACGAACAAAAAAAAAAAAAAAAAAATCCTAGAGACCTCATCTAATGCTAAAACAACATGAAAAAATTGTCTCCATGGAAACTTGGTATCATTTCCACCACCAACCTAAATCCCAAACAATCAAAACTTGTATCATTTCCCAAGGGAGGTTGCCTGCCCCCAACCTAACATCCTTCAAGGTCCATTATTGCAAGAATCTCCAATCACTGCATGAAAGGATGCATATCCTTCTCTCATCCCTTCATGATTTGCATAGAGGATGCCCAAAACTTGGATCATTTCCAGAAGGGAGTTTGCCATCCAACGAGAAAAGGTAGATGAAATTCCAAAGAATGAGAACGAGAAGGCGATTTCAGAGAAGAGTAGAAGAGTAGAATTGTAGAGAAGGATTGGCCATGGAGTCGAGCTCTCGCCGCCGATAAAACGAGTTATCGCTGTCGCCAATGGTCTCTTCTTCACAAAGAGAATGGAGCAGTGCACAAAGGAGCTATCGCCATAACCGTTGCCGTCTTTGAGAGAATGCAAAATTGCCTTAATCATGTGATTGTAAAGAGAATGGTGTAAAACATGTTTGTTAAGTTGAAACCCAACTGGGTTCGGTCATGTAATCCATAACCAATCCATTTATATTTGGGTTCGTTTTGGGTAACCCAGTAACAACCCACTTAAAAATTTAATAAACCCAAACCCATTTATCGTGGATGGGTTTGGGCAGGTTATGGGTTTGGATTAGAATTGCCAACCCTAACTTGTATGACAATAAAATGGGAGCTACTATTTCTGCACCCTATTTTGCTAAATCCTCACCCTTCAATGGGCAATTTCCTCTATTCATCTTCCTTTCTCTTTTCTCTCCCTTTTTTTTTAATTTTTCTTCACTTCTCTCATCCACAGATTCACTTACCATCTAAAACAAAAAAAAAAAAAAGTACCGATAACCGCCACCTTCCCTTCCCTTCAACCCAAGATTTCCACCTTCACCCACGATGCCTACTTCTTGGACCACCTCTAAGCCAATGGCACCTATTCTTTGCTCTTTCAAGTCATTAGGGTGGGTATATATAGTTTCTAGCAGTTTGTGCTACCTTCTCGGTCAGCCTTCTAGTCTTGTACCTTAAAATTTCATTTACTTTATTGCTAGTCCAAATAACTTTAAGGAATTTTGATTTATTTTGCTACTTTGGAAAACGTTGAAAACTTTTGTAGACAGATGAGCAATCTTATCTAGGCTTATTAAGCAACTTGTTTTTATAAGTTGGTTTTGAATTAATGAAATCTTTGGTTTATGAAATTATATAAAATTTTAAAATAAATAAATAAATAAAAACTTCACAAAGTTAAAAGATAATTCTATCTATTTTTATCTTTCATATATTAATTTAGTCTTGAATCTTAATATATTTTTCATTTTTGAATAGTAAAATTTTTTGGTTCTTCTTGCGCCCCTTAAAATGAAATCCTAGTTCTGTCCTGTATCTCACCGTTACCAAGAGATCTGACCCTCCACAACACCATGAAGCTCTGTGACCCACATTTGCTTCTTTCTCCCTCTTTCTGACTCTCTTTTTCTCTCTCTCACCTTCTCCCTTCCTCCATCTCACCTTGCACCTAGAGATTTGAGCCTCCATGCCACCACGAAGCTCTGTGACCCTAGATTTGAGCCTGCACAACACACGAAACCCTGTGAACTCAGATCTGAGCTACTAGAAAATTTCTCCACTGCCGACAACATGAAGTTCTTGGGGCTTTTGCATTTTCTCTATGTTTTGTGTGCCTATTTGGTTCAAATCTACTCAGCTAGCTCAACTATGGGAAGAAGACGGTGATTTCAGCGATGGGTTGATGACAGCGATGAGACTTTAGCGAGATGCAGAGGCGATAGCAGATGGGGGCAAACCGTCGACGACGACGTTGGTGCCGATGCGACTCAAAGCCATCACCTTTCTCTCAAGCTCTCACCTTTCTCCTTCTCTCCCTCGTCTCAACACTTTCTATGACTCTCTTTCAAATCAAATGAATGTGGTGATATTTCTTTGCTTTGTATATGTTAGTTCAACATATTTATTCAAGAATTTAAGAATTTAATAAATAAGTTCAAGAATTTATCAGATAAATTCTTGATTTTCACAGATAAATTCTTGTTTTGCTCAGATAAATTCTTGTTTTTCTCCAATAAATTCGTTCGGTGATCTGTGTTAATTTTGGGAGTGATTAATTCATTATTTTATGAATTTGTTTGTGTTTATTCAACCAAATAATTTGATCTCTAATCCTTCGAGGCACTGTGTATGTGTGTCATTGTGTAAGAGCATGCCAGAAAAGTTTAAACTTCCACTTTTCAAAGTACAAAATGGCTTGAGAAAAGCCAAGTAAGATTGGGCGATTGCAAATAGGTTCAAATTGCCTCAATAAAGAGGACTTTATCAAATTCACCAATATAAAGTGTATGAGAAACTATAATTTTTATTGCTATGAACGAAAATAACAACACATGCAATTGAAGTGTCTAAAAGTCGAATAAACCATAACCAATCATTATTGCCTCCATAAATAGTACAGCAGTGGAAGAACCAACTGTTAAAGTCTTGTTCGAATAGATTTCAGAGGAAATTTGAGGGAGAAGGATGGAGAAAGGAAGAAACTCACTCAGAGTAATAGAACGAGAGATGAAAGGAGAAGAAAAGGCTAAGGAATAATCCTACTGGAAAGGTAAAGTAGACATTCCACAAGATATTTAAAGGATAAATTGAAAACAAGTTGCTATAGGAGCAGATTTTGTTGAACGCTGGAGGAAACCCCTTTTGATTGCCTTGGTCTTGTACTTATAGAGATTTTCTGCCCACAACTGCTATATCCCCAATCATATTCTGCCAAGTGGTGATTTTCTCCTGACATTTTGGAGACTAAGTAATTGCTTTGAAGGAATCTGATGGAAGTTGATTTTGTCTGTCTGGCCACCTTTGAACCAATGAAATTGTGATATGTTGGCTTGATTAACTGCTCTTTCTTTCTTTCCTCACGTGTGCTTGCCTCTGGTTCTCTGAGGAAAACCTAAACTCTTGCTCTGATTTATTTTGAAGTCCTGTAAAATGAAATAACTGACATATAAAGAAAAGGGTAAAATACATTAACACCCCTTATTTTTACTGACTATTACACTGACAGTCCCCTATCCTTTCTGAAAATACACTGTCCTCCCTTACTTTGGAAAATAATCTACACTTTTCCCCTTCCGTCAACTAGCCGTTGGGAGACGTTAATGGTTATGGCTGACGTCATGTAAAAGTAAGTTGAAAATACCCATTTTACCCTTATTGAAGCCAAAACGCAGCTTTTGCTCTCTCTCTCCTCCCAGCTGCCCATCTCTTTCTTCTTCTTTACTCTCTCTCTCTCTCTCTCTCTCTCTCTCTCTCTCTCTACCCTCTGTTTTCCTTTTTTAAACCCTCACACAGTGCTTCCCATCGCAGCAAATGTCACTCACTGCCGGCGACCTAGTCACCGCTACAGCAAACCCCCATCGCCAGCAAGTCCCTCGTCGTAGCTCTCCACGAAGCACAGTGCACTTGTAAGCCTAGCGAACTAGCAGCCATTGCCCTTGCCTTGCCTCGCCTCGCCTCACCGCACCGTCGCCATCCCCACCTATAAACGTTACTGAGGCCCCATCAAGCTTGAGAAGCTCTATGAGTCTTAGATGTACACCCCTTTGAGCATTGTGTAGACATTGGGCGGGGAAAATTCTAGGTTTTTATAAAAAATGGGTTTTTCTCATAAAATGGGTTTGGGTTTGGTGTCAAGGGAGAATGACGAGAGGTGTTGAATCTGCTCCTCGTGTTTGTGATTAGTGGGGATTATTGGGATGGCCACTTCCATCGTGCCTCCCCGCATTGCCAGAAGCTCGCCCCGCCGCCACCGCAGTTCCTTCTCCATCCCGTCTCCCCTCTGTTTTCATCTTTTTTTTTTCTCTCCAAACCTTTATGCCACAGCTCGTCGGTAGCCACCGCAGCTCCTTCTCCCTCTCGTTTCCCTTCTGTTTTCATATTCTTCTTTTTTTTTTTTTTTTTTTTTCTCTCCAAACCCTCGTGCCTCCCCACACTACCAAAAGTTCACCACCGCAGCTCGTTGATCGCCACCACAGCTCCTTCTCCCTTTTGTCTCCCCTCTGTTTTCATCTTTTTCTTTTTTTTTTTCTCTCCAAACCCTTGTGCCTCCCCCTACTGCTAGAAGCCCCCTACCGCCTTTCTTCTCGTCTCTGCCTCTTCTCTTCTCGGCTCTATGAAGCACGACTGGTATCCTATGGGTATGTGGGCCGTAGAAACACTAAAACGGCTGTGTTTTAAGAGAAGGGTATATTGGTCATTTCATACTTCCGTTTCATCCGTTAACTATGCTGTTCTAACAAAGGAGATCAGTGTAATTTCAGAAAGAATAGGGGGATCAGTGTAATAGTCAGTAAATAAAAGGGGTGTAGATGTATTTTACCCTAAAGAAAAACATACTTCCCCTTTAAAATTCTGTCATGGGATAAGTGTTTAACCCTAATTGGTCTTATAAACTAATTATGATTTTGAATTCTACTAGCTTTCCTTTAAACCAAAATTTAGGAGTTATTCCAAGGATGAATAACTGTCAAACTAGGAAATCACCCATATTTTCCTCCACGTTCTTTGCTTGCTCTAGAATCCCTGGAAAGAGTTTGAATTTAAATCAATTCAAACTCTCCTGGAGAAATTTCTGCATGAAGTAACTGCAGAAGGCATTAAATTTGTTTTCCTTCCTTCTAAATGCTGAAATGGAACACTTGTCTCTCTTTTATTGGTCCATTTTATTATTCAAACTTATTAGAATCAATTTGGCCACATGGCTATGTACCTATTGGCTTTCTTTTGGCAATTTGATTTCTTTTGAATGCTGCCCATAACTACTGCAGAGAGATAATTAAACACATGTTTTTCTCCATTTTAAATGCTAAATGGGACATGTGGCAAATTCTAGTTGGCTTGCTTTTATAATTTTATATCTATACTATTATATAAAGCCAATTCCCTTTGTGGTTGTACGGCACCTGAAAATACTAAAGCACCCTTACAAGTTAATAAAGTTAAGAGACGATTTGGTAATTTTACCAACTTTAAAAAACTCATTACAATCGGCCTATTTCTCCTTAATTCTCTCCCACATGCACACATACGATTTAAGAAACTGACATACCAATTCCACTAATAGTGTAGAAATTTGAAAAGATATGTTGCACACGCATCGCAGTGTACTCGATTACTAGTTTTATTTAAGCCATTTTGATACATGATTGGAAGACAGAGATCCACTCTTATCAGTTATAACCGTCTGCCTTAGTGGGTTCACCCACTAATTGAGTTCAAATTTGCCATATGCCTTCATGCCGTTAGTTTGTTTTGCAAAGCCTTTGTCATTGCTGGTTCACCCACTAACCGGTCCAGATTTGCCACATGGCTTCATACCATTTGCTTTTTGTGCAATTTCGTTGATTATATCAAAAGAACACATGGCCACTCGCCATTGGCTTGTTATTTTGTTGGTAGGTGAGCAGTGTTAAATTTGGCTAAATCCATCTTTTTCCTCGTATTCTCTCTATGTCCATCTCTTTCTGTGTCTTAATTTGGTAGATAAATTCCAGAATCCATGAATCTTATGAATTCATCTGGAGTCAATATGGCCACCGTAAAAGAAAATAAAATGTTCAAAAAAATGGAGAGAAGAGATTCATAGCCATGCCTGCCCTGGCTAGCTACCATGGAAGCCATGGCCACAGCTTTGCTCAATGTAACCCAAAAAAAAAACACAAAAAAGGGGGAGAGGAGAGGGTTCGTCAGAGAGAGAATAAAGGGCTCATCAGAGAACAGTGGAAGTGTTTGGAGGGGTAGGGATGGGTTCAGGTTAGCGTGTGGCTTGTGGGCATAAAAGTATTTTTCGCAAGAATAAAAGAAGGGAGAAGGAGCGCGGGAGGAGTATAGCTATGTTTTAGAGAGCCTACAATCAGTTGTTGTACTTTGGTTCCTACATAGAGCACAAGGAGAGTCTGTCACGTGATAGTGTGATACATCTCTCAAACCTTCTTTTTCATATATTAAGAGTCTACCACATAGTACTTTTGTTCACTATGCCTTTATATGTTTTTTGATAAAGTATGACTTTATTAAATAAGGTAAGAAGATCAAACTGAAAATAAATAAATAGAGTTAGAAAATAGAAAATCAAATAAGGTAAAAATATCAATGATAATTCGAGGGAAAACAAAAAAATAAAAGTAACCAATCACATGATTGAAAAAAGGATATTAATTCAACGCACTAATAACTAAAAGTTAAATCTTGAAGTTAGTTTTTTTTTTTTTTTTCCTACATGGGTCAATAAACTAATAATTGATGCAGTTAATTGACTCGATTTTTAATTTTTTGTATATAGAATAAACCACTTAGTTCATAAAGTATTCTAACATTAGACAAAATTGGGTTTACTCATATCAATTGGTAAGGTTTACGGGATCTATTTCGCACATCACGCAGGTTACTGCTCGTGTGTGTATATATATATATATATATATATATATATAATCCCAATCAGATGAGAACGTGCTCACCTAACTTATATTAACACTATGCATTAGGATTGTACTCCTTGCATTGGCCTAATGTATCTCGTAACCCACTAAAGCATGAGGTACAACTCTGAAATGAAAGAGCTAATATATCTTATATCAACACGTGCTTACCTAATCGTGATCCTTTATGAAGATATTAGATGTTACAACTCTCTAATGGATGGTGCTAATATAAGTTAGGTGAGCACATACTCACCTAATCGAGTCTAACATATATATATATTCCATATGAAATTTTCTAGTGAGGTTAGTAAGGCCGTTGGGGGTTTGGAATAGTATACAATAAACCAATTTATTTATTATTTTTTAACAATCGATAGAATTTGTCTTAAACCCTAACATTCTTAATATCAACAAATGTTTATCAATGTTTGTCTATAAACTTGAACTTGAGATTATTCACTCAACTAGTGAAGAAAATGTCACTAGATTATTATGTTATTGGCAATAATATTATTGTATGTTAACTATATTTAATTTGTATGCAAATAAATTAAATTTGAGAATTACAGTTCAATATTTAAAAGAAAAAAGAGTTGAAAGACAAGTCACGTGGCACATATAATAGTATAGAATGATAGATAAAATATCATTTGGCCTTGAGTTAACAAATTGGTTTGGCTTTGTGTTAAAGGACAAACTGTTCTAAATTAAATCTAATTGCATGAATCCCCAACCATTCCTAAAGTCATTCTAACCAGCCTTGCCATTTGATAGTGACGTAATGATAAAGGTGTAGGAGATTAGATAATTAAAGATTAAGTTTCGAGAGTAGTGGCATAATATATATTTGTCACTTAGTAGTCTTACCTATGCATTGGACTACAAATCCTTATTGGGTGAGGTTAATTATGACTTAACCGATTTGGGAGAATGGCTATAAATCCTTTTTCATGGATCTGTCTAAAACCATCTTGTCATTGGCTTCTCAACATTAAGGGACCTAATGTGGATTTATGATAGAACTTAAGTAGAGTTGCTACTTGCCATCGTTAGTTTTGCCTTCCCTTCTACCACCATTTTTGCTTACCAAAAACATAAAACAAAAGAATCCAACCCGCCTCTCCATCCCCAACCATCCCCTGCCATCCCACGCAAGAAATACATGCGAAATACAGATATTTTTATTCAAGTGAATGGAAATTTTCCAAAAAAAAAAAAAAAAACTGTCATTCTGTCAAACTCCATTTTCTCCGGCAAGGAAGAAAATAAGAGAGGGAGGCAGCCATGGCCTTTTTTTTTTTGGATTGAAGGGGCTGCCGGAGATGGAGGAGAGGATTCTTACCCCTTGAATTTTATTTCATTCATTTTTTCCACCTGGGTTTAGTTGAAAGTTCTGTAAGCTAACGTCCCTCTCTCCGTGGACGATGCCTTACGCCAACGGCCGAACAGCATCTCCGGGGAGGCGACGGTTTCAGAAGAGAAGACGACGGAGCAAGAAGAACGGGTGATCTTCGTAACCCGATGTGCAAATAGAGAGAGTAGAGAGAATGTGAGGGTAATTCTGTTATGTGGCCGAGGAGAAACAAGGGGCAAATCGATTTATTTACCCATAAGGTCAACAAGTGTATGACTTTGTAGATCTTTCTTGCATGCCTCATCTATTTCCAAGTTTCTGAATTACTATTATTTATTTATTTATTATTAATTTATTTATTTCATGTTGGCAGGATGTTGAGAGATTCAAATTGGGTCATCCAAGCTCATTTCATTATCTGAATCAATCAGAATGCTATGAGTTGGATGGGGTTGATGATTCTGAGGAATACCTTGCAACAAGGAGGGCAATGGCTGCAGTCGGAATAAGTTCTAAGGAGCAGGTACTTCTACAGGGGAGTCAATCCAACTGGAAAATGCATTCCTTCAAGTGTTTATAACATCTACTAAAGTATTTTATTTTTTATTTTTTGTAGGATGCGATTTTTCGAGTTGTGGCTGCAATTCTCCATCTGGGAAACATTGAATTTGCAAATGGGGAGGAAATAGACTCGTCCCAGGTCAAAGACAAAAAATCTCGGTTCCATCTGAGAACTGCTGCCGAACTTTTTTGGTGAACAATCAAATTTTATTTTATTTTTGACAGTGGAAAGAATTTACCCATATCTTTTTTTTCGACAATGGATAGAATTTACCCATATCCCTAACCCCGTATATCAACAAATGGGTATCAATGCTTTTCCATTAACTTGAACCCGAGATCACTCACTCAACAAGTGAGGAGAATGCCATTAGGCTATCATGCCATATTTGTTTGACTTAAAGAAACACAATTTTCAAAATATAAACTTCATTTGCTCTCATGATGGAAGAAAATGCAGCTTCTTTATACTATCTTATACATTGTTCAGGTGTGATGCCAAGGCACTTGAAGATTCTCTATGCAAACATGTCATTGTAACTCCTAATGAACCCATCACAAAATGGCTGGATCCACATTCTGCAGTTGTCAGTAGAGACACTCTGGCTAAAATTGTGTACTCACGGTTGTTTGATTGGTAAGCTTCACTTTCATACTCCAAAAAGTTGCCGGTTAGGGATTGTTCCGAATGGACCATGCTCATTGTTTATTCAGTACTTTGTTCTGTTTTGGACATTTCTGGTTTTTGGTATTGCTCTTTAGTTTTCTTACTTGTTTCCACAGGCTTGTGAATAGGATTAATAGCTCACTTGGTCAAGACTGTGACTCAAAGTTCTTAATTGGGGTGCTGGATATCTATGGATTTGAGAGTTTAAAGACAAACAGGTGCTTAACTGGTACGCCTTTTATTTTCACTTTTGACGTAATTGGTTTCTTGAAGTGAACTAAATATAAAGTGTATTTACGTGTTCCAAGGTTTTAGAAAGTATAATTGATGTTCAACTCAAGGCAGAGCAATCATATAATACTTTGACACTTAAAAATTCAAGATGTGCTGTGACCAGGGATATGCTTCATGAGTCAAGTCCTAGTTGAAGGTGGGGTTCTTGCTATTGCGGTGCTAATGTATGTCAGTTTCTACTGATAATGCTGACTAGGACTGTCAGTACTGAGGTGTACTTGTCAGGAGGTGAATGTAAGACAATAGTAATATAGCCTTTCTCAAATACGAAGTCTTATAATTCTTTTTTTTTTTAATAACAGGGGAACCATCCCACAACAGGGCCCTTTGGACCCACCCATGGAACCTAAACTCCCGGAGAGACTAACGCAGCAACCCACCACCACGGCCCCCCACTTAAATCTTGGGTTGTCCTAGAAGTCTTATAATTATTTTAATGACAATATAGAGTTGGATTTGAGAGAAAGAGTGAGGCAACTGTGGAGAATGTCTATAGGGGGTGACAATAGGAAGGGCTTAAGGTCTGAGCCATATTTTAGATTTCTGACTTAGTTTATGTAATATAGTTTGATAGTTAGTTCTCGGAAATAAGGTAATATGGTAAGGTTTTGTAAGTGCTATGACTTAAGAGTTATTTTCAAGGATCTTGTAGAAAATTTTTCATTTCCTCAATTGTAGAGAATGAAAGCAATTTATAGTAGGAGGCTAATAGCAAGGATTGATGTGGTTGCTATATGTGTCTCTTGGACCAAAATTTGGTCCAATACATGTAAGCTTAGTGTCCGGGCAAGAAATTAACACTTGTACTGAAATGGATATATGTGATTATAAAGCAAGCTTATGGGTTTAGCAAGGAAGGCTTGGCAAGAGTGCTAGATTGGTGTGAAATATTATTGGTTGGTTTAAAGGTCTAATAGGAGTTTAACACCTTCCAATTGGTGGATAAATTGGGTTTTGACACGTGTCTTGATTTTGGACATGTGTAGCCAAGTTACTTGCTCTGCATTTCCCTTCAGAAGACTAAGGTGGAAGGTAATGTTAATGATTGGCCTAGTTAGCCCTCACTCTAACCATCAAGCCAAAATCTCTCAAGTCATTCCACCAGTGTAGTTAAGGTAACGCAACGTGATGTCTTAACTTCCCAAATCAACATAAAGTTCTAAGGTACTTTAAGGACTTCCCTAGTCCTGTCATAGACTTGGGCAGACATCAAGGTCAGGATGTTCACTATTTATGGACAAGGAGCACACAATAGCCTTGGAGGGGAAAACTTTCCTCAAACGGGCTTCCTTGACGCATACTAAGTACCTTGCTGAAATGGGCATATATGGGCTTTATATGCATCTTAGGCAATCTCTTATCCTCAATGGGAGAGATCTCAGCCATTGGTTATAGATAGGGTCATTGTAGGAAATGCTTTAATCATTAAAGAATGTTGAATGGGAGCAATGCTTCATTATTGAAGCTAAGTTGTTGCATCATCTTAGGAATATCTCTTTAAGGCGCCTGGTCACCTTAGGAATATCTCTTTAAGGCCTCTGGTCCTTAAGGTGTCTGGCCCTTAAGGCGTCTGGTCCTCAAGGGGTTTGACCCTTAAGGTGTTTGGTCACATATATTGTAAGCTTTAGATTTATTTTTTTCTTCAGCAGCTTTTCAAAGATAAGAAATTTTTAAAGTGTAGTAGCTGACCATTGTAAGACACATGGTTGCATGAGATGTTAAGCACAAAGTGGCACTTCAAGTATGTAGTTGTGTATGTTTGGCCATGTGGCGAGGTGTTGGTCATGCTTGTCACTACATTTCAGCTATGCAAAGATAAAAATATTCTAAGCATTCTGCGAAATTTCGTGACGTGCTTGATGTTTTGCAAAAGATATATGATTGATCATGTGGCAAAGTGTTGACATGGTTGTAATGTATCAACAATATGTGTGTATATATATATATAAATATATATATCTACACATATATATTTACGCACACGAGTGTGTGTGTGTGTGTGTGTATTTAGCCATGTTTCTTCATTGGACCATGTTTTTTCTACTTTATTGTTTGGTGTTTCTTCCATTAATCATCCAAATCTATGCCATATTTTTATGAATGGTCTTCATATGATTAACTTTGTAATGGTATTTCTTTAATTAGCTATGTTCTATGCTTCTAAATGTTTGAACAAAGTTGAAATTAAGGGTTTGGGCCTCTATGTCAAATGTGTTTTCTCGTCTTTTGTTTCCTATCTTTGAGACAGAGCAAGGACAACTTGTCATAGTATTTACATAAATTTCCTTAAATTGCTGGTCTGTTTGCATTTTCTAATGAATGGGGCTTTCATTTTGTCATCCACTAATCTATGGGTTGGCTTGATGTTTTGTTGTGGAAAACATAAATCTAATCACTTTGTGTTTCGTTGTTTCTTATTGCTATTTGTCTGAAACCTTGACTGAAGCTAGCTATTAAAAGCGTTTTCCTATTTGTCCAACAGAGGGCATCCATTTCTGCTTCTGTCTACTTGAGACTTACTATGCTTGAGTGCTTGTTGTTTCATAGTCTTATGCTGTCAAAGCATCTGCTGCTAACAGTTCATTCTGAAATTTACCACTAGTTATAGAGGTAAACTCAAAATGGTTTATGGTATCTAGTGCCCAATTTTTGATATACTTTTTTGGATGTAGATTTCTTAAATTAATATGTGGTTAATTTGAAGATACGGAAGTCTGGAACTGTCAGTCTTATAAACCTGTTTGTCTTGAGATTAGTATCCTTTCCTTAGGGGGTATGCCAAAGCAATGTAGAAGTATTGTCTTCTAGGAGAGCATAATTTCTTTATTGATGCCGCCGATTTATTTTCCTGCATTGCAATCCTTCATTTTGGAGTGGGATGTTTAGTATGAAAAGAAAGAAAGTGAATTTATCAAGACTGATTTAAGTGAAGTTTTGTTTCGGATTAAGTTTACATACCCACATATCATTTCCTACATTGTTATCCTTCATGTGGGAGCAGGATGCTCGGAAAGGAGAGGAATAAATTGAATATGTTGAGACTGGTTTAAGTTAAGTGGTTTTCTGAATTATCTTGATACTTGATTTAATGCTTCTACTTTTATGGTTGTGAGGATATAAGAAGAGAGTGGAAAAGAGGAAGAGAGTAGAAGAGAGCCTCATGAGGGAAATGTTAGAGCAGCCCAAACTAGGGCACGCTCTTTCATAAAAACATCTCTAAGTTGATTCTTTGATTTCACATAGGATATTGTGATCTGTTTCTTCATCATTGTATCTCTCACAAAGTGACAATCAACTTCAATATGATTTCACATAGGAGAGAGTCAGCTTTAAGGTTGGGATGGAGATTTGTGTCAAGTTTTGGAAGGATATATGGTGTGATGGTAGGCGCTTGGCAGAACACTTCCCAGGTTTGTTCTGTATTTCAGATTTGCAGATAACAAGGATGCGTGGGTTAGTGACTATGTGGCCTGGTTGGAAGAGACGGTTGGGGGGGGGGGGGTGGTGGTGGTGGGATGTCAGGTTTCTTAGGAGACTTCATGACTGGGACGTGGAGGGGGTGGCCATCGTTTTTTAGATTAGTTATGTGGTCAATATTTGCTGGGATAGTGAGGACTGTTTGAAATCAGGGGAAGTACTAACGAGTTGTTTTCAATTAGATCTTACTTTAGTTGTCTGTATAGCCATCAGAACGGGGTTTTTTTTATTTGGCTTTGATGGTATGGTAGGCTTTAGTCCCATCCTAGGTTTCCTTTTTCTTGTGTGTGGCAATGTGGGGAAAATGCCTCACGTTGGACTAGCCTCAGCGGAAGGGTTTTGCCTTGACGAATAGATGTGTTATGTGTAAGGAGCAAACAGAGTGGGTTGATCACATCTCTATTCATTGTCTTTTTCCTTTGGAGTTGTGGGCTTTTTGTTTTAGAATTTTTGGGATTTTTTGGGTGTTGCCTCACTCTGTTTTTAGTGTGGTTGAGGCTTGGAAATTCAGGAGTGCACAAAAGTGCTCTCTAGTTTTTTTGGAAGCTTTTCCCTCATGCTCTGGTGTGGACCTTATGGCTAGAGAGCAATAGGAGGTTGTTTAACGTAGCAAAACTTTCTATGGGGTAGCTCAAGGAGCGGTTTATAGGTTTTGTTTTTTCTTGGTAAAACTCGGGGAATACAGATAAGAGAGTTTCTTTGACACCTTTTTGGAGGTTTTGAAACTGTAATGTCTTTTTAGTCTCTTTGGTTTTAGCTTGTTTACATTGCATGTACTTGGATGTTAATCCTTCTTCTTTCAATAATATTTTATTTCATGTTAAAAATAAAAATAAAAGTTGAGATGATCTTTTTCAGATACTTACACGTTGGATCCTGTCATTTAATTCTCCTCATTTTGTGGATTTTGTAGTTTTGAGCAATTTTGCATCAATTTCACAAATGAGAAACTTCAGCAACATTTCAATCAGGTTTGTGTGTGAAAGAGCTCCCCGTTCTCTTTGCGTGGAATTTATTTGGTGTATCTATATTGCGTGTATTGTGATGCATTAATATCTTGCCGGACAGCATGTTTTAATAATGGAACAAGAAGAATATACAAAAGAAGAAATTAATTGGAGCTACATTGATTTTGTTGATAATCAAGATGTTCTGGATCTCATTGAAAAGGTTTGTGGTTCTACACTTCTACTTCTACCTCTGCATAAAGTTTTGGATCTTATTGATCCTCAAAGAGTGGATAAAATACATGTCATAGATAGTGCTATACCCTTGATTTTGAAATTCGTTTTTTGAACTTGCTAATGTCTTGATTAATGCATTTCACTCTAGAGTCTCAATTTAAGAGTTGGTGTGGGAATTGAACTTCTTTTATTCTGGTCTTCTTTTTTAATTGCTCCATTTTTGTTTCTTCCCTTAAGTCTTTTTGTGTGTATATATATGTGTATATATATATATATATATACGCACATATTTATAATGCCGTTGAATGAGATCAAAATATGAAACTGCCTAATGCTTTTGGGGAGGTGATGGCTGATCGTCTTAGGCCAGGTAACTCAGGTCAAAATCTTAATTCTGATTTTTGCCTTATTCCTCTCCTCCTTCCTTTCTTCCTGCCGAATCTCTTTTAGTCAGTTGGACCATCAAGGGTGTTGATGTGAACCTTTTAGACAATATTGTGGTTCCCAACTTGTTTGACAGGGATGATATGGATTGGGTCATTTAATAGCTGACGGGTCTGAGGAGGCTGCTAAATCCACTACCATGGCCTTAGAGTAAGGCTTTAGGAGGGGAGGTCAGGGTCGTCAGCTAGGGCAGGCTCTAGCCTTTTTAATTACCTTTTAGAGAAGGATAGAGACTTAGAGTTAGTTATAGGGACATCCATGGTCTTAAATATCGATTTTATCGGTGATATATCGACAATATATCGCCATATCGGTACCTTCCGATTCAATTTCTATCGTTTATTTCGTTTCAACAGAATATTGTGGATATATCAACGATATATCCAGAATATTCGTACTTACCGATTATATCGGGAAATATCGAAAATATCTCCCATTTTATCACATGTTATTGACGATATATATCGATATATCGATATGTCGATATGTATTGAAGATGTATCGATAAATATTGATACTTTGCAAAATTGTATACTTTTTTACTTTGTAGAATTGTAAATCCTTTTTTCTTAAGGCTTTTGTATTCTATGAGCTTCACGTGAAGGGATGAAGGGTTGCTACTCCCAATTGTTTTAATCTTTTAACCTTTTCAAATTTTCTATAATTCTATCATTCAAACTTTTAGACAAAGGCCTCCACCTCTCACAATTTCACACACACACACTGACACACATATATCATGTATAATTCAACAATTATTGGTATATGGTATTATTGTTTGAATGATATATATTTAAAAATTTTAATTTCATGTGACATACTGACAATTAGATGTTGAATTTGAATAAATTTCTATTAATTATTTTCTCAGCGTATCATATTTTTTATACTTTACACAACACATACTTTTATTATACATATTTAAATTGCAATATTTTGATGCTAGATTGTTCATTAGAGTCTAAATCATTGTTTCCCAAAGTCAATAAAAGTATCCGTGTTTAAATAATAATGTCCATCATATTTGTAAAATCGATATCGATATTTTTGATATATCCGTGTTTTTGGACTATCGATATATCCATTGATACCGATATTTAAGCCCTTGGGGACATCATGGCCAAGATGGGTATGAAAATTGTGGATATTCTTCACCCAAAGTTTAAATTGCGTCAATTTAGTACCTGAATTATTAGTTGAGTTGCAATTTGGGGGCTTGCTGTTAGAATTTTATGTATTTTCACTATTTTGCCCTTTTTATGGGTTTGAAAACCCTATTTACCCCTATCAACATCTAATAAACCTTTATATTTTGACCAGATCTGAATCACTCTTATCTTCTTTCTCTCTCTATATTAACCCCTCAACATCTAATAAATCTTTATATTTTCTATTTACAAAACCACAAATCTGATAGCAGAGTGATTCAGATCTAGTTAAAATATAAAGATTTATTAGATGAATTTTGGGGTAAAATAGGGTTTTCAAACCCATAAAAGGGCAAAGTACGGATAATACAGAAAATAATGACGGTAGGCTCCAAATTGCAAGTCAACTAATAATTCGGGTATTGAATTGACGCAATTTAAACTTTGAATCCTAAAGTGAAACTTGACCCAAACTTTGGACCCTAAAGTGCAATTTACCCTTTAAAAAAAGAAGAGCAATCAATGAAGTGCTTGTGAAAGCAACTCCTAACTTGGTCTTGCTTCAAGAATCCAAAAATGATAGAAGCAGATAGGAAATTGATTCAAAGTGTATGGGGTTGCTGGAATAAGGAGTTGGTGAGTTTTTCCTTCTGTGGAAATATCAGGGGACATTTTAGTGATTTAGGACTCTAGGGTGTTGATAGGGTAAGAGATTGTGGAGGATTAGTAGGGATTTTAATTTTGTAAGAAATCTCAATGATGGGGAAGCTTTTGAATTATCCTCTTGGTTGTTCTCTGTCCAGGATGTTTGTCTTTCTCATTCTGATTTAGATTGTAGATGCTAGACTCTTCATTCGATTGACAAGTTTACTAGTAAATATTTTTCAATGCTTTAATTGATGTTCCATTGATCCCTTATTTCCTCCCTGCTAGAATATTTGGAAAGCTAGAGTTCCTCCTAGCATTAAGGTGTTGGCTTGGTCTACTGCTCACCAGAAGAAAAATATGAATGATAATTCTTTAGAAAAGAAGACTAAGTAGACGTGTTCTCCTTAATGATGTGTGCTTTAAAAGAGTAGCAGTGAACATTGGATCATGTCTTTTTGTGTTGTCCATTGTGTTATGAGTTGTGGCAATGCCTTTTTCAATAGTTGGGGTTGGTGTGGGTGGTTCCTTTGCATTATGGAGGGATGCTCAAGATCAGGGACAGACCTAGGAATTGTCACTTACTGGGGCCAAACTAGTAATTTGAATATAAAATTTTAAAATACTATAAATAATAATATATCTTTTTTTTATATAATTAAAGTCTTATTATATTATATATTCGTATTGAAAAAGAAGATCTAAGATAAGATTATGTATATGAATCAAAAGTACTTCATTAATCATTCAGGGCATAGAAGAACATATCTTGTTATCTTTAACATAGATTTCAAAAAGTGCAACTTTGATTTTCAACATTTAACTAGAGTAATAAATCCTATGAATTTATCAAACAAGAGAAATTATTACAAAATCCTATAAACCTTTCAGATTCCACACATCAATCCGTTAAACTATTAAAAAAATAAAAATTAGTTGTAAACATCAATTAATTCTTTGAACTTATATTAATTAATCATGGGTTTTCTTAGCATGTGCCCTCAGGGCACATGTTAAGCCTCATTTAATGAGGCAATCATTGCATGAAAAATGGTGAAAGTGTATAGATAATTGTGCAAATTGCTTAGAAAAATGTGGAAGTGCTTAGAAAACTATACAAATACATTACCCCATGCAATTTGCACAATTCTCTATGCACTTCCCCCATTTTCTATGCAATGATTGTCTCATTAAATGCAGCTTAACATGTGCCCTTAGGGCACACATTAAGAAAACCCATTAATGATGAGTAAAAACAACAATTTATGAAATATCAATCATATCATGGTTTGATTTTATAGGCTACCAGAAACATCTACTCATGAACTTGTTGTAAACTTTTCAAATATTTAATAGACCATATATATATATATTTGAAAAAAATAGCATCAGGCATCAGCACATCATGATCAATAAATTCAGATAGAATAGAGATGAGATAAAAGAGGAGGGAAAAAAAACAGCATTAGATGTTCAACCGAATCAACCCACACAATAACTCTAAAATTTGCCAAATCACTATTTACTTCCTTCTCCTATTTTTGATGCCTTCCTCAGTTTCCAATATATAAAAAACTTCAAATGGATTTTTCTGTGGGCAAGCAAGGATGAACAATCAAAACGCCACTTGGTGAATAGGGAAAGTTCTATGCCCTAAAGGAAGGGGAAGGAATGGGAATTCAGTTGAAAAAACTCTAAAAACTATTCTTTCACATTAATGACTTCTGAGTTCTGACCATTGTCCATAAATTAGAGAAGGTGAGAAGGAATGGCAAGAAGTATTGCTGCATTGTGAGATTCAGAGTGATTGGGGGAGAAAAACCCTAGGCCAAACAAAATGTATGATTTTGGGGCTTTTTAGCTTTCTAGATTGTTTTTTTTTTTTTTTCCCTTCGTTTTAAAGGGAAAATTAGAGAAAAGTCCACTATATAGGAATTATGGAGGCATAAGTCCATGATAAAAACATTCTGCAGTCATAAGTCCACTCTTAAGTGAAAACGGTAGTATCAAGTCAATAATACCCTTAGGGTGTTATTTTTTGTTTCCAACTTTAAAATAGCTAAGTTTTAATCTACACATTAGTTTTCAATAAAATTTATATTTTTGGAATGTATTTGTCAAGACCTTTGAAACAACACCCATGATGAATATGAAATTATGTATAAAAAAGGACGTTTCATACATGTAACTATTTCGAAACAGTTATATGTAATTGTTTTTGTATGGATTCAATTATCACACAAAAGAATTAAATTTATTAAATGTAAATTATAAAATCAGTTAAATATGTGTCTGAAACTAAAAATAATTAATTTAAAATATATTGTATCTAAATTTAATTATTTGACTAAATATAATTGTTTTTTTAAAACCGTTACATGTAACTGTTTTGATCTCACACTCAAATCTATTTATAATTGTATTTTAAACATCATGATTAATATTTTGGGGTGCCATATACCAAAATTCCAATCTGAACATGGGTGCCATCAACAAGATGAGCCAAAATCCTATTGAAAAACAGTACTAAAAACCAAGCACAACCAGAAAAAAAAGAAAAAAAAAAAAAAGAAAAAAAACAGCCAAGTAAAGGAAGCAAAGGAAAGAATGTGCAAGCTAATCAACACCTGATGGTCCAAAGTTAGAGGCAAGTGTTGCCTTGAAGCTTGTGGGGAATGGGACTAAGAAAACACAACAGGCACGACTTGTGGGGAATGGGGCTTGTCCATTTTAGTTTGTAGTTGCTTTGAATTGGTTGAAAATTTCTCAATCCCGCTTTATTTCATTCCCTTCCTAAGGTCGTCACCTCCATTCCCAACCAAGAAGTAGAATCCATGCTCTCAATCTCAGGTCCCACAACTACAACCTATTGGGCAATGCCACCACCACCTCAGACCTTCTTTGTACTCTCCTCCCTCACCATGATGTCCATGTGTAGGCCAGGTGTCATTAGTTGTCGGGATCTAACATCATAACCATCGAAGGCGGCGTCGTGGTGGTTCCATGTGTCTACCATGGTTTGATGTTCAACAATGGTAAGAGAACCGTGTATGTGAGAGAAGAATGGTGTATAATGTGGGAGGCTATGTTGGTCTGAATAAATATAAAGTGGACCTTAGGCTATGTTGTTAGTTGTATGCCCTACAACCAATCATAGAAATGACACTTTAGGGATAATGAACAGTTAATTGATTTCCTTTATTGTTAATTACATTTATTATTATTTAATAAAGGGCTTTATTCTATCATGTTTATTCCATTTTATATTTACATAATATGTCCATGGAATAAGAGTTGAGAATATGAAATCACAAAGTGTTGTGATTAGGAGACTTTATTAATATCTCTGGACTAAACTCTTAAATCATTCCTAGTTGAAGTTTCATTATGATGGACAATAATGAATCATAGGACTAGCACATGTTATGTTGGCTCTATAGGAGGATAACTAGTCTCAAGCTATCTGTGTGGAGACACTAATACAAACATGTGGGTGTTTGTTATATGAATAGGTACACTGAATGTGACCATCTTAATTTGAGATAAACTGAATGGAGTTTTTACCTGCCTGTCAATCAGTTTTTCATAATTGCAGTGTTACAAGTAATCCTTAGACCTCAGACACCATGGTTGTCTTATGCGTGAAGCTTTAGAAGTTTAATAGCACTGATTGTATATTCTATTGGGGTTTACAAGGGTGTTCTGATGTGCTTGAATTATCATACTGATGCATACTATAGTATACTGTCCAGTATTAGTATGTTATAGAAGCTTCTATAGTTAGTTACTTGTTAGTTTGAGTTAGTTACTAGTTAGTTAGAAGTTGTTAGAAGTGGTTACAAGTTGTTAGTTGGTTAGATTCCTATAAATAGGACTTGTTTTAGCTGTTAGAAGCAGTTTTCTGATATTTCTCTTTGTAAACAGAATTGTTTCTCTGTAAAGAGCATTATCCTGCTCTTTCTAGGCTCCCAAACAGCCTACTTTTCTGTATTTCTTCAAATTTCTCTTTGTAATCATGTTTGCTGGATGAATAGAAGCATTATTTTGTTGTCTGTCAGTTTCATCTCCATCATTTGGTATCAGAGCTTCAGTTTTGAGCCTTCCTGTGGTGAGAATTTGCTGGATTTCTTCCTTTGAAGCTTTTTTCGTGGTTGTCAATGGAGTATGTTGCGTCAGCCATGCTTGAAACTCAAATACAGTCCAGATCGAGATGTCTAGGGTTTGGTTTTGTCAATTGCAAGTGATCGATGGTTGCTGATTCATTGTTAGAGTCGATTATTTTCAGTTGAAGACAGAGCAGTAAAGTTCGCAGAGGTCTTAGTCATGGAATGAATCCTGTTAAGGCTTGATTTCTTCCACCAGTAGGATCGAAAGCAAAGTTTAGCAGAAGATTTGCTAGCTTTTGACAGCAGCAGATTGAGTCAAAGGTGATTTAGAGGATAGAGGAAGCCCTTGCGATCAGTACTGGTGTAATCACAGCTTGCATAGGCTTTGATTTTCATCTTTGTTTGAGTTCAAAGCTTGATCAAACTGTAACAGCACCATTTGAATGCCTGGAGTTATTCAATTTGGTGGTATAGGGTCAGTTGAAGCTTCTATGGCCTGAGGAGTTTCCGTGAAACGTTAGAGTAGTCAATCGAAGGTTTGGATCTCCATTTACAGTTATCACAATCTTGGTTATCTTCGTCCCTAGCACTCGAAGGCTGAATTCTCTTCTTCCTTGACATTTGAAAGCTTAATTCTTTTGCTATAGCGAGCAAAAGCTCTCTGCTACATAGGAACTAATCTGGTTGGAGTTTGTGAGTATTTACTGCTGTTTAGTTGCCAAACTTTCTTAATTTCTGGTTTGGTTGGAGTTTTTTGTGAGTAATTACGGCTATTATGGCTCAACGAGGGCAATGTAAGAGAAGCAGAGGAAGGGTACATGCAATGAAGCTTGATGAAGGAGTTGATTTTCATCCACCTATGGGTAGGGGTGATGCACAACAACAAAACCAGCAACATAGAGATGAGATTGGAGAATTACAAAGACAAGTAGTGGTTCTAAAGGAGATGGTACAGCACCTCGACTCTCCTAATGGGAGTGAAGACTCTAAATTGGAGTATAAAATTGAAGATGAACTTTCAAACTTTCATGAAAGTTTTGATTTAGATGAGTTCGAAGAGTGGTTGAATGCTCTTGAGGGAGTATTTGATTACTATGATGTTCCGGATAGCAAGAAGGTGAAGTTGGCTTCTACTCACCTAAAAGGAAAAGCCTCCGAATGGTGGAAACAATTACAAGTGTTTCACCAAAGGAGTGGACAAGGAAAGGTTAGAGAGTGGAATAAAATGAAGAAGAAGCTCAAAGGGCAATTTCTTCCATTCCATTACTCACAAACCCATTCTAAGAGTGGATACTCTTCAAATGCTTGGAAGAAAAGTGGTGGACAGCAAGTTCGTCTCAAAGAGGCGGCTGAATGTTTACGCACTTGGTCTAATTTTCCAAGCGTTGAAGTAGAAAGACAATTCCAAGGAAGTGACCTTACATGCTTCAAGTGTAGTGACACGGAAACTCACAACAAAGTGCTTTTGATGGAGGAAATAGAGGAGAATGGTCTGTGTGAAGTGCAACCCATCTATGACCAACCCTTAAATGAAGAAGTTGGTGATGATCTTGGAGAAGTAGGTCGGTTGAGAGCATACATGTTGCTGCCCATGAAGGAAAAGGTGGTCTCTAAGTCTCAAGCAACTTTTCTAAGCCTTATGGAAGAAAATGTTGATAGTGGTAGCATTAGTGCTTCAATTCCACTAGAGTATGAGGTTGATTTTGAAGTTACTAGTGCTGTTGGTGAGTTGTTGCAGCCATCTTATGCTGATTGTGTTTATGATTTGCCTCCCGACTCAACTTCTATGTATGATATGGCACCTTGCTTTGACGAGGAACTCAAGGAAGCATCTCTTATCAAGGTTACTCAACACATGACTCCTTCGAAGAAGGTTGAACTACAATGGCAGCATCAAGAAGAGAAATTCAGTAGCTCATTTCTTTGGGAATTAGAGTATGTGTGTGGTGATCTTGGTTCTAAGCTTCCGAGTAGCTTAAATCAAGTTTCTTTCCCTCTTCCAACGAAGAGATATGAAAAGGGTAGACACTTGGTTGAATTTATGAAGGATGTTCATGCTCCCAAGAGGTTCATGATTGAGAAACTCAATATCAAGCACAAGTTTCAAGCTGATGATCGAAGAGAGAAGCTTCTTTTCAAAGCAAGAGATCTTGCTTGGGTGGTGTTAAGGGACAGCTTCAATAAGCTACGTCAAGACCTACTTCTACTTCTACTTCAAACTTAAGGACAAGTTTCTTTTAGAGGGGGAGTCCTGATGTGCTTGAATTATCATACTGATGCATACTATAGTATACTGTCCAGTATTAGTATGTTATAGAAGCTTCTATAGCTAGTTACTTGTTAGTTTGAGTTAGTTACTAGTTAGTTAGAAGTTGTTAGAAGTGGTTACAAGTTGTTAGTTGGTTAGATTCCTATAAATAGGACTTGTTTTAGCTGTTAGAAGCAGTTTTCTGATATTTCTCTTTGTAAACAGAATTGTTTCTCTGTAAAGAGCATTATCCTGCTCTTTCTAGGCTCCCAAACAGCCTACTTTTCTGTATTTCTTCAAATTTCTCTTTGTAATCATGTTTGCTGGATGAATAGAAGCATTATTTTGTTGTCTGTCAGTTTCATCTCCATCATGTTCATTGGCTCTATTGTTTCATGTGTGAAGGCATATGAGTGATCAACAAGGGATCTATCACTCTTAGGAGAAGGGAGAGAATGCTTCACAAGAACACTCATAAATATAAGTCATGTAAATCTATGGCTATAGTAAGATGACTATGAAAAAGGTTTTCATAGTGCATCTAATTAGTTGATATTTTGGGTAGCTTCATAAAGTATTAAACTAGGGACTTGATAGAATTCCATGTCCTATTAGTCTAATAAGAAACATTGTGAAGATGGAAGGATGTAATTATAACCTTAATTGTAACTGAAGGATTCTTTGTATGATTTATATTCACCTCATTTAGGATCACACCATGAGCCATTGTTAAATGTTACTCATGGTTAGGAGAAGCCTTAATTGATATAAGTTGGTTATAATCAATTAGGGAATTGGAAGGTGTTCCAATTAGACCTTTAATGAAAAGTGTTCCATTGGGCACTCTATGTGCCACTACCTACTACTAGATGTTGTGAACCCAATGAGTCACACACCAATAAGCAAAGTGGGATTTTAAGTTGTGAGAGAAAGGACAAGAGTGCATTGAGAAAAGTTCTTTTGGGCCTTACTTGCATTAGATGAAAGATGGAAAGTTTAATATGCAATTTAGAGAAGTTGCAAATCCCACACAAGGTGGGATTCCCACCATGGCCGGCCCTCCCTTGTGGCTATATATAGCACACTAGCATGCATCCTTTAGACACAATTATTACACACACACTCTCTCTCTCTAGCCGGCTATAGTTTGAGAAGCCTCTCTCTCTTCTAGTTCTTCCATTCTAGCAAATCCTAAGGAGAATTTGAAGAACAACTGAAGGCTTTTGCTTGGTGTGGATACCATGGAGGCAGGACACTTTTGCTACTCGTTGGTTGCTCTAATCAATCGTCTTAAGGACCAATTGTAAGTATCAACCCTCTTCTTCTAGTTAGGGTTTTGATTTGTATGAACCACAATCAGATTCATGGGCTATAGGGAATTGTATTATGATTTTTGTTATTCATTATGTTCTGCTTTGTAATATTTCTCTACATCAATTCCTTACATATATAAGTTTTGAGTGTGGACTTCTAGTTGCACAAGTCCAAGTATAAGGACCCGTGGCCAAAGCACCCCCCCTCTTTTTTATTTATTTTATTTTATTAAATAATTTCTTTTTAGGGGGCTTCTTAGATTGATCTTTTATTGCCGAAATAGATTGAAAGAAAACCACCAATGGTTGAATTTGTTTTTAGAAAACATTGCAA
Organism: Liquidambar formosana; assembly: GCA_039720395.1. Taxonomy (NCBI): domain Eukaryota; kingdom Viridiplantae; phylum Streptophyta; class Magnoliopsida; order Saxifragales; family Altingiaceae; genus Liquidambar; species Liquidambar formosana. The sequence continues at coordinate 25,571,541 of CM077820.1, forward strand.
GCGCCGTGGCCCCAACATAGGTTCGTCCTTGCTTGAGATTGACTTCGGGGCATTGGTAAAAGTAAAAGGGCCAAGGCTTCGTGGGATTGTGCTATTTTGGATGTATTTGCTGTGATGGAGAGAAAGGATAGAATTTTTGATGTCAAATAGGAGGAGCTGACTGTGATGAGGGATAAAGTGCAATTCTTAAATTCCTTATGGGTGTTGGTGGATAGGTCCTTTGTGGCTGCTTCTTTGTTTTTGATTCAAAAAGATTGGATAGCCATATGTTCGTCTTCCTGGTCCAAGAGTTGTATAGTGGCCAAGTGGTTTCCTTCTCCGTTTGGGGTGTTTAAACTATACTGAGATGGTTGTTCCTTAGGAAACCCAGGTGTTATTTGAATTGGAGGAATTTTTAGAGATCATCCCACGAGCCTTATTTTTTGTTTTTTTAAGCTGGCTGGTTTGGTGAACACTATTAAGGCGGAGTTGTTGGGTATCTCGGAAGGCCTTCGATTAGCTTCTTCTTTGGGGTTTAGCTTAGCTTTATTATCATTGTAGGGGATTCCCCAACAATGGTGGGGTGGGTTCAGCGGATAATTCAGAGCTGCTACAATGACATCGTTAGGAGTATTTTGAATGAGGCACAGTATTTTGAAGCAATTATTTTGAATAGGGAGGCAGATACTTTGGCTAAAATAGCAGCTACTACAGGTTTACATTATAATGGTCAATTTTTCTTGCCCTGATAAGGTGGATGGTTAATGTTTTGGGGATTAGTTGTATAGGGTTGTGGGCTGTAAAGGGCAGGCTGTATAGGCTGGTGCCTTTTGGTTGGGGTATAGCTATATTGGTTTCTTTGGTTGTGGGCCTTGTTTAGAGTTTTGGTTTTGTGCTCTGGTGGATTGCTTGTCCTTTGTTATACCTTTCACTTTATTCTCTTAATAAATTTTTTTTTTTACCAAAAAAAAAAAACGAAGAAAAAAAAGAAAAAAAAAGAGGATATTCCCAATTGAAAAGATAAAGATGTGGTCATAGATATGATCGAATACTGATGAAAATTAATTTGTATAGTAAAACCCTAAATGGTTGGGATAAAGGTTTCATTGAGTTTAGATAGGATGGGAGTTGGCATTGAGCAGTTATTTCAAAGAGTAAGGATCTTTGGGTTTAAAACTTTGGTTTTTTTAGAAATTAGTCAGTGAATTATAAATGCTAATGGGGTAGGTTGTAAACTTGCATGTTGATCTTGATAAGAAATTTTTTCTCACTTGATGGGCCATTAGACGATATTGAGTACAAAAACGAATTGATCTTGACCTCTCAAAATTAGCTTCTTGCAAGTTTTTTGCTCAAGGGTTTTTTTGGCATAGAAAGATCGATTGCTAATGCTTTTCATGATTGAATAAGGGGCATGTATTACCTTTTGCATTGTGTTAAGTTTAAAAAGCCTAAGTTATTCGGTTGAGGGCCCAAACAGGTATATGAAGTTATGTAAAACGCAATATTTTTACTTGATGTGAGACTTCTCAACACTCGCCCTCATGTGCAGGCCTAAGAAGATGAGAACGGGCTTGTCACATGGAGAACAAAGATGGGCTCACAAACAAGCCACAAGAAGGACCTACTTTGATACCATGAAGCCAAATCAAACTTAACTTGTTTTTGTCTAGTTAGGTATGCATGTGAGGGGAGTGTTGGGAAGTCCCACATCCCACATCCTGCAAGTATTGGGTTTGTTATGGCTTCATATACTTATTTGGGCCCTCCACCTAATAGCTTAGGCTTTTAGGTTGGTGATGAGCACTAACGGAAAACTCAACAAATCTAGCAAGAAAATGCTAGAAAGAGATGGAAAATGGAGGAGAAAATGAAGCAAAATTGAAAGAAACTTTGATTCAAGAGAAAAGAAGAGCTAATGCTCTCCAAATATAGTTACAATGAAGAATAATATGGAAAAACCACCAACTAATTCCTGAACGCTATGTTTGGATAAGGAATTTCTAGGTGGAATTTGTCTTTGAAATGGAATTTGTAAAATTCTTATAAGAAAATTCCTTATAAAAATTTTACAAATTCTATTTCAAAGACAAATTCCACCTAGAAATTCCTTATCCAAACATAGCATAACAGCCTACTTAGAGGGAAAACAAAAAAATTGAAGCTGAAATGACTATTATACCCTAATTAAGAAGCTGAAATGACAATTATACCCTTAGCAGCTACAAACTATAATTCAATCTTCTAATTTCAAGTGAAAGAAAGAAATTGAAACAAGCTGCTGAAAATTCTGCCACATCAGGACTGCTCTCAAAACTTGTCCTGAAGTTTGATGATGGAATAATGAAGTGGAAGCAGCCATGACATGGCTGTTTGGTTTGTTGCCAGCTCCCAACACCACCCACACTAGGTCCTGTGCTTTGAAAAGAAGGTTCTTCCTGCTAACATCAGCTTTGGCTTTGTGTTTGACATTGCATTTCTCACTCTTGGACCCCATAAAAGCATGAACATCCTTCATTAATTCAGCCATGTGCCTTTCCTTGTCATATGCCATCTTTGGAAAGGTAAAGAAGCTTTATTTAAATCACTTGGAAACTTAAAACCCAAATCACCACACAAATATTCCAATTCTCAAAGAAAAAGGCCATTAAGTTCCTCTTCTTGATGCTGCCATTGTAGTTCAACCTTCTCTAGAGGACTCATTTGATGAGTAACCTTGAGAAGAGATGCTTCCTTGGGTTCCTCATCAAAGCAAGGTGGAATATCTTTCATCAAAAGCAATCCGGTGGCAAAACACAAGGAAGTCAATCAAAACATAGCTGTGATAACCCCAAAACAGCCCTAGAAAGCCCAAAATCAGCCTCATGCTCAGGGGAAAGTTAAGTAACATGAGCAAAGAAATCTTCATCAACGGTTGGAGTTGTCATCTCTTTGATGAACAGAGTTTCTTGCTGCTCCACAACGTGGTTTTCCCCTTTAATATCACTAAAAAATCCCTCCATTTCTTCACTTTCTACTTCGTCAACACCAAAAGCTTGCCCATCCTCGATGTTAAGGACTTAGATATTCGATATCGATGGATATATCAATGATTCAAAAACATGGATATATTGGATATATCAATGGATATATCGAATATATCGATATTGATTTAGAGATATGACAGATATTATTAGTTAAACTTAGAAATTTTCTTTGAAAGTCTGAGAAATAATGTTTTAGAACCCTAATACACAATTTATAATCAAGAGATTGCAAATTAAATCCTTATAAAAAAAGTAAGTGGTGTATAGGGTGCAAAAAATGCAGGGCGCTGAGCAAATAAATATCAAAAACTTATGCAAATTTCATAGTTAAATGTATATAACATTAAAATACATATTTATAACATTTAAATATAAGGTGCTATTAAATTAGAGGTCATTGACTTGAAATTATATTTTAAAATATATGAAATACTAAACAGAGTTAAAAAAAAAAAATTTGTTACTACACAAAAATAAATATTCCCTCCGTTTCTATTTTATTGGCTTCCTTTCCTTTTTAGGATGTTCCGAAATTATTGTCTCATTCAAAAAGTCAATGATATTTAATTTTCTAAAATACCCTTTCTCATGGGTATTTTGTTTCTTTCCAATGTTTCGTACACAAGGGCAAAATTGGAATGTTAAAACATATATGATGATGTGAAAGCATTTAATAGGGTCTCCTAAAAAAGCATGGTTTTTCAAAAGGGACAGTCAATTAGGAGCAGAGGTAGTATAAAAAATGATTGGGGTTCTTTTAAAAATGTTACAGAGTTAAAGTTAAAAATAAGGGCCAGGCTATTGCTACCACATAAAGTATTCTAAGCCCCCCCCCCCCCAACTTAGTTTACACTTTCTAAGGTTTTATGAAAAATATAAAAGTTTCTACGAAAATTAGTCGCGTAGTCCACTAGAAAGCATCATTCTGAACAACTTTGTAGAAGAAAGGTTTTCCAAAATCTGCCATTTAAATACAGTTTTTGGCTATTTTTCATGCAACATTTTTGTAAAAATGAAATAGAGATTGTAAATGGCCAAAAATTTTACTTAAACGATGGATTTTGGAAATATTTTCTTTTGCAAAGTTGTTCAGAATGATGTTTTCTAGTGGACAACGTGATTAGTTTTCATAGAAACCTTTTATATTTTTCATAAGACCTTAAAAAGTGTAAACTAAGTGGGGGGGCTTAAAGTACTTTATGTGGTGGCAATAGCTCCCCTCTAAAAATAATTATAGGGTTATAATTAAGGACTTAAATATTGGTATCAATGGATATACTGGTGGTCCAAAAACACGGATATTTCAGATGTATTAATGGATATAAGAAAAATATCGATATCAATTTACAGATATGATGGATATTATTAGTTAAACATGGATATTTTTATTGAAACTTTGGGGAAGAATGATTTAGACTCTAATAAACAATCTAGCATCAAAATATTGCAATTTAAATGTGTGTATAATACAAGTATGTCTTGTGTAAGGTATAAAAAAAGTGATATGGTGAGAAAATAAATAATATAAACTTATTCAAATTCAACATCTAAATGTCACATGAAATTAAAATTTCTAAATCTATATCATTTGCACAATAATATCATATAACAATAGTTTTTGAATTATATATGATACAAGTGTCTCGGTGTGTGTGTGTGAAACTGTGAGGGGTGGAGGCCCTTCTCTAAAAGATTTGAATGATAGAATTATAGAAAAGCTAAAAACATTAAAACGTTAAAATAGTTGAGAGTGGCAGCCCTTAACCCCTTCACGTGAAGGCTCATAGGATACAAAAACTTTTAAGCCCTTAAAGTAAAAAAGGATCTGCAATTTTGTAAAGTAAAAAAGTATACAATTATACAAAGCATCAATATTTATCGATATGGGAAATGCTTGCATGATAGACTGTCATTGCCAAAGCAATGACAGTCAAATCATGACCACAAAAAATAATAAACCATAAATTTTTTTATAAGAGGAACAAAACCAATTTGTGGTTATGATTTGACTGTTATTGCTTTTAGCAATGATAGTCTATCATGCTAGCACCGCCCTATCAATATATCTTCGATATATATATCGATATATCAATATATATTGTCGATAACTTGTGATAAAATGAGAGATATTCTTGATATATCCTAATATAATCGATAAGTATTGATATGCTCGATATATCGTCGATATGTCCACAATATTCTGCTAAAACGAAATCACCATGGAATTTTGTGTCGAAGTGCACCGATTCATGAATATATCGGCAATATATCGCTGATATTTCCAATATCTAAGACTGTGGTTATAATGTAAAAATGTTTAAAAACTGGGTCTTTTAATAAAAAGGTTTCTCTTTTATTTAAGAGGTGTCAGGAAAGTGATGAAGGAATCTTATCTCTTTATCCTTTTATTATGGTTTACATTGGCTTGGGAAACAAAAGAAAAAGGAAAAAAAAAAGGGCTCTTAAAATAGAAGCACATAGGCTTCCATGAATGATGGCAAGACGAAGGTGCACGAACTAGACGTCTAGACTTTCCTTTTTCTCCTTCTCCTCTTCTTCTACTTCTTCTTCCTCTTGAAGGCTTACCGATATTTACCGATATTTGTCGAAATATCACCAGAATCGGTGCGAAACAATGCTAAAAAACGATGACATTCTCGGCATTTCTCGATATCATCGGTATTAATCAATATCTCGATAATATTGAGATATATCGCTTGATAAACAGTAAAAAAGAAATCGAAGGTTAATATCATGTCTACCACCATTGATATGCCGATATATCGGGTATATCGCCCGTATCGACGATATTGCAATCCTTTCTCGACGTTGTCATCATAGACATATAAAAATTGGGCGTTGTTTTGAAGTTATTCACTGAAATTTCAGCAGAAACATTTTCTTTGTCAACAAAGCATCATCCTCTTCTAACACAAAAGCTCCTCGTGATCATCATCAAACATGGGGGTTGCATAATAAAAAAATATCCACCAATTCTTCAATAGGAGATTTTCATTCGTTGCCACGATATAATTGTCAAAAGAAACTTGAATTTCTTGTCTCTTACAATGCTCATTGACTATTGTGTAATCAATTGGCATGTAATAGAAGGGTAGAAATTTCTTTTGAAGTTTCCTCTTCATTTTATCCCATCATTGAACCTTTCCTTGTCCATTCCTTCAGTGAAACATTTGCAATTGTTTCCACCAATCGGAGGCGCTACCGTTGAGGTAAGTCTTTGCTATCTTAACCTTTTGATCTTCCGATATGGCATGATAAGAAAATACTCTCTCAAGAGCATTTGTCCATGCAAGAAAATCTTCTAGATCAAGGTTTCCTTGAAAATCCGGGATTTCAACGTCTAAGAGGCATCAAATACCTCATAAGGAGGTTGTAGCCGCTGGACTACATCCATCAAAGCCTCAGTTTGTCTCCCCAACTCACAAATTTCATCTCTTTGTTGATGATTTTGTTGGTTGGCATCATTTCTATCCATATAAGGATGAAATTATACTCCAATGTCAAAATTCTTGACATTTTCCTTTCATTTACCTCTCCTACCTCAACCACACTTTGTCATAACAGCAGCTATCTCAAAGAACTCAACGGTAGCAGTGCACAAAACAGACTCTCATGAAGTTGACTGAGCTAGAGAAGACAAATCTTGAATCTGCGAACAAATTCTGGCTGAAAGTGTGAAATTTAATCACATGTGAACTGATTTTTCCCATTTCCAGTATCGACCAGCAACAGGACCTCCAACAGTGGTGAAATGCCTTAATAACAGGTTAGAGTACGATTATTGAGGTAGACAACTGCTCATGATGGAGAACCTGAACCCTATATGAAGGTCTCACAAGATCGCAAGAGGTGAAAGCAGCTCGAGATTAAAGTTTTGCTGCTGCAACACAATAAATGGATCAGGAAATCTTTGCAATTCAACTCCTGCATTCTGGTTAGGGTGTCAACACAAACACAGAGCTTTGATAAAGACTTCTCTGAGAAAAAGCCTTGATCAAGTCAAAGAGTGCTCGTGTCTTCAGCAGAACACCAAACTCCATTGTCGCATTAGAGAAAGCTCCAGCAGGATGTTTGAACCAAGAGCAGGTTTCGAACAGGTTCATATTTCTGCTTTGTGATGTTGCAATCAAACCCTAGGCAAACCCTAGGTTGCTTTGACCATGGCTGAAGGTTGTTCTCTCCAAATCGACACAGGTAGAAGAAGGAAACAAGGGCAATTCATCCCCACAGGGTATCGACTCTATGCTCTGATTCCAAATGATGTGCTTTAACATAAAAGTCAGCAAATCTAGCAAGAAAATGGTATAAGGAGAAGGAAAATGGAAGAGAAAATGAAGGAAAATTGAAAGGAACTTTGATTCAAGAGAAAAGAAGAGCTAATGCTGTCTAAATTCTGTTACAATGAAGAATAATCTGGAAAAACCACGAACTAATTCCTTAACAGCTTGCTTATATGGTAATTAAGAAGCTAAAATGACTATTATAGCCTAATTAAGAAGCTGAAATGATTATTGTACCCTTAATGGCTACTAAATTATTAGAACTTCTAATTACGAGTGAAAGAAAGAAACTGAAACAAGCTGCTGGAAATTCTGCCACATCAGTTGGAAACCTAACATGGTAGTACATTATTCATATGTTTGGACGCTATCATGCAATCATGTATAGGACTTGCTGTATCTTGAGTAGGGTGTACTATCATCACCCAAAAGTTGAAAGATGGAGGGGTCCGGTGTGTTCCACTCGCAGACGAAGAGGAAGGAAATTTTATTTATTTATTTTTTTTGCAGGCGGTGGGGGGGTGGGGAATTGAAGGGAAGAAGTAGGAGATTACTGAGTGAGGGGAGGGGGATGGCTCAAGAGGAGGATTAGACAGAGATTGAGAGGAATGAGTGTAATTTATGAAACTGTAATTGATTGCTTCTGTGGCTGAGATGGAGTAGAGGGGGAGAAAGTGGACATATTTCAGCTAGACCTTGGTTTGGAATTTTTTTAAGCACTAAACTGATAGTTAATATAGACCATTGCTTTGAAGTTTGAAGTTGACTTAATTCATATGATGTTCTTTAGGTGTTAAAAAGATCAATGTTAAGGGAAAATTTAGTGAGCGTTGTAAACTATTCAATGAAACATGCGCAAATATACAGAACACAACATTGGCTCCAGTTAAAAGTCTAATAATTCAGTCCGCCTCAGTCAAATTGTTACAGAATGAGATATAATTCAGTCAAAGTGTACTTTAAACAAACTTCCATCAACCTATTTTTATTTTTGCTTTGTAGTTCTTCTTCTTCTTCCCTTCGGTTAAAAAATGTTCTTCCTTTGTAATGTTTTAGAACATCTCTCTCTCTCTCTCACTCTCTCTCTCACTCTCTCTCTCTCTCTCTCTCTCTCTCTCTCTATATATATATATATATATATATATATATTGAAAAAATGTTTTAGACTTTGATAGGATTTTCTGCGCGATTTTCCTTTTGTTAATTTTGATCTGGAGATTTTTATATCTTCTACTAATAATGACTTGTTTGCTTTATAAATAAAATGGAGCACCTGACAAAGCATCTTCACTGACCAAATTGATGCATTTCAATATTGGTTAAATGCAATCATTTTAACATTTTAAGTTGGTAATTTTATAAAAACTGGGAAAACCTATTATTTTTAAAATCTCTCTATACACTTTTGTGTTTTAGATGATGCCTTCCTATGTCCCTGAAATTACCAAAAGTGATCCTTCTTTATCTTTTGAGTTGTTTTGCTGGTCTGAGGCTCAAGATCTTTGGTCTCCACCTTAACCAGATGAAAAAAATGGGACAGATCTCTCTCTCTCTCTCTCTGGCAGTCATTGTGCAATTCTGATCATTAGGGAATGATTTCCTCCGAGATAAGAATGCGAACAATATATATATTCATTTTGTTTCTTAGCTTTTTTGTAAGATATGAAATTTCATACTTCAAATTTAAAAAAAAAAAAAAAAATGAATTATTAAAAAGAAACTTCATATGCTTTCTATAGTTCTTGATCTGGTGGGGCTAAAATAAATATATCTTGGAAGAAAATATTTAATGTATTCTTTTTTTTTTTTTTTTTTTTTTTTGTAAATTGATGTTTCATTTAATTTTAATTTTAATTTTAATTTTTGGAATTATGTTCAGAAATGTGGTGGCATAATTGCTCTTCTGGATGAAAGTTGGTAAGTACAGTACTATGAAGCAATACTGCTTTAAATGTTTTAATTTGTTTACAAAGATATGAGTGACTTAAAATTCTTCAGTTAGACTACTATTATTTTATAATTAGATTTTACTTTTCCGGTGGTGAGATATTTGAGGCTCCTGTTTTGTAGTATGTTTCCAAGATCAACGCATGAAACTTTTGTCGAGAAGCTTTACGAGACATTTGAGGACCATAAACGCTTCAGATGGCCAAAAGTAAAATGTACAGACTTCACTATTTGCCATTATGCTGGTGATGTAAGTGTGTTTTGTATGTTTGGTTTTGTGTAGTTGATGGTACTTACTGATCATAGAATTTAGATGGAAGAGGCAAAAGTAATTGTTAGAAGACCACCTTACCCCAAGAGCTTAAGCTGTTAAGGTTTGGGTCAACAATGTATGTCAAGCTAACATCCTTTCTAACGTGCGGTCCCATCCCATACGTGGAGAGGGCAATAGACAAAAGTATGAATAAACTAATGGGGGAATAAACAAATGGAGGTAAAAAGACTTGAATTCAAAACCTCCTAGAAGCCATAGCTCCGATACCATGTTAGAACACCACTTAATAGTTTAAGCTGTTAAACTTTTAGGGAATGGGTCTACATTCTACAATGTATATCAAACGAACAGTAGTCATTTACACTTTTAAATGCATGCACTAGAAAATAAAAATAAAAATATTTTTTCAGGTCACATATCAAACTGAATTGTTCTTGGACAAGAACAAAGACTATGTTGTTGCTGAGCATCAAGCACTTCTGAATGCTTCCAAATGTTCCTTTGTGTCGGGTTTGTTTCCATCCTTATCTGAAGGGTCCTCCAAAGCATCAAAGTTCTCTTCAATAGGTTCTCGGTTTAAGGTGTGTTAGTTTTCGTCCTTTTAATGAAAAAAAATTGTTTGTTTATACTATCTTTTGTTTTAAGAAGTCCTCACGTGTACTTTATGCAGCAACAATTGCAAGCTTTTCTTGATACTCTAAGTGCCACTGAGCCACATTACATTCGTTGTGTAAAGCCCAATAATAATCTCAAGCCAGTAAGCTTTGACAGTAAAAATGTTCTACAACAACTAAGATGTGGGGTAAGAATGTTGATATCTTATTTGTTGGTTATTGCAAATATGCTGGTGAAGAGAAGCTGTCTGCATCCATTTAATTCTTCACATACCATGTGTCTGATTTCAGGGAATCATGGAGGCAATCAGGATAAGTTGTGCTGCATATCCTACTAGAAAACAATTTTATGAACTTGTGGACCGGTTTGGTATCCTTGCACCTGAGGTTTTGGATAAGAGGTACTTTGATTGTTTTTGTTCACTGGTACATGTTGTACCAAACCATCAAATATCCTGACTTCTTTCTTGCATTTAATTTTATGTTAGTTATGATGAGGTAACTGCCTGCAAGAAGCTCCTACAGAAGGTGGGATTTAACGGCTATCAGGTAATTGATGGGTGATCTATCCTGTTTTTTAGAATGTGATCCTATTAGAACTATATTTTTCTTACTTCTTTCTTGCATTTATAAAAATCCCGACTTATTTCTTGCATTTAATTTTGATAAAAGCCATTCTAAAAATCCTGTCAAATATCCTGACTTCTTTCTTGCATTTAATTTTGATAAGAAACCAAAGAAATTTTATAAAAGCCCAAAAGAATTACATAGAAAGGAGGAAGAGATATCCTCTTAGGATACCAAAGACTATACAGCCCACAAAACCAAACAGAACCCAAAACCCACAAAAACAACTACCAAAACCATCCTCAAGGGAAAAAAATGCCCTTTGAAAGGCTGAAGAGAAGAGGTGTCTCTCTTAGTTAACTCATCTGCTGCCCAATTAGCTTTTCTAGATACCCATTTTTCCTGTACATGAAGATATACCATGATATCTAAAATTTCTCTAGTAATGGAAGCAAATTTCCAAACACCTAAACTTCTGGAAATCACTTTTCTAATAACAATAGACAAATTTCCTTTGACAATCAACTGAGGGATCCTGAATCAAGAAGCCTCCCTCAAACCCTCCTGAAGAGCAAACAACTCCACTTTTTGAGCTATCTCCTCCATAGCAGGAGGATAAAACAAATACACATTTTCCTCTGAACTATCTCTAAAGTGCCACCAATGCTCATCTGGCCTGGATTCCCAAGAGGGCACCCATCAAAGTTGAGCTTAATGAAACGACTGGGAGGTGGACTCCTAAAAGGAAGAAAACAAACTGTAATCCAATCTCTCAAAATGCTCCTCAAAAGAATGCCCTTGGTTAATTGTGGTTATTACCAATTTTTTAAAGAAAAATTGTCATGACCTTGTTCTGTTCCATACAAAATGGTGTTTTTCTGTGATGACAATGCTGCTAAAAGTAAAATATTGATGCTCTTCATGGGCCACTCTAGGAAGAACAAATAGCTCGTTGGTTAGCTTTAGTGTACCATTTTAACTTGGATTTAATTATAAAAACAAATTCTTTTGAGATTTTTCTTTTCAGATACAATGTCTTGATGGGCTAGAACTATTTCAGTATATTAATGGAACTTAAAACTGTAATATCTTATAGTCTTCTGTGAATGTGACATGCTTGTGATGTCAATACTTTTGGTATAAAAAGAAGAAATAGCTGCCACCAATACTAACTTATCAGTGGATGTTACCTAATCTACTTATCGCCCCCTCCCCCCCCCCCCCCCCCCCCCCCCCCCCCCCCCCCCCCCCCCCCCCAAGCAATAAGTGATCAACTGTTTGGACAAATTTTTTTTTTTTTTTTTTTTGATCACTAACAAAAGAACTTTATTAAACAAAGAAAGAAAGTTACAAGAGGGGAACAAGCAGTCCACCAAAAGAGCACCAACGAAAGAAGACAATTTCTTTGTACTTGAATCATTTATGAAAATTCCATGATGTCTAAGTTTGGAGGTCCTGCACTTCTAATTTGCATGGAAACAAATTATCAGATTGTAGGGAGTATTTTTGAAGCCATATGGATTTACATAGTTTATAGAGTTTGTTATGTCTTTTTGCTGAATTTGATTTTAAGGAATATCAATTTATAAAATTATGAACAGATACAATTTTTTTTAGTAACAGTAGTATTGTGTGGCTCACACACATAGTATTCTTTCCAATCAAAAAGTGGCTGTGTTCTCTGTGGAGCTGATGTCAAACATTTAAGTTTCTTTTTTGTTAGCATCTTATAAAACTGTGGTATTTATTTCGGAAATATGCTAAGTTTTAGGTTATTAGTATTTTAAAAAGTTTAGTTTAAGTTATTAGTATTTAAAAAAGTCTTATACTGATTATGCTTAACCATAATCAATGGTTGTAAAATTGAGAAATGGGAATTAGCTGTTTGTTTCTCTCTTAGTAGCTGTATGACCGTTTGTAGTTAAAACATATTAAAACGTTCAATTAAAAATATTTTTTTGTGGTATTCTGGCTATGCTAATTGTAATCACCTCATGTTTTTTCATGTTTTTGACTTTCTCAAATTTTAGAGGGGTCTTTTAGTGGATTTGTATTACTAGTGAAGGAAGAAAGAAAGAAAGAGAAAGAAGGAAAAGAAAAGAAAATATGGCTGCTGTAAAATAAAAGAGAAACGTAGGTTTTCTCTCTTGTATGTTATCTTTTATACTAATACAAGTACAAAGACAATAATACCCTTCAGCTTATTACAAGTAAATAAGAGCAATATAAGTCACTTTTCCAACACTCCCCCTCAAGTTGGTGCAAAGATATCACACATGCCTAACTTGCTTAAGAAAGTGTGGAAGACTTTACTTACTACTTCTTTGGTCAAAATATCTACCAATTGATCTCTTGTTTGGACATAAGGTGTACAAATCACCCCAAAACTCAATTTTTCCTTTATGAAGTGCTTGTTGATTTCAAAATGTTTGGTTTTATCATGCTGTACTGGGTTGTGAGCAATGTTAATTGCGGCTTTGTTGTCACAATACAATCTCATCGGTTCACCTAAATCAAATTCAAGCTCTTTCAACAATATTTTTTGCCACATAATTTCACACACTCCTTGAGCCATAGCTCTAAACTCAGTTTCAGCACTAGACTTGGCTACAATTGCCTGCTTTTTACTTTGCCACGTCACAAGATTTCCTCCTACAAAGGTGCAATAACCAGATGTCAACCTGCTATCAATGATAGAACCAGCCCAATCTGCATCTGTATATGATTCCACCCTCTAATGGTCATGTTTAGAGAAAAATAATCCCTTTCTAGGAGCAGATTTCAAATAGCGAAGGATTCGATGGACCGCCTCTATGAGACTCTTGAGGCGAATGCATAAATTGATTTACTAGACTAACAACATAGCTAATGTTTGGTCGGGTGTGTGGTAAGTAAATTAGTTTGCCAACCAACCGTTGATATCTACTTTTGTCTACCAATACATCTTCAGAGTCTTCCTTTAGCTTATAGTTCTGTTCCATAGGAGTATCACTAGGTTTGGAACCCAGCATCCCAGTTTCTTTGAGAAGATCTAACACATACTTTCTCTGGGAAATGAAAATGCCAATCCTAGATCTAGCAACTTCAATACCCAAAAAATATTTCAAACTTCCAAAATCTTTTATCTCAAATTCATTGGCTAAATGTTCCTTCAGCTTCTGTATCTCCTCTTGGTCATCTCCTGTTAGCACAAAATCATCCACATATACAATAAGAATTGTTATCTTCCCCTGTGAAGAGTGCTTGATGAATAATGTATGATTTCCCTGACTCTGTTTGAAGTCATATTTCAACATGGCTCGAGTAAATCTCCCAAACCATGCTCGAGGAGATTGCTTCAATCCATATAAGGCCTTCTTCAATTTGCACACCTTCCCCCTGGTTGTATCACTATTAAAACCTGGAGGCACATCCATATAGACTTCTTCTTCTAGATCTCTATGGAGAAATGCATTTTTAACATCTAATTGATAAAGAGCCCATCCAAAATTGGCAGCTAAAGAGTGTAGGACTTGAACATAATTCATCTTGGCCACAGGAGCAAATGTCTCTTGGTAATCAATGCCATATGTCTGTGTGAAGCCTTTCGCTACCAATCTAGCTTTATACCTTTCCACTGAACCCTAAACCATCAGTCTTATGCTTTATTGTGAACACCCATTTGCATCCAACTGTTTTCTTCCCACCAGGCAATTCAACTAAACCCCAAGTTTTATTTTTCTGAAGAGCAGTCATCTCTTTACACATAACTTCCTTCCATTTTTTATCACAGAATGCATCCTGTAAATTCTTAGGAATAGACATAGAAGACAATTGGGATACAAAGGTATGAAAAACTGGAGAAAGACTATGATAGGAGACAAAGTTAGAAATGGGATATTGAGTACAAGATCTAACTCCTTTACGAAGAGCAATAGGAATATCAGAATCATCAAGAGTAACAGGAGTAGATATGATATCACCTGAGTTCAAGGATGACAGTTGGTCGTAGGGAGGGGAAATGGTCTTTTCCTTCTGTCTCCTTGAATAGACCTGTAATTCTTTGGAAGGAGAATGCACTTCTTCCAAGCCCTGCGATGGAACAGGAATAGGATCAGAAAGAGATATAAGAATAGGAAGTGCAACAGACTTCTATTTACTACAACTCTCCTCTTGAAGAGAAGTTTGGGGGGAAGAAAAATAGGATATCGATTCAAGGAAGGTGACATCCATAGTGACAAACTTTTTGCGTAAGGGAGGATGATAGCACTTAAACCCCTTTTGAGTAGGTGAGTAGCCCAAGAAAATGCACTCCAGAGCTCAAGGATCTAACTTATTATGAGCTTGGACAACCACATAAACAAAGCAAACACACCCAAACACATGAGGAGGAATAAGAAAAATACTAGGGCATGAGGGTAAAGACAACAAATCAATTGGTGCCTTGTGAGCAAGAACTCTAGAAGGCATCTGATTCATTAAATATGCTGCAGTGAGCACTTGCATCCCCCCAATAGGATTTACGAACATGCATAGAGAACATCAAAGCCCTAGCTATCTCAAGAAGGTGGAGGTTTTTTCTTTCTGCAACGCCATTTTGTTGAGGAGTATCCACACAAGAAGTCTGATGGATGATACCATGGTCCTGAAAATAGGGTTGAAGACCCCCATAATGGTACTCACCTCCATTATCATAACGAACAATTTTAATGGAGGTATTAAATTGGTTAAGCACAATCTTATGGAAAGTTTGAAAACATGAGAAAACATCATGTTTTTCTTTCAACAGATACACCCATGTAGTCCTAGAGAAATCATCAATAAAAGTAACAAACCAGCGAAATCCAGATAATGAGATAATACGAGAGGGTCTTATACATCAGTGTGCACAATAGTACACAATAGTAAAAGGCAAGTTACTTCTATTAAAATTAGGTGGAAATAAAGTACGATGATGTTTTGCAAGTTCACAAACTTCGCACTTAAATTGAGAAACATTTATTTCAGAAAACAAAGATGGAAAAATTCGCTGAAGCAAGAAAAAAGAGGGATGGCCTAATCTTCTATGCCAGAGCTAAAGCTTCTCTTCAGAAGCAGCACATCTCCCAGATTGGTATGCATGCACAATTTGAACACCGTCCTTCTCAAAAAGATCCAAAAAGTAAAGACCATCTCGCACACTGCGACTGCCAATCATCCTCCTCGTGACTAGGTCTTGAAAAACACAATGAGAAGGATAAAAGGTTACACTACAATTGAGATTAGTAGTAATGCGACTAATGGACAATAGATTGTTAGAGAAATTGGGAACATGTAAGACTGAAGAAAGAGACATATCAGGGTTAATAGAAATGGAACCTTTACTTGAGACAGAGGACAAAGAACCATCAGCTATCCTAACCTTATCTCTATCTGAACAAGGGCGATAAGAACGAAATAAGGAAGATAAACCGGTCATATGGTCAGAAGCCCCCAGAATCAATAATCCAAGGACGATAAGAGGATTTATAAGATGTACTAAAAGAAGTAGCCAAATTACTTGAGTGGACAAGAAGTAGGTGCAGTGGTGGATGTATCCAGTTGAGACACTAGGCGTCTGAGAAACTCAACCTCGGCTTAGGTTAGGGTCACAGACTTAGAATCAAACGGTCGAGAGGGGAATGAAGTGGATGGAATAGTGTCAGCAGTAGTAGAATAGTAAGCTCGGGACCGAGATACACCACACGACCCCCTACCTCTAGTAAGGCGACCATGGAGCCTCCAACAAGTTTCTTTAGTATGTCACGGTTTATGGCTATGATCACAAAATAACTTATCCTTCTCATCAAACACAGAATCAATACCCTTTCTTCCATCACGACTTGGTAGAACACCTTTTTGGTTTAGCTGAGAAGACATAGTAAGTGCAAAGCGCTATTGTGATTTAGAGTAAAGCATAGTATTCTTTCTGCTCTTCTCATTCTGAACATAAGCATGCACACTACTTAACGGAAGGCGAGGTTCCTTCCTTAGAATCTGTATACGAATTAGATCATATTCATATCTCAACCCAACAAGAAAATCAAAGATCTGCTCCTGCTCAACAAGTGTATTAAACTTCAAGACGTCAGCAGAACACTCAGCTCGAAAATCCTAATAGTAATCTAGCTCTTGCCACAATGCCTGGAGTTTATGAAAATAAACTAATAAAGACTTATCATCCTGGGTAGTCTCATGAATGCGATGCTTCAAGTCATACAGTTGGGCTATGTTCCCTACCTTTGAATAAGTTTGTGCAATTGCATCACAAATCTCCTTTGTAGTCCTCAGAACCAAGTAGCCATCACTAAACTCTGTTTGCATCCATAGACTGTAATATCGTTGATACCGGCGATATATCGGTGTATCGACGGTGGTCGACACGATATTAGGCTGCGATTTCTTTTTGATTGATTATTGAGCGATATATCTCGATATTATCGGGATATTGATAAATACTGATGATATTGAGAAATGCTGAGAAAGTCGTGCTTTTTTAGCAATGTTTCGCACCAATTCTGGCGATCTTCCGATGATTTTCCAACGATATTTCGACAAATATCGGTAAATATCGGTGAGCCTTCAAGAGAAAGAAGAAGTGGAAGAAGAGAAGGAGGAGAAGGAAGAAGGTCTGGAAGTCTGATTTGTGCACCTTGTCTTGCTCTCGCCGTCGTTTATGGAAACCATTCTGCTTTTGTTTAAGGAAGGTCTGGACGTCTGAGAAAAAGGAGAAGGGAAGGCTTTTGTTTCCTAAGCCTATGTAAAGTGTAAACCTTGATAAATGGATAAAGAGATAAGATTCCTTTATCACTTTCCTGACACGTCTTTAAATAAAAGACAAACCCTTTTATTAAAAAACCCATTTTTTTTACATATTTTTACATTATAACCCTATAACTCTTTTTAACTTTATAGTTTTACCTTTAACTATGCAAAATTTTTAAAAGAACGCCACTCATTTTTTATACTACCTCCATTTCAAATTGATTATCCCTTTTGAAAAATCACGCTTTTTTAGGAGACCCTATTAAATGCATTCACATCATCATATATGTTTTAACAGTTCCAATTTTGCCCTTAAGTGTACAAAACATTGGAAAGAAACAAAATACCCATGAGAAAGGGTATTTTAGAAAATTACATAAAAAAAAAATCATTGACTTTTTGAATGGGACGATATATTCGATATATCTATATTTTTGGACCCTCAATATATTTATCGATATCGATATTAAAGTCTTTGGTTGAATCGAATGTGAAAGCCAAGACATAATCATAGAATTTTTTGCATCCCACTTCTCATACGAAGAGTCAGTTACTGAAGGTTCTTTCACCTTACCATTCAAATATCCCATCTTCCCTTTACTTGTGATATATAAGGTTGCTGATCAAGACCAGCCTAAACAATTAGGCTCGTTGAATTTCACAGTTGTGATTTGGAGTATAGGGTTGTCATTAGTGGGTATTCCTAGACCCATTACCCTATTAGGTTGTCTTTCAGAGGTCTGAATAACTTTTGACATGAGGCAGACAGCACTCAACCACCCAAAAAACTAAGTCCAAACACAATGGATATGTCCCCAAGTAACAGATACTGCAAGCAAGGTAACCAACGTTCAATATGTAACACTAGGTAGCACACATAGCCCACAAAACTCCTCACATAGCCCACAAAACACCTGCTAGACTTCCAAACATAGCCCCAAATAGCAAACAAAGAGGTTTTCTAGTGCATATCAGTGAAGGTCATGGCTGGTACAAGGCATATCTCTACAAAAAAACCATTGAAATGAAGCAACGAACACCAAAGGGGCTTAGGAAACTTCAAGTTGGCACCCTTTGTGGCAGCTCGACCCATCAAACTCAAACAAGTAGGGCTGGATTGGGGGTTTTGAAAAAAAACGCCATTTATCTGGAAAATGAAAGAAAAATCGAAAAAGCCCCTTAAATCTCTCTCGAATCTGGACAAAAATTCATAGGGAAGCTCTCCTTGAAGTGGCGATTGGATTGGTGGGGTTTTTTTGCCCTACTGATGTTAGCATCTGTACGGCTGACATCAGTAGATGACGTTAGCAACTGCTGACATTAGCAAAATGCTCTTCCTTGACTATCAGACCCTTTTTTG
The DNA here is from genome assembly GCA_039720395.1 of Liquidambar formosana. Taxonomy (NCBI): domain Eukaryota; kingdom Viridiplantae; phylum Streptophyta; class Magnoliopsida; order Saxifragales; family Altingiaceae; genus Liquidambar; species Liquidambar formosana. Next base: position 25,590,371 of record CM077820.1, read on the forward strand.
CATACGAATCGATGAGTAGAGGCTCTGATACCAAGTGGATTTGTATAACTAGTGAAGGAAGAAAAAAAGAAAGAAAGAGAAGAAAGAAGGAAAAGAAGAGAAGAAAATATGGCTGCTGTAAAATAAAAGAGAGAACGTAGGTTTTCTCTCTTGTATATTATCTTTTATAGTAATATAAGTTACCCTTCAGCTTATTACAAGTAAATAAGAGCAATATAAGTCACTTTTCCAACACTTTCTTTAGTGCATGTATATGTTTCATGTACTTGGGCTATGCTCCTTTTTTATTAATGCAATTTTACTTCATCAAAAAAGAAAAAAAAAATTTAGGTTTTTCATTATAAGAAATTAAACATCATTAGAAAGGAAAAGAGTGATACAGAAGAGAGGAGGAGATCTAATAAAGACATAAAAATTAACGCTCCATTCACTACCTTGGAAAAATGATGCAGGACAGCTAATAAATCAGCACTAAAACAGGGATTTAAAATTAGAGTTTTATGTGGAAGGTTTATGGGCAATTGGGGTTAGGTTGAGAAGGGTTTTAGAGAATGGATTTAGGGTTTTAATAGGGTTTATTTAAAGAGATTCAGATCTGGCTGCAACTAGTTTTTTTAAGAACATAAAGCAACACAGAAAATAAAGAGGATGAGGAGAAGAAGAGGTAGAAAAGAAGAAAAAGAAAACAAACCAAGGCAATCACACCTAGGGTTTCCCAAGCAATAACACTTAGGAGAAGAAGGCAATCACACCCTTTAAGAAAGCAGTAAATTCTCAATAATCTATTATTCTCCCAAAATAAAGACTTACAAGCCTAAATATAGAGTTCTAATAAGACCTAGTCCTTGTAGAACAAGGAAATAAGAAAATAGAAACTAATCATAAGAGCAACATAAGACCTATTCCTTGTAGAACAAGAAAATAAGAAAATAGAAAGTTAGAAACTAATTAATGTCGAAAGTAGCTAAACTAATTACTAATATTAAATACCTACCTAATAACTACTCCCTCCATCCCATAAAGATAGGCCATTTTTGCTTCTTTTTTGCTACTTTTTTTGTCCCAAAATGTTTGTCCACTTTGAAAAGTCAAATAATAATTTTTTTAAATTTCCTACACTACCTTTGTTATTTCAATAATTACTTTCAACACAAAACCCAATACAAAAAAGGAAAGGGTATTTTTGGAAAAATGGAGTTTAATAAATGACAAGTCAATACAATGATGGCCTTTTTTCTGAACTCAATGTGTTGTCAAAAATGGCGTATCTTTGTGGGATGGTGGGGGGTATTAATTAATTAGCTGGTGCGGACACTAGACCTCCTATCACTCGAGTATACAAGCGCCGATATCATTAGACAGTTCAATCAGTGGCATTATGGATTGCCTAATTGAATAGTTATCATGGACCAGATTAGCTTTACTTAGGGACCAAGCTCATCAGCATTATTTGGAGCAATCATGGACCATCACATCAGCTCAGCAATTATGGACCATCACATCAGCTCATCAGCTTTATTTAGAGCAATCATGGGCCATCACATCAGCTTTACTTGGGGGCCAAGCTCATCATCTTTACGTAGAGCCCAAGCTGATTTTATATTTTATTGCTATTTAGTTTAGATCTTAGTTTTCTATTGCTATAAATAAGGCATCAGTTTTTGTGAACTTTCATGCTATGAATGAATTAAACCTTTATGTTATTGTTTGGTGTTGAATCCAAACAACTCCTTAGGTGCTGAAGCCTAGGGTTTTCCCCCTTCCCCCCTTCTTCTTCTCTTTGTCTCTCTCTATTCTCTCTCTTTTCTTTGTAATTATGCTCAACTGAGTGTGCGTGTGTGATGTGTTGCATCAAATTTGGTATCAGAGCAAACCTCAATCCATGGAGTCGAAGCCTTCTGCCAAGCCACGTTTCATGATGCTCTACGAGTTCTTCCAGCAGAAGAGAGCAATCCCTTTCCCGTTCCTCCCACATGAGATCTTTGCTGCCACACGCAAGGCTGCCCTCGAACAAGCCCAGAAATTTGAAACTCAACCCAATAAATCCACGACACCCCTTCAGTTCCCGTCTCTGAAAACCGAAAGACCCAAACTCTATTCTGACCTCAAAACAACCCTTCCCCTTGCACAAATCACGACACTCGTACGCCCTCCTCACCCACTGCCATAGCTACCTTAATCGCATCATCCCACTGTCAAACCCAAAACCCAGAACACAAGCCCTAGACCCATTATCAACGACAAGCAACTCAGAACCACCATCGAGCTCCGACGCACCCCAGAAGTCGAAATCAAAGATTGCATAGTTGAGTCGGTCCCACACCTTGTCTCAGTGGCGCCGTCGACCTTTCTCGGCATCAATTTCTCTTTGCCGTGGTGTTACCACTGTCAAGTTCACCATTGACGTCATCATCGGAAAAATCGCACCTGACCTACGCCATTGAAGCCATCTTCGACCGTCATTAACCTTTCTTTCTCTCTACTACGACCCATTGTCAATGATATCAAGTTGTCACCGCTGTCTATGCATCGATCCAGAACTATCGCCGTCGAAGTCCCATCGACAAGCAGTTGTCAAGACACTGTTGATCTCTCACCGTTAGACTTTGCCGTCATTGTTGTCGTCAGTCTTTGTCGCCAGTCTCGCCGCTCAAGCTCACCGTTGAGAGACTTCTCTCTTTCCACCTCACTAGATGCTTTGAGAAGTATTAGGAAACCAATCAGGGTATTTGAGATAAAAGAGGAATAGGCTTGTTTGGTTACGACTTCTTTACTGCCCAAGTTGCAAATAAATGGTTCGTAGCCTTGGATAAGGTTATCCCAATCATGGATTAACTATTGAAGTTTGTTGTCCAGTCCGTGGATAGAGTTCTTCTCCATTCAACTCAGGTTATTCCAGACGAGGATTGGGCTATTCTAGCTGGGGGCATACTATTCCAATTGAAGCCAGAATTGCAGACAGAGTTATCCTCATTCCATTCGAGGTTATTCTAATCCAGGATACTAATTTCCTTATTCTCTAGTTAGTTTAATTTTGCCTATTTAAAATTGTGTCAATTAATTCTAGAGTGCTTGATTAGAGAATTAGCCAAAAAATAAAAAAAATAAAAAAATAAAGAAAGAAAAAAAAGAAAAAAAGAAAAAACATATTGTGTTGCCCACCTTGCAGAACCACTCCTACTTTTTACCATTTGTTCTCATTAGCCTCAATTGCACTGAGCCATTCTAAAATTCTTTAAGGCAATTGGTTCGATTTATTAACCGTGGAGCTTAACTAAATTAGTGGTAGTATTTGATATATTCGTTTACGTGCAAACTTTGAATACTAGCACTACCTGATTGCAATTTTTACCTCAAATTAGGGATTAAGTCTCCTTCATTAAAAGATTTTAGACCATAGTGAGTTAAAAAAAAAAAAAAAAAAATTGCTTATTGAAATTGCTTGCTAATCTCAGTACATGTAGTTGCCCCGTATCATGCATTTAATTATAGGGATCCTTGTCACAGCTAGCATCCCACACCAAGTCCACCTTTTGTATGCACTTACGTAGTGGTCGTGTCACATCAAGTGCTGAGTGTCATCCCATCACGGAGTCTAATCAGGCAGAACACCTAGGGAAACTCATTCAAGATTTGTGTGCCAAGTTTGATGAAGAGCGTGCTCGAGCTAACACTCGGTTTGAAATGATAGAATCTTCAATTCAAAAGTTTTCCAATTACATTGATGGCGAGGCTTCCCACATGGGGGGCACCCATGCTAACAATGAAGATAGGGCTTCCCCTAGGACTTTTCATCAAGAGAACCTTAACCAAGGATGTGCTCCACACATCCCACACCATAGGGTCCTTGAACAAAACTACAATCGGCAATACGCTGATTATAGGGAATTTAGAGATCCCGATAAAAGAATCAAGGGTGCAATCAAAATTGAAGCCCCTACCATTGATGGTCGCCTTGACCCAAAAGCCTTCACGGATTGGTTGTGCGAGATGGACCACTTCTTTGAGTGGTATGAATTGTTAGAGGATTGAAAAGTTAGGTTTGCCAAAATGAAACTTGTTGGCAAGGCCAAACTCTTCTGGGAAAGTACTGAACTCCTACTCCTCAAGAGACACTAGCCTACTATCACTGATTGGGTAAAGATGAAGGAGAAACTTAAAGACAAGTATTTACCCTAATCATACCAAGGCAACCTACTTGATTAATGGAATAACTTGAGACAAAGAAACAGACTGGCCACCGAGTACATCACTCAGTTTTATGAGTTCATGATGCGATGTGATGTAGTAGAGGACAAACGTATGACATTGAGTAGGTTTAGGAATGGCCTTAATGACGACCTTCGAAGGAACTTGTTTTACGTGAGGTCACCACCCTAGACCAGGCTTACACGTTAGTCCAAAACTATGAGTTGGTCACTAGGCCTCAGTCTGCAAGGCGCTTTGAGACCAGAAACACTTCTAACCTTCTTCAATCTTCAATGCCTAGGACTGTAGTAGGCCCACCTCCGGTTAAACCCAACCCCAATCCTTTCCTAGTTTTAAGAGAAGATAAAGGAAAAGGAGTGATCGGTGCCCCTGCTAAACCAAACTCTAAAATCCAATGCTATAAGTGTCAAGGTTTTGGCTACATAGCAGCTTCTTGTGCCAACAAAACCTTGTACTTAGAATGCCAAGAACAAGAAGAAAATGGAAGTGAATTGGTGGAGCAAACTTATGAACCTGACATTGAGAATATTAATGATATAGATGAGGAGCTTGGATTTTCGGTGAATGATCCTTACACCTCCACTATGGGTGTAGTTAGGTGTGCCTTGGCGCAACCTAAAGAAAATGATGATGAGAGAAGGACTGCAATCTTCTACACTTTCACTAAGTGCGGAGAGAAAGATTGTAAGGTGATCATTGATAGTAAAAGTTGTATTAATGCTGTTTCATCTACCCTTGTCTCCCGCTTAGGTTTAAAGCCCGTGCCCCACCCTAATCCTTACCATGTGTCATGGGTTGACACATCATCTATAGCCATTAAAGAAAGGTGCCGTGTTCCCATTCAATTCCTTTCCTACAAGGACCAAATTTGGTGTGATGTCATCTCGATGGACGTGGGCCATATCATCGTGGGCCGACCATGGCTTTTTGACTTAGATTTTACCATTTACGGTCAGCTTCAACTCATGTTCATTTGTCTTTAATGGTCAAAAGATTAAGCTTAATCCTTTACAACCCAAACTTACTAACAAGGGTAAAAAGAAAGAAGTGACTAGAGAAAAGGATTTACACATTATCAGTCCCAAAGAGATTGAGAAAGAAGCACTTAAGGGATCTCCTGTGTTTGCCTTAGTCGCCATGGAAGTGCCACCCAACACCTAGGAGCTTCTTGAAGTGGTCTACCCTATGATTTAACAATTCCAAGATCTTTTCCCTGAAGACCTACCAAACCAACTTCCTCCAATGTGTGATATCTAACACGCTATTGATCTTGTTCTAGGGGCATCACTTCCAAATTTGCCTCATTATAGGATAAATCCTATAGAACATACTGAGTAAAAAAGGTAAGTAGATGAACTCTCGTGAAAAGGATTTATTCAGGAAAGTTTGAGTCCATGTGCCATACTTGCACTCCTAACCCCAAAAAAAGATGGATCATGGAGGATGTGTATAGACTAGTCGTGTGATCAACAAAATCACGATGAAATATCGCTTCCCAATCCTAAGACTTGATGATATGTTGGATATGATGTCAAGAGCCACAATCTTTTCAAAAATAGATCTTAAGTGTGGTTACCATCAAATTTAGATTCGTCTAAGTGACGAATGGAAAATAGCGTTCAAGACAAAGGATGGCCTCTACGAATAGTTGGTCATGCCTTTTGGGTTGTCAAATGCTCCCAGTACCTTTATGAGAGTGATGACACAAGTACTTCGACTTTTTATGAGTAAAGTTTTAGTTGTGTACTTTGATGACATCTTCATTTATAGCAAATCCAAGAAACAGCATTTGGACCACCTTATACAAGTCTGTACTGCTCTTCGAGAAGCCAGTCTCTATGGTAACCTTAAGAAATGTTCATTTTTCACTGAGAGTGTCATTTTCTTTGGGTTTATAGTTTCTTTCGAAGGAGTATCCGCTGATCTACAAAAGGTGAAAGCAATAATAGAATGGCCTGAGCCCAAAAATAACCATGAGGTTTGTAGCTTTTATGGGCTCGCTACTTTCTATCGTCGATTCATAAAAGGATTTAGTGCTATAATGGCCCCAATCACTGATTGCCTCAAGAAAGGGGAATTCAAGTGGACAAGTTCTGCTGTTAAAGCTTTTGTGGAAATCAAGAAGAGAATGACTAAAGTGCCAGTAATGCGCTTCCCAGACTTATCAAAAGTATTTGAAGTTGAGTGCGATGCATCAGGAATAGGCATAGGAGGAATACTCAGTCAAGAACAACATCCCATTGCTTATTTTAGTGAAAAACTCAAATGAGACAAAGCAGAAGGTACTCAACCTATGACAAAGAGTTTTATGCTGTAGTACAATTACTGAAACATTGGCGACATTATTTGCTGCCTAAAGAATTCATCCTTCACTCCGATCATGAAGCCTTGAGGTATATAAATTCCCAGAAAATGTTGAATTTTCGACATGGTCATTGGGTTGAATTCGTGCTGAAATATCGATCTGGAGTTGAAAACAAGGCGGTGGATGCCCTTAGTCGTCGAGTTTTGCTACTTTCAATGATGAAAGTAGAAATCACTGGATTTGAGAGACTCCAAGATGATTATGAGTCATGCTCAGATTTTGGAGATATTTACCAAGCACTACAAGATGAACACACCCTTGAAATTGATGGATTTATTCTTCAAAACGGGTATCTATTTTAAGGTAGCAAGTTATGCATCCCACGAACGTCAGTAAGAGACTTTTTAGTGTGGGAAGTACATGTGGGTGACTTATCAAGACATTTTGGGCGTGACAAAACCATTGAGGTAGAATGTCATTTTTATTGGCTTAGCTTGAAGAGAGATGTTGCCAAGATTGTGGGCCAGTGTCGCATATGTCAATTGGCAAAACACAAGAAACAGAACACAACACAGGCCTCTACACTCCACTACTTGATTGCCTGTGGCAACATGTGAGTATTGATTTTGTGTTAGGGCTTCCATGCACCTTTAGGAAGCATGATTCTATTCTTGTGGTCGTGGATCGTTTCTCTGAGAAGGCTCCTTTCATCCCTTGTTCCAAACTTCTGATGCATCCCATGTAGCAAAGCTGTTCTTCGATGAGATTGTCAAATTGTATGGTCTTCCCAAAACCATTGTGTCTGATAGGGTGTAAAATTTATGAGTTACTTTTGGAAAACCCTTTGGCATCTCCTAGGCACCAAATTAAAGTTCTCCACCGCCTATCATCCTCAAACAGATGGTCAAACTGAAGTTGTCAATAAGAGTCTAGGCAACCTCTTAAGGAGTTTGGTAGGTGAAAACAATAGGAATTGGGATTCCATTATGCCTTTAGCCTAGTTTGCATACTATAGCTCAATCAATAGGTCTATAGGCATGAATCCATTTGAGGTTGTGCATGGTTATAAGCCTAGGAAGCCTTTAGATCTCCTCCCTATGTCTCCTCATGTTAGAGTCTTTGACTCAGCCGAGGCATTTGCTTGTCACATTCATGATTTACATCATGAGATTAGCAAGCGAATTCATGCAAGCAATGAAAAATATCAAATACAAGCTAACTCACGTAGGCGCCATATGGAATTTAATGTGGGAGACTATGTAATGATTTGAGTTAGGCCTGAGCGGTTTCCTTTCTGGAGCTGTTTGAAAATTGCAAGCCCGTAGTGCTGGGCCATTCCAAGTGTTATCACGAGTCGGACCAAATGCATATGTTATTCACCTACCATCTGACTATGGGATTAGTTCTACTTTTAATATGGAGGACCTTGTTGCTTATAAGGGTCCTGCTGTTATTCTTGGTGATCCTTTTGTTGAAACATCCCCACCCCCACATACTGATATTATCCCTGTTCCACCACCCCTTACTTTTCCACAAGCACATAAAGAATATATTGATGCTATTTTAGATGAGCAGATTATTTCTACTAGGGATGGAGGACTTCAGCGTTTCTTGGTTCGTTGGAGGGGTCACCTTGAATCAGACTGCACATGGATTACTTGAGACTGAGCTCTAGCGAATCGACCTAGATTTGTGGGAATACTACCAGGTCGAAGACACAGTAGACGGAGCCGAATTTTTCCCACTCTGGGAGAGTTGGTGCGGACACCAGAACTCCTATCACTCGAGTATACAAGCGCCGACATGATCAGACAGTTCAATCAGTGGCCTTATGGATTGCCTAATTGAATAGAAATCATGGACCAGATTAGCTTTACTTAGGGACCGAGCTCATCAGCTTTATTTGGAGCAATCATGGACCATTACGTCAACTCACTAATCATGGACCATCACATTAGCTCATCAGCTCTATTTAGAGCGAGGCCAAGCTCAGCAGCTTTACTTGGAGCCGAAGCTGATTTTATATTTTATTGCTATTTAGTTTAGATCTTAGTTTTCTATGGCTATAAATAAGGCATCAGTTTTTGTGAACTTTCATGCTCTGAATGAATTAAACCTTTATGTTATTGTTTGGTGCTGAATCCAAACAACACCTTAGGTGCTGAAGCCTAGGGTTTTCCCCCTCCCCCCCCCCCCTCTCTTCTTCTCTCTGTCTTCTCTCTATTCTCTCTCTTTTTTCTGTGATTGTGCTCAATTGAGTGTGCGTGTGTGATGTGTGCTGCATCATTAGCCTAATATACCCTGATTTGGAAATGAACAAAAATTCCAATGCAATGAATATCCCAAAGAAACCCACTTTATAATTTGAATAAAAGTACGAAACATGGTTCAATGGTTATGCAATTTTCCATAAATCATAATCATTACACATATAAGTATATTTGAAAGTAGGCATAGTTTACCATCATATAAATTCCTTTCATCATAAATTTCATAAATCATAACCATGCACTTTATTTATGTAAACTATACTCTTATTCATGGAAGGAAAAGAATCCCTACCTTAACTTTTCCAAGAATTGAGTCTCTTATTTTCTCTCTCTGTTGGCTGACCCTCTCTTGTTTCTTTATTTCTTTTCACTTCATCTCTCTTCTCTCTTTCTTTCTACATCTTCCACTCTCTAAGTCTCTCTCTCTCTCTCTCTCTCTCTCTCTCTATATATATATATATATATATATATATATAGAGAGAGAGAGAGAGAGAGAGAGAGAGAGAGAGCTGATCATGTACGGGATATCCCAGAGTATCCCATTCGATCGCGGCCATTCGTGAGCGATGCGCGCATTCACGTGCCCATGCGTGTCGCTCATGGACGGCCGTGATCGAACGGGATATCCGGGATATCCCACACATGATCAAAGCTTTATATATATATATCTATATATATATACACTTTAATATCGATATCGATGGATATATCGAGGGTCCAAAAATATGAATATATCGGATATATCATTGGATATATTGATAATATCGATATTGTTTTAAAGATATGGTGGATATTATGAGTTAAACATGGATATTTTTATTGAAACTCTGTGAAACAATGATTTAGACTCTAATACACAATTTAGCATCAAAATATTGTAATTTAAATTTGTATAATATAAATATGTGTTGTGTAGGGTATATAAAGTGTATTGCGCTGAGAAAATAAATCATATAAACTTATGAAAATTTATCCATTCTTTTTTTCTATAGAGTAAATAAAATTATTGTTGAAAAGAAGAGAGCAGCCTGCATTCTTTCATACACTAGTGAGTGCATGTGAAACTGTGAAACCAAACTTAGAATAGCATAAGCATATGACCGAAAATTTCATTATATATATATACAGAATTATATGCATTATCAAATTGTGGAAGGCAAAAGTAGTAGCATCTCATTTTTAAAGTTAAAGAAGAGTACTTGCTTCAAAAAAATGGTCAAAACAAGGAAGAAATGGTCAAATAATTGATGGTTAAAAGGGAAGTAGGAAACAAAAAAGTCAAAAAGTCATGCGTTCATTTAATGCTGACTGAAGCAGTCTAATTGTTCACGTGAAGGGCTGGACAAAGCAGCCTGCTCCTTGCAGGAATGCAGCCTTTATACAATAGCAAAGAAAAAGCAGATGATAAGGGATGGAAGAAATGTCACTAAACCAAATGTATTGGTTTGAATTTTGAAATTATATTTTAAAATATGTAAAATATTAAACATAATAATTAATAATATATATAGATAGAGAGAGAGAGATTAAAATAAATATAAAAAATGAGTAGGTCTTTTTAAAACGTCATAAAGTTAAAGATAAGAATATAAAATTTTAAAAAGATATAGGGAGTATCAACAGGGTTGAATTTGATTTTTTTTTTTTTATAGAAAAAAACAAAACAAAAAAAAGAAAAAACGTAAGTCATGACTCATTACTTTATTAAGGGAAGTCAGGGAACCACTTTGGAAAGCAAAACAAAAGGATTATAAAAGGAAAAAAAATATATAAAAAAAGAAAAGAAGGAAGATTCCGCCAGAAGCAAAATAGGACAGGTGTCTTTCTTCTTTTTTCTTTTTTCTCCCCCCCCCCCCCTCTTTCTCTCGACCAAGAAACCCATTGAGCACACCCATCGACACCCTTTTTCTATGCAACCAAGCAAACACACCCAGATGGCCAGATCTATACTTTAGAGCCACCCTATTTACACTCCTCATTCTTCTCTTGAGCAGACCCACTTCAGAGAAGAAGTCGATCGTGGGAGGATCTACAACTTCAAGCTGCCGACGGTGTAAATCTGTGATGGTTTGAACCAGCTCTGCTTCTTCTTCTTCTTCTTCTTCAATGGCGTCGAAATTTTGACCGATATCGACGAAATATCGACCTGTCTCGATGGTAAATGGAGAAAAAACTGGCGAAAATCTCGACATTACTGATATACAATGATATATCGTTGAAACGTCAAAATTTTGAATGATAAAATATGGAAAATATATTGCAGCAAGATATTGTATCATTACCCATCGATACGACGATATATCGTCGATATAGTCACCGATATCGATGATATTTAAGACTGTATGTGTGTGTGTGTGTGTGTGTGTGTGTGTGTGTGTGTGTGTGTGTGTAATGAGATAAAGAATGAGCTATTTATATTAAAAGAGTAATTGAGTGGTTGAATATAGTGATGACTTGTGTCACAGAGATGTTAAAGCTCTATTGGACCAAAAAAATAAACTAATGGATGCACAACTAGTGGATTGAATAGGGAATTGACATGTGGCTAAAACTGGAAACTTGTCATTATGCATGAAATCCTCTTTTACACATGTCACTTGCATGTGAATCTAAACATTATACTTTGCCACTTCATTGTCGACCTCATGCTAACTTATGCCACCTCATGCTTCTACACTTTGCCACTTAGTGCTTTATAATTGCCACCTCCTACTATCATTGCCATATCATCTACACCTCATTCTATCTTATAACACCTCATGCTATCTTATGCCACCACATGCTACTAAGTTGCGACATCATGATATAATTGCCACCTCATGCTACCTTTATATGCAACCCAATATCCATCTTACACATGTTTTCCCAAGTAACATAACATATAATAATAATTACCTACATATCTAGTTCACAACAATATTAACACTAAATAAGACAATTAACAGTACTAAATATAATATACTCATGATGTCACATTATCAACAATTATCATAATTATCTTCCTCTAATAATAATTATCATAATACTATCATAATTATAACTCATAATTTATTTCAGAACCTTACAATACCTTCACAATTTTCCTTCTTTTTTCCATTGTGTCTGCTTTCATATTTTGCAGACTAACAAATCCAGGAGATGGTGATTCTCCAGATTGTAATGAGGTCCAGAAAGGACCACTGTATATTACATCATATTGTGGATAGGTTTTGGGAAATTGATCTCTACCGATTCATTTTATATTTGCAGGTTGGTAAAACGAAGGTGTTTCTGAGGGCTGGTCAGATGGCAGAACTAGATGCCAGGAGGAACAAGGTCTTACAAAGATCAGCGAGTAGAATCCGTTCTTATCTGGTTCGCAGAAGTTTTATTTTGCTGTGCCAGTCTGCAATACAGATTCAAGCCCTATGCAGAGGTAATACATAGTGTTATAGATGTGCATTCAGTCCTTTGAAGGAACTCAGCAGTCCTATCTACTGAGGCTTTCAGAACTGAATATACTGTTTTGCCTATTCTGATTGCAGGACAACTTGCTCGGCAAGTTTATGAGAGCATGCGGAGAGAAGCTTCCTGTCTGAGAATCCAGAGAGATTTGCACTTGTTTCTTGCAAGGAAAGCTTACAAAAAACTGTGTCACTCTGCTGTTTGCATTCAAACAGGTATGCGTGGGATGGCTGCTGGTAATGAGCATCGCCACAGAAGGCAGATGAGAGCAGCAGCTATCATTCAGGTAAAACCATAATCTGGCAAAATGCACGACTGATATTTAGAAAGTTCTGAAACAGGTTATTTAATTATATTTTATTTTCTTTTACAAAGTGAAAGCATTCTTGATATGATAATATTCTATTTGAACTTAGTGATTATCTTCCAAGAGTTGTTTGAAGTATTGTCATGCCTTTCCAAATTGGCTATGTTATGTTGGAATTTTCAAATCTTGTTCTTTCTTTTCTATTGGAATTTGAAATAAATTTAGATTTATACCTCAGGGGCAATGTCGCCAATACTTAGCCCGCTTGCACTATATGAAGATAAAGGAAGCTGCAATTACGACACAATGCATGTGGAGGGGAAGAGTTGCTCGTAGAGAACTGCGAAAGCTTAAAATGGTGAAATTTTTTTTTTTTTTGGTTTTCTGTTCTCAGATCTCCTACTACCTTTTTTGGGGAAGAAATGCATGGCTTTGTTCTCTTATCTATGTAGTTTCTAGAAAGGACCTGCTACTTTTAAATATTGCATAAATACATTCGAATTTTGATCTTATAATTCCTATAATTCTTATGTTAGATTTTAGGGCCAATTACACTTGATTTTGGGCAGCATTGATTTTGTCAACCACAAATACTTGTAGATTCCCCTCAGATGTAGAAAATCTTCAGGGGTGGGGGTGGCGATGACACTCAAGAACTAGTTATTGCATATTGCCTTCTAGCCAATCAGTTCCATCTTTTTTATTGCAAGTTTTGTTTCTTAAATTTCGTGGTCTGTCTGAAGCAGTAAATAGAGTTTGTTAGTTTTTTTCCTTTCTATACTTAAAATTTTAAAAATATATATATATATATATATCTATATATATATATATATATTTTTTTTTTTACCCCTCTGTTTTTTTTTTACAGGATGCAAGGGAAATTGGTGCTCTCCAAGCGGCCAAAAATAAACTGGAAAAGCAAGTTGAAGAATTGACATGGCGACTACAGCTGGAAAAACTCATGAGGGTAAGTACATTTAATAAGTTCATCATAATTTGAATTGTCTTGTGGCATTGGGGTTTTTTGTGGCATACTGGCATTGGGGTTGTTTGTCTGAACTCTGAATACATGCAATTACCACCCATTAATTTCTCAAAAGCCATTGGTTTTCCAGTTTTATTTATCCTCCATAAATGTGGATGTTTGTAATTAAAGTATGGTCAAGTTTTCCAATGTTGTGTTGTCTACAACAATCTTCAGTTTGGGAAAAAGTAGAGATACATAAAATGGACACTGAACTATTTAGATTAATAGTTTTGTGTCAAATATTTTTTTTGGAGACTTTATTGTTGTGTATGCACTCTTATAGATATGAGCAAGATTGCAGATTTTTTTTGTAGTTTTAATATTTTCTTTTTTTAAAAAGGGATGAGAATTGAGAAATCCCAAATCAATACTGCAGAAATACTTATCTTGATATTGGGGAACTCTCTTTATGCTTATTTAATGTTACCTTTTTTTTTTTTTTTTCTCATGTGCAATGGTTTATAAGTTTATCTGAAGCACACTGAAATGCATTCATCTATAATAAACTTATGAACTCAACTATTAAGGTTAGTAGGGCTATCGGCTTTTTCAGGTTTTCGAGATCTATTGGGTTTCTCCTGGGGATTGTTCAAGCATGTTTCTTATTGATTTTGGGGGGTTTTGGTTTGCTCAATAAGTTCTCACTCTTGTGGGTCTGCGCTGCTCTTACTATCTTTTGGGTCTTTGGTTGGAAAGAAATGCTAGTATTTTTTATGAAAAAATAGAAGATGTAAGGAGTTTGTGGGATAGAGTTTCTTTTTTGGCTTCCTCTTGGGTGGCTTCTTCTAAGGAGTTTTTAGGGATTCCTTTGTTTGTAATAGCTTCAGATTGGAGGGCTATTTGTAGTCTTTAGTTTTTTTTTGTTAGCTTTGTCTTGATTTTGTTTTTCTTCCTTTTGTAGGACATCTCGTCCTCTCTTGTATTCTTTTCTCTTCCCAATAAAATTCCTTTTTGTTGCCGATAAAAAAAAAAAAAAAAAAAATAGTAGGGCTGTCCTCTAGTTACGGTAATATGTCATTTTGTATAAGTTGCTATGGATGGATCCCTTTCATGTCCCCTTTTTTTATTTTATTTTTTATAGCTAAAGATGGAAAAAGCTACACCATGCTGTTCTTATATTATGACTCCCCATGCGCTCTGTTGTGTTAATGATATTAAATTTTCCCTAATTTATGCATCTATGCTCTATGTTTTTAGGCTGACATGGAAGAAGCTAAAACACAAGAAAATGCAAAACTGAAATTTTCTTTGCAAGAGATGCAACTTCAATTTGACGAAACTAAAGCAATGCTCATGAAGGAACGTGAGTTTTCAAAAGGGACAGCTGAGCCATTCCCCATTGTAAAAGTGGTCCCAGTAATTGAGCATGCAATGCTAGAGAAGCTTACAGCTGAAAATGAAAAACTCAAAGTAAGGAGGCTGAAACTCCAGTTACATTTTGCCAATCATGCTGTTTTGGTGTATTGATCAAAGACTTTTCTGGAATGTTCTCTTAGATTGGAACAATATTAGTGCGTTTCTCTTTTCTAATGATTTGCTTATTTTTATTAATTCTAGGCCTTGGTGAGCTCACTGGAAAAGAAAATTGACGAAACAGAGAAAAAATATGAAGAGACGAACAAAAGTAGAGAAGAAAGTGTAAAGCAGGCTTTGGAGGCAGAATCCAAAATAGTACAGTTGAAGACTGCTATGCATAGGTTGTTGTATTGGTTAAGCTACTTTTGTGAGCTTAGACAAAGAGTCAAATTAGATCCATATAAATGATTTACCTTAATGTGGGCATTGGATTGTCTGGTGTGCTTATTGGCAATTTATGGTAGACCATAGACATGTTATTTCTTTATCTTCAGTTATTTAGTTCGTACTGATTGCTGTTTCTTCCATTTATAGCCTTGAAGAAAAAATTTCTGACATGGAATCCAAGAATCAAATTCTTCGGCAGCGACCATTGTTAAATTCACCTGTAGAACAAAATACAGAGCATCCATCAACTATGGAAACTCGGGTAAATATGTGCTGTAGAAATACATCCTCCTCTTTTCTTTCTTTCAAATATCATTTACTTCTATATTTTCATGGTTGCATAGTTCAAAAATGGTCACCATGTGATTGAAGAGAATAGAGCCAATATAATTTACACTTTTTCTTTCTATATATATATATATATATCAGGTGCACTTGATAATAACTAATATCGAGTGCACTCCAAGACTCTACCTAGTGATTTGTATTTTGCAAATCCAACTGTTAGATTAGATAGCCTTCTCATGTAGGCGATCCATTGTGAAAAATCAAGTTGATTAGATATTGATTCCTATTTGATCTAAAACTTGCATTTTTTAATCAATAGCAATTGCTCATTTATGGACATTTTTGATAAAGTAGCTCTTAATCTTGGTTCAACTTGATATTTGGCATGGATTGCCTATATATGAAGCAGATCTTATCCAATGGTTGGATTCTCAAACTACAAATCACTAGGTAAAGTTTTGGAGTGCACCCAATAATATTAAGTGCACCTCATAATAGGACTGTATATATATACATATATAGATATGGGTCCAACCTTCCCTTCTTTTACTTTCATTTTTTATCGTCATGGAGAAGAGCTATTTTTGCAGGAACCAGAGAGTGCAACTCCTTTTAAGAACTTTGAAACAGAATCTGATAGCAATTTGAGGATATCCCACATTGAACGTCAACATGTCTGTGCTTACGAAAATTGAATCTGCATCATTGTTCATGCTTTCGTCTTTAGGTATAGTCTGGGTTGATTGATTCTGCTGACATTCTGGGTTTTATCCTTGCTGCAGGAGAATGTTGGTACTCTTATCAATTGTGTTATGAAAAAAATTGGGTTCAGTAATGGGAAGCCCATTGCAGCATTTACCATTTATAAATGTCTTCTCCACGGGAAATCTTTTAAAGCTGAGAGGGCTGGTGTGTTTGATTGTCTCATTGAGATGATTCGTTCTGAAATTAAGGTAACTAGATAGTATAGATAAATTATCCATGGTCATTGTATGTGTGATGTGAGAATCATAACAAAGGTGTGACAGTTAGTTCCAGATGGCAATGTGGTCTATGGAAGGTAATTGATCATCATTTTAGTTCTTCGCAGTTTTTATCTCAACTATCTGAAGTCAGAAATGATTTTTCTGTGATCTAAAATTTTATTAATTGGTTAAAAATTTAAAATTGTATTAACGATAAACGAAATTGACAATCTTTGTAATATTTTCCTAATTCTTCGAATAAGTTTCTAACGAAACCTAGACACCATTCTTTTGATGCGCTTCTAGCTTCCAAGACAACACTGCAAACACTAATTTTTCATATGATTTGCACAAAAATATACTCCTACTTGTTCATCACCACCCCCACATTTAGTTTTCCAATGAAATTCCAACACCTTTGGGCGTTAGCTATCCTGGGGAAAAATCTAGTATTCCTATCACCCTTTCTAAGCCAAGGTTCTCTCGATTTTTGCCTCCAGCTAATTTCTTCTAATTTTTCCAATCTTGCAAACTCCATTTTAGCCTCCACCCTCCAATTTCTGTCCTCAACAGAAAGTTCTTTGGATTCTTCCTTGTCATCTAACTTCTTAATTTCTTCCAGCATCCTCTTCTTTGATGATTCCACCTCCCAAAGTCCTCCGTATTCCATTTTCTCAACTTTTGTTTTAGTGCCTTCAACTTCCTCGCAAAAGATTAAGCTCAGAGACCCAGCGAAACTAAAGAAATTCCACAAATCCTCAATCGGCTCTAGAAAATCCTCCACTTATAATGACAAATTCTCAAAATGGAATGGTCTTCTCTGTTTGCAATTCCTTTACTATCCAAAATCACTGGTGCATGATCTGATAAAGGCTTAAAGAGCAAGAAGCCAAGTATTGAGGGTAAAGTTCCTTCCAATCCCCAGAAAAGAGGAATATGTGAAAGTGAGACATAGTCGAGTGGTCTTAGTTGTTAGACCAAGTGAAATTGCCCTCAACCAGTGGGGATCAATAAGCTCATTCCTCTGACTAAATTCCAAAAACTCCATCATATTTAATGACAAAGTTTGACACCTCAATCTCCCTTCAGGGAATTAGTCCATATTTAAGTCCCCTGCAACACACCACGGAACCTGCCACACCCCTCCCACAGATCCCTCTTTTCTATAATCCCATTTGGACCATACATGCTGTGAGTAGCCCACTAAAAGGCAGTATAACAAATGCTCACCTAGCTTTACTTCTAGCTTCTCAAGGCTCCGACATTCCCATAACACAATAATCCTTCCCGCTGTCCCCCTAGCTCCTCACTGAACCACCTCGGTGAACCGGCCCTCCTAGATGTCGCGAGTATCCGCCTTCCCTATACTCTCCATTTTTGTTTCTTGTAAACCATCAAATCAGCTTGCCAAATTTTAAACACCATTTTGATGCCAAGCCTTTTATCCTTGTCATTAAGCCAACGAGTGTTTCATGTGATGATTCTCATTAATGTACAAAATTATCACCCTCTTTGCCACCTGACTCCTCCCACCTCCCCTTGTGTTTTTCCGTCATAGTTAATCAGGATTTGTCTCTTGTTGACGCGAGCACGATGCAGCACTTATTACGAAGGGGAGGAGGCATCTGATTGGGTGCTGAAGAAGACGAGGAATTTCAGCAATTTTTTAGGGGTTTCTTTTGAGGGGAATGAGGGTGAGGCTATGTCTCTTTTCTCAGCCATTGAGGGCAGATAGAGGAATAAAGGGAGTGGTTCTAATGTGTCTTAGGGGTTAAGTGTACCAAATAGGGTGAAGAGGGAGCTTAAAATATTGTAAATCCATATTCTCCCAAAACACCCCCTAACTGTCCATTCACCTCACTCTCCTCGTATAGCACCAATTCCATCTTTGCCCTCTCCACATCTATAGACCCTCCTCCATCAGAGAACACTGTTGCACCACTTGAGAGTGTTTTCCCCTCCCTTCTATCTCTACTCTCCTCCTCAACACCCATAGCATCATTGCCCTCCGACAGAGCCTTAGAACCCATCGAAAGCAGAAGAAGTAGAACAAACCTCTGTCCCATGTGGGCTTCCCCCTGTACCACGATGTTCGGAATCAAATAGAATAGCACTCTTACCTGGGATTGATACAATCTGGGCCATCTGGTCTTAGGCCTGCTCCAACTAACCCAAATCCAAAAAAGACCCCTTGGTCTCTGAATTAAGGTCTTCAGACTTGTTGAAATGGTCCACAGCCTGCCACCCAAAAAGGCCAAATCTATTGTGGAAGCAAATCGGGCCTGAAGGCCTTGCCTGCCCAACTCTCCAACACAATCATACTCAACTCATTGCTTCCCACTAACTAGTTCACTGCCTCATTACATTTGATATTCAATGGAGTAGGGAATTAAGAGATTGAGATACTGAATTTTTGAGTGAGTCAATCCGGTTCATTTTTTTCATCGGTCACCACTTGATATTTTTTGGACAGCTTAAGTATATAGATTTTTCTTTTGGTTTTCTGTATACACTATGTATACATCAATTTTGCTATCTGTTTGATTTAATACAATTTTACTTGTCCAAAAAAAAAAAAAAAAAAAAAAAAACAAACAAACAAACAAAAAACAAAAAACAAAAAAAAAAACAAAAACAAAAACGCAAAAACAAAAAGGCTATTTTTTAAGTCGGTTGAAACTTAATAATTAAGTTGCAATAAGAGAGCTGAAATGTTTCTTCTTGGTTCATTAGTTAGTTCGTTTTTGTAGTCTCTTATACTCTCTTTTATTTTCTGTTTTCTTGAGTATTTTCTTATTACCATTTTAGATTTTGGTTGGTTTTCTTGGGATTTCATTTATATTATACTTAGACCTGTTTTATATTGGTTTGTTTTTGTTCCATCGCTTTATTAATGGTTAAATACTAATGATGCTTTAAATTCTTAAACATTTCCCAGGGTTTTGAGATTCTAGATCCATATTTTAATTATGTTTTATAAAGCTCAAACTTGGTTTCCTTTCTACATAGGTTTTCTGTCATTTGATTTCTACTTAAATCTTTTTGTTAGTTTTCAATTGTCTTTTGGTGGAGTATTTAAATAGTTTCTTTCTACACTATATTTGATGGTTCACTTTCTTAGGGCTCCTTTTGTTGTCCAATTGGAGATTAAAAAAATGATATGTATTTATTTTCTTTTGATGATGTGGAACCCCCAACCCCACCCCGTTAACCATTTGTGGGACCTGGATGAACCTTGGATTCCTGCAACTTCCCACAAGCCACATGTATTGGTTGAGACTAGGACTCGAAACCAAAACCTCAAGGAATTACACCTGAAAGGCTTGCCAACTGAGTTACCTGTGCGGATAATTATATGTATTTTACATAGTATTGAAGGCACAAATTCATCATCTTCAATGGGACTATTTAAAATAGTTACAGTCATCACCATAGTTGATGTTATAGTATGAATATTAGAAATTCATGGCTGATCAAAAAAAAAAAAAAAAAAAAAAGTTATAGTATGAATATTAGAAATTCATGGCTGATCAAAAAAAAAAAAAAAAAAAAAAGGAAAAAGAAATTCATGAAATGCCTATTTGGAATTTCCACTCATTTGTGATGATGGAATTTTTGAATTTCCGCTCTCATTTGTGATGCCGGCCCTCATTCTCTTGAATTTTCCCTTTCAAAATGATGAATTTGTGCCTTCAATATTATGTAAAATACAATATAATTGTTTAATTTCCATTTGGATGACCAAAAAGGCCCTTAATATTTTCATATATTTAATTAAATCTTCCAAGATCTTTCTTAAAAAATCATTGGATTTACTTGATGGATGTCTCAATTCATTTCTCCTTTTTTTTTTTTTTTTTTTTTAATTTTAATATTATTTATTTATTTAATATTATTATTATTTATTTATAATGATTGTCATTGCTACTACTGTTGGTATTAAAGGTTTAAAAATGTTTAGTTGAGGATGGGAAACCAAGACCCAAAAAGGATTTAAAAAGGAAGAAAGAGGCAATCTTAATATCAACAGTTTCTGTAGTTTTGGGCTGCGACAAGAGGCTTTTCTATCAAATGTTCATTCTGAGAGAAGGATTTTGGATTCTAATTGTTAGGTTAATTATAGTTTGTTTGCTCAATTGTTTGTCTTAACCGAGTGTGAATGCCCAATTAGTTTGGGAATCTTAAAAAGTGTTAAATGAAATAGCCATGATTTTAAGACAAGGTTGTTTCGAGTTGCTTAGGAATTGAGAAAGCCTCCTTTCTGGAAGTCCTTTTGAAGCCTGTGAGTAAGGGGCCCTAGGTTGCCGAATACTTGAGCTGGGTTAATGACTCTTTTTGTTGGAATGTTGTATTTGAAAGGAATTTTCATGATTGGGAGTTAGAGGAGACCATGACTTTCTTTGAGAAAATTTACTTGGCCAAACTGGTGCAAGGTTGGGAGGATAGCATCATTTGGACGAAAGGGAGGAATGGTAGATTCTTAGTCAAATCTTTTTTTTTTTTTTTTTTTTTTTGGACTTCTTTGCTTGGATTGAGTGATAGAGGTTTTTCGGTGTCAAGGGTTTGGGTTCTGAAGGTCCCCTAAAAAATTGCCTTCTATGCTTGGGTTTCTTATTGGGTAAAGTTTTTAACCATTGAGAATTTGAAAAGAAGGGAATTTCAGCTGCCTAATAGATGTGTCCTCTGCAAAGAGGAGACTGAAACAGTTGATCACTTGCTCATTCCCTGCTCAGTGGCTGGGGAAATTTGGGATGCCTGTTTGGGGTTATTGGGGGTACATGGGGTGATGCCTAGAAGGATTCAAGTGGTGGAATCTTGGCGATGCAAAAGTTCTAGTAAGATCTCCCTTGCTATTTTGAAGCTTGTTCCCCATTTTGGTGCTATCAGTAGGACTTTTTCTAGTGAAGAGAATACAACACAGGTTTTTGAATTTTTGTTTGTTTGGGGATATTTTTGTAATAGGAGACCCCTTATAGAATTCCTAGATTGTCTTACTTTCTAATTTTTCTGTATACTCCCAGTTTACAGGAGCTCTGCTCTTTATTTTCTAACACATTCTTTAACCCTTTAAAAACAAATAAAGGGGAATAGCAATAAACCCACTTAGAAGGTTGTTTTTAACAATAACTTCATCAAAAGATTTTTTAACTCCTTATCCCCGTAGTTTAATATACTTATTAGCTGGAGGGAAATCTATTCTTAAGAATTCCCATATTAGCCTTTTATAAACCCAAACCCAAACTCACCGTTCTCTCTCACTCCCACGTTCTCCTTCTTTCCCACATTCGCTCCCTCTCTCCCATGTTTTCCCTCTCTCCCACCCAAACCATCAAGAACGACTTCTTCTCCAACGCCAACGACCTTCTCTGACGCTGATGACCAACCAGATTGTGGCCTTGGGGTCGAGTCACCACCTTCAAATGGCAATTTTCTCTCCATGGATTAGGTCCATGAATCCTTGGCTGCTGCTCACAAATAATATCATGGTTGCAAGCAACCTCTTTAGTCTTTGAACCACCATGGTAGATGACCATGGTGGTGGTCAGGGTCTTAAAAATCGTTGGTATGGACGATATATCGCCGATATATCGTCGTATCGACACTAAGCGACACGATATCCTCATGCAATATGTAAAACACAAAGTATCGAGAGATATATCGACGATATTGCGATATATCGTCACTTATCGAAGATATCGCGACTAATCGAACTTACCGTCAGTTTTCTGCAGTTTATCGGCGATATTTGGTCGATATACCGTCGATATATGGACGCTATATCGTCGAATATCATCAAGGCAGCCTGCTTTCAGTTTGTTCTTCCCACCGGCATCCTTGCCACCATCACAGAAGAAGAAGAAGAAGAAGGAAGAAGAAGATGACGAAAGGCTAACATACCTGCTAGGCTGGCCATGCCATCGTTGTCGTCCATTGGTCATCGTCGAACCCCCTAGGCTGCCTGCTTGCCTCCCGCCTCTAATTGCTTAGCCCTTTTTTCCTTTTTGTCGGTGGAAGGAGGTCCTAACCTATTTTAATTACCTCTTTCCCTTTTGTTTCTCATTATCTCATAAAGCTTTTTTTAAATAAAAAAAAAAAAAGCTCCGAGACCCCCTCATAAAGTCGGTCATAAGACTCATAAGTCATAACACATGACTTTATTCTTTCTTTCTTCCTTTTCTTTTCTTTTCTTTTTTTTTTTTTTTTTTTTAATTTTAAGTTAAAGCAAATACAATTTTATATATATATTATTTACATTTTTATCCTTAACTTTGTGACCTTTTAAAAATGTCCTACTCATTTTTTTATGCTTATTTTAGTTTAGTTATATATACATACATACACGAGTCTGGTCCTACAAGGACATGTTGATGTAAGTTACGTCAACACTATGCATTGGGTGTTGTACCATAGGCATGTATGAGTTATACATGAAATGGCCAACCTATTGTCGTAATATTACCAATATGGATAGGTAAAATAGGGATAGAAATGATGATTTTGAACCACCAAGGAACTCCATGTGGTATTAAACTACTAATGTAAGTATATGAGTATATAAGTATGTAAGTGTTTATTGTGTAAATGATAAATATTTACAAATTTTAATTTCATATGACATTTGGATGTTATATTTGCATGAATTTCTATTATTTATTTTCTCATCATATCACACTATTTATACCCCACACAACACATACTTGTGCTATACACATTTAAATTGCAATTTTTTGATGCTAGATTGTGTATTAGAGCCTAAATCATTGTTTCCCAGAGTTTCAATAAAAAATTCCGTGCTTAACACATAATATCCACCATATCTTTAAAACGATATCGATATTATCGATATATCCAATGATATATCCGATATATCCACATTTTTGGACCCTCGATATATCCAACGATATCGATATTAAAGACCTTGGTGGTGGTGATCTCAAGTCTCAAAACCTATTGGTTAAAAAAAGACAGACCATTCATCATACCAGATTTTTGCCGTAACACCTCATTAATGGAGTTATCAAGGTTTGCCACGACCATGGAAGGGAAGGACCATGTAAGGGGGTGATACCGTGATACTACACTACACCATGATAGTGCTTGAAACTAACTTGGGGCTGCTGTATTTGGGCTCACCTAATCATAAAATGTGTTTTTTAAAGCACAAAATAGTAAAGTGTTACTATTTTATATACAAATTTTCAAAACTTCTTTTCTAGCGTTCGTTGAAGCACAATGGCGCTAGTCAACAATGGTGGAAGCAAACCTCCATTTTTTTCTTTAGTTTTAGATCTAGTGCCTACCCCTTTTTCTGTTCCAGATCTAGTGCCCAACTTTTTTCCATTTTTTTCCCCCCCAGATCTAGTCAATGATGGTGGTCATTTGATGATGATGGGGTGGAGCCGTGGAGTTATGGTGAGCTTCGTCAGAGAAGGGAGATTGACGGTGAGCTTCGCCGGAGAATGTAGGATCTATTGGCCGACGGAGATGTTCACTGTGTTAAGGCTCGATGATGGGTCTTGGGGAACGGTGGATGATGATGGTCCTTGGATGAAAACGGGGTGGGGTTATGGTGAGCTTCGCTAGAGAAGGGAGATTGACTGTGAACTTCACTGGAGAAGGTGGATCTATGGGTTGACGGAGATGGAGGCACCGTTGGTCTAGGGAAGAGAGAAAGACAGTGGGTAGTTTTTTATTAAAGGGTAAAACCATCGATTTGGTATTAAAAGGGGCTATGGGGTTTATGATTTTGTTTATGAAGCTATTGTAAAAAAAACTCTTATAACATGGGACTATGACCAAAAATCCCAAAAATAAATAAATAAAAAATAAAATGGAGGCTGCCTTTTTCATTGTTCATTTAATTTTTAAGTTAGGAAGGAATTTCTTCCTTTAGGAAGGAATTTCTTCCTCTCTGGTTGTAGTTGGGCTATGCAATTCTAGTTTTTGTCTTTGGTGATTGTCATGCTGCATCTTTTGTTTTTTCCTATACTCCTGGAAGCTTTAATGTGTATTAATGCATCTTGTTTTTCTTTTCTTTTTTTTTTATTTTTTTATTTTATACTTTTAGTTGTAAGTATTGGATAATAACACTTTCATACGATTCTTTAGTATTTTCTTAAATGCTTCTTGCTGCTTAATTTTCATTTGGTCACGGACAAATATTCTCTTGATTGCAGAATGAAGATAATGATCATCAAGCTTATTGGCTATCAAATATATCTATGTTGTTGTTCTTGCTCCAACGAAGTCTAGAAGCTTCTGGTGGGACTGGTGCAACTCCCCACCAAAAACCATCCGATCCAACATCCCTTTACAGGATAATGACCATGGTGTTGGGATCTTGATTCCTCTCTGTTTCTTTTTATGAAGTTCAAATTTTCTTTGTGATTCAAAGTTATGACGACTTAGTTCTCACTTCTCAGAATCTTTTCCTGAAATTTACTATGAAATGGTAATTTAATTCCAGGGATTTTGCTCTTCCCCTTCTTCTGCCAACCTTGCTGCAGCTGGAGTAGATGTAGTACACAAATTTGAAGCCAATGACCCAACTTCACTTTTCAAGCAGCAGCTCACAGTTTGTGTGGAGATAATGTGTGGAATCATTCGAGAGAACTTAAAGGAGGAGTTATCTCCATTGCTTTCCTTGTGTTTCCAGGTAAGTTAAACTTCAATTTGCCTTGTTCCTCTTGTTTCATTTTTTGAAAAAAAAAAAAATTAAAGTTGAATTTTTTTTTTTTGGTCTCATATAATATAATTTGGTTCTTGATCTTTCTTTCCTTCTTTTTCTAGATTCTCTAAAGCTTTAGCTTGGTTTTCGCTAGCGCTTGTATATGTCTCATGTACTTGGGCTATGTCCTTTGTTATTAATACATATTTACCTTCATAAAAAATAATATAATAATATAATAATTTTGGAGGTACAAATTTCCTCTATCTAAACTTTTTAATCAATGATTGTTATAATTTTTAAAATATATTTGTAGTTGAGACATAATCTTTTGGCTTCATCAAATGAATAAATGCTGATTGAAGTAGGGGTGGAGCTAGAACTTCCATTTTTTTTTTTTTTTTTTTTTTTGTTGGGTTCAGGGTTTTACATGAAAATGATTTAGTGAATTTAAATTTAAGTACTAATGTTTGGATTGAAATTGAATATGAGTAATAGCTCCTTGGCAGGTATTAATTGCTCTCAAGATAAAGGTTGTTCTTTAGAGAGTTGATGAAATGTTTGGGTTTACCCTTTGAGGGGTGATTCTCATTTGGAGGCTTTTTTTTTTTGTTTGATAAGGTAAACTTATACTAAATTAAAAAAAAGTTTTGTGTACACTGGAAGTATACCAAGAGAAACTCAAAAGCTATGAACAGGCTTTTTAAAACTAGTTATTGAAAAAATTGGGAAACGTTTGGATGGTTGGAAGAAGGCTTTGCTCTGAACAGGAGATAGATTTACTGGCTAGTATTCCGATTTATTACATGTCCCTCTTCAAGTTCCTGTCAGGGTGGCAAATATGATTAAGAAAATTAGGATAGATTTTTTATGGGGAAGGGAATGGTGAAGTGAGGAGGGACCATTTGGTTAGTTGGGATGTGTTGTCTCTTTCTAGGTGTAAAATGCATCTTATTGTTAGTGACATTACTGTCAGAAATATTGCTTTGAAAGGAAATGGGTTATGGCGATTTCCCATTGAAAGGGATTCTTTATGGCATCTTGTGATCACAAGTAAATATGGGATTCAAGATAATGGTTTGGATTCTTAGATTAGCTCTAGGATGTTAGGTCAGAGTCCTTGGAAGTTTATTTTTTAGGGGCTGTCTCGTTTCTTGCCTCACACTTCCTTAGTAATGGCGAAAAAAATTTATTTTTAAGGGATGTTTGAAGGGGGGGATAGTCCTTTGTCCGTTTGTTTCCCACATTTGTATAATTTGTCCCTTGCTCATGATGTTTCCATTGAGGTATGGTTTACTCTTATTCTTTACCTATTGGGTGGGATTTTAAGTTCTTTAGGGATCTTAATGATAGGGAGGTGATGGAACTTTTTGCTCTGTTATCTTTCTTGTGGGTGTGAATTAAAATCCTAATATTACTTTATGCTGTTTAAGATGATTTTGGAATTCGAAAATGCTTCTTAAGGTCAAGGTTTTTGCCTGGACTGTTCTAAAAAAATTAATACTAATGATTTGTTTCAGTAAAGGAGACCTTCCCATTGCCACCTCAATGGTAAATTATGTGTAGGGGGGAGGCTAAGAGTGTTGATAATTTATTCTTGTATTGTTCTTTAGCAATGTTTTTGTGGCAAAATATTTTACATATTGCTAATATTTGTTGGGTTCCACCCTTAGAAGCAGGAACTTTCTACGAAGGGTGCCACTCACGTTTTGGACCCACGATTCCGGGTTCCCAAGTTGGAATCTTGTAAGAACCTCGATTCTCTCTCAAGAGAATCTCGGTTCCAAGAAGACGGAACCTTGTAATGGAGGGCTGAAGGCATGACCTCCTCAACTAACTTTTTAACTTTAACTAAATGTAAAAAAGTTTCTAATATATATATAGATATATCTATTTTTTTTTAATGAAGATTTTTTTTTTTTTTAAATGTAAAAAAGTTTCTAGTAATAATAGGATTCCCATTAAATCATTTTAGATTGATGCTTAGTTAGTTTTAAAAGAAAAAAGAAGGTAAAAGCATGCTCTCTCTCTTTAATTAGTGTGACTTTTAAAGAAAAAAACTCTTTGTTTTTTGTTTTTGTTTTTTTTTTTGAATTCCTTGATAATTCTAACGAACTATAAAATTTTACTTGAATTTTCTGCACAATTTCATCCCACAAAATATCATATTGAGGTAACACAACATATATACTTTTTTTTGTTTTGTTTTGTCTTTTTTATTTTTATTTTTATTTTATTTTATTTTATTTTATTCCAAATAGGCTTCCTACATGCCCCAAACCTTTGACACTTCTATGTCTCCCCGCTTCCTCGCCCCCGACCCAACCCCCACTCCTACTTTGTGCTTCTATGGTTCCACCCATTTCTTGTTGCGGTATGTTTACCATTGATTTGTCAATTTGGGATTTTCCAAGAAGGTTAGGACTATAGAAATGTGCCGTGTTTGCCATCCTTTGGTTATTTGGTTGGAAATAAATGATAGGATCTTGGAAAATAAGTTTGAGGAGGCTAGGTGATTGTGAGACAAGATTTGGTTTTTGGCTTCCTTTTGAGCTTCAATATCCAAGGAATTTTTGGGTATTCCCTTATTTTGTTTTATTTTATAAAGAAACCCGTGCAAATTCTTGGGTATTCCTTTGTTTGTAATTAGGTCATATTGGAGGATGGTTTGGGGAGTGTAGAATATCCCTTTTTTTTTTTTCTTTTTTTTTTTTGTGTGTTTTGGTTTTTGTTTTTTCCCTCCTATTTTTCTTAAAAAAACTTATCATTCGAAAATTGAGGATAAAATTTTATCCTCAATGTTCGAAAGATAAGTTTTTTAAAGAAAAATAGGAGGAAAAAAACAAAAACCAAAACATATCCTCAATGTTCGAATGATAAGTTTTTTTTTTTTTTTTTTTGCTAACAACTATTTATGTGTGTCTCACGTGCACATATATTTCACATTCCAAATTATTTGATTTATATTTGTGGTATTTAAATATAAACTAAACACTTAAATGTTTATATACATATATATAACAGGTAGTGAGAACTGTATCACTTCAATAGAGTTTAAGAATATGCATTTGAAATAATAAAGCCCGTGTAGTCTTAAGCAAATGTTGCATTTTGCACTCAGCTACCCCATTTTGTTAAGGGGTGTAATTGCAAGAGGCCTAATGAATAATGCCATGTTGAACAAAAAAAATGAGACAAATTAGACTTAAAATATTCTCTAGCATTGTCAGAACAATATACGAATAGGAACATCTATTTGAGTCTTTTTTTCATTGTAAAAAGCTTGAAAAATGGCATAATATTTTGACAAGTCCTTCATGAGATAAAGATAAGTCATCCTTGAGTAATTATCCTCAAAAATAACAAAATACTGAAAACCTAAATGGCTAAATAAGGCGTGACTCTATTAGGACCCTCAAACATCTGAATGCGCTAACTAAAAAGGGCAAGAAACCCGATTTTCTAACCTAGACCCAAAGCGCACACGATAGTAGTTACTTAATTGACACACTTCACAAGACAATGACTTAATTTGACGACACTCGGGAATTAACAACTTGAGATTCTGGGGAGAAGGATGTCCAAGGCGACAATGATGCTCCATGGCGAAACAGAAGATTAGAGAGCTATGGAAGTTGAGGAACCATCACTAGAAAAATAGTAGAGGGCATGGGTCTCATGCCTACCACTAATCATTTTCCTTATCTTGAGATCTTGAAACACACAATGAGTGGGAAAGAAGGCCATAGAACAATTTAAAGACTTAGTAATTCTACTGATAGGCATAAGATTGAAATGAAATTTTGGCACATAAAGAACTGAGGTAAGTGGAAAAGTAGAATGAAGTTGAACAGTGCCCAACTCAGGGATAAGTGAGGATCAGGGACCAAAATGTCGCGATATATCGTCGATATATTGCGATATATCGCCATATCGGAGGTGAACGATACGATATATTGTTGTGAAATTGAAGGATTAAAAAAAAATCTCGATATATCGAAGATATCATTCAAGATATCGACACTGCCATGTTTAAATGCCCTTTTGCTGATTGTTGGTGAAATTTTTACACATTAGAATAGGTTAGGATTCACATATATATGTACATTTTACTATGCTTAGTATTTTACATAATTTAAAATATTATTTCAAACCAATAGCCTTTGGTCTAATAGCATTCTATATTTAAATGTTACAAAAATCTATTTCAATGTTATATAACATTTAAATGTTGAATTTGCAAAATTTTCTATTATTTATTTACTTAGCGTGGTATATTTTTTATACCCTATGCAACACATACTTGTATTATACATATTTAAATTGCAATATTTTGATGCTAGATTGTGTATTAGAGTTTAAATAATTGTTTCCCAGAGTTTCAATAAAAATATCCATGTTTAACTCATAATATCCACAATATCTTTAAAACGATATCGATATTGTCGATATATCCAACGATACATCCGATATATCCACATTTTTGGACCCTTGATATATCTATTGATATCGATATTGAAGTCCTTGGTGAGGATGAGCCATTTGCTAAAGTGACACTAGGTAGTGAAACAGATTGTTGTAAATCGGATAGCATACCTAAAGTGCTAGATGTATGATCTGTAGCCCCTAAGTCGATAACCCAGGAGTTACAACAGGTTTGGAAGGAGGTAAGAGTATTTGTCTAGGCAAAAGTAGCAATGGAGGAAGAATAAGCCATAGTAGAGCTTGACTGTGCTGATAACAAACGACGATACTCATCTCGAGAATAGAAATAACCTGTGAAGCGAGAGCAATTGAAGTACCATTCTAAATAGATTGAGCAGTTGGAATAGTCAAAGCATTAGGCTGGAAAGTAACATCATTAAGGAAGATGACTTGATTAGCTGAGGGTCTGTCATTGGAGCTTAAAACAAAGGTCAACTGTGTGGTTATCACTACAATAATGTGTACACTTCTGAGAACCATGACCCCTACCACGGCCACGGCCACGGCTACGGCCTCCACAACCTTTGTCTCCACGACCACTTCTAATAGTGCTAAAAGTACCACTATCCCCTGTAGTGGTGGAAGCCAAAGCTAACTTCTCACGGAGATTAACTCTTGGAGAGGTAGTCGAACTAGATAAAGAAACTTATTGGAGTCGATTGAATACTTCACTAAGAGAGGTAAGCTCCTTACTACCCATTAATTAAGATTTAATAGAATGAAATGAAGATGGTAGACTAGACAGAAAACGAGCAACATTCATACACTTACGCTATTGTTGCATAACTCTAACGTCAGTAGAAATCATGGTTGAAAGTCTCGTTCGAGATGGACGAGATCTCGTCGAGTTAACCGAGACAATATAAGAAATACCAACAATCCAAGTATATATGAGGAAAACATTGCAATAAACGAGACAAATGGGCTCTCGCACAAATTTCAACAGTAGCTCGAGGGGTTGGAAGTCTCAAACAGCCTTCTTCAATTCTCGTCTATAAATCGTCAAACATGTGTGGCTTCTTTCAATCTTCAAAGATCAAGAGAGAGAGAGAGAGAGAGAGAGAGAGAGAGAGGAATAATTATTTTCTTTGTGTCAATGGGCTGGGATTAGTATACTATAACTTATAAAGGCAAAAGTTTGACAGTTTAACCTATTTTAACTTATAAAATTATAATTTAGTCCTTTGTGTTTTATATTTTTCCCAAAAAAGCAATTGCTTTTATTTCTAATTTGTTTAATTTATGAAAACTAAAGAATAATTTTAGAATTTTTTCAATAGCCAACAATTGGGTCCTTTTAAGAGTGATAATTTTTAATCTATATCTTATTTATATAAATTGTCTTAAATATTTTATTATTTCTTTCGAATATGGTAATAAAGTATAAATATGCCTTCTATTTCAATTAAAAAGATAATAATATGTATTTTTATATAATACCAACATGCTAATGCCTGTTTTGATGTTTTTTACCATGTTATGTGTCCTAAGTTATTTATTTTGCTTATTCAATAGTTCCTATGTAATTGTCCTATTTTTTCTGATTTTTAAATGGTTTTTGTAATCATTTCATACTTAAAGTTGTGTTTTGCCCGAAACGAGATGAGATGGACGAAAACGAGATGACCGAGACCATCATGTGATAATGACCGAGACCGAGACTTTGTACCATGGCACAAATAGGTTGATAAAGATTAGGCTCCTTAGAAATAGTTTTAAATTGAGCATAACACTATGCCAAAGTCCAATCATTTAGGCCAATAGAAAAATAATCTTGATGAAGATTGTAAATCCGAGAGAGATTGTTAGCACCAGAGTACAACTCTTGCGCCTGTTCCCACACAATTTTGTAGTGGACAAAAACATAAGGCTGCAATTGATGTTAGGTTCCATACAATTTCAGAGACTACTACGGATTTGAGCATCCTTCACTCACCAATCAACATATGATTTATCAGCGGACATAGGATCATTAGTTAAAACTCAAATTTTCTCCACCCAAGCAAGAACACTTCAACCACTTGAGTACAGTGTGCATATTACTACCATTTAATCTGATGGAAGTGATTGGTAGCAAGTTCGGTGACAAGAGAAAACTAAGATTTAGGCTCTCTTTGGATTCCATAATTCAAGGAAATTATCCAAATAATAGGTGCTGGCACAAATAAATTTGTAGATTAAAAAAGCAAGAAAGATAATAATACAATAATAGAAAATTTAAGTAAACCTCCCCAGGCTGCTAAAGAAAGCCAGAAGGCACCAAAGAAATCCAAGAAAATTGCTTCAAGTTGTGGCACGTCACTTTAATTTGAAAAATATTGGGCCAGCCTCACCAATTCAAGAGATCAGCACCACAGAAGTAGGGGGAAGGCCCTAGGTTGCAAGCAACACCATAGATGGGTGTGTTAGCACCCTGTGATCTGTTGAACAACCAAGAAAGGAGCCTAATTCCCTTGCAAACCGATAATTAAGGCTGTACAAAGTGTCGGAGATGTCCTATAGTGGTCGTCAATGATCAGCGAAGGTCACCAGTGTTCAAGGAAGGTTGCCGGTGATCAAGGAAGGTCACCGATGATCATTATGACGGTTGTTGGTCAAAGTTGACCTTGGTAGTAAAGGCTGATTCGAGGAAGAAGGTTGTCGGGTAAAGAGAAGAGGGAACTGGGATGTTAACTGCATGGGTTGGTCGAAATAAGAGGTCGCTAGAGATCGTCGTTGGGGTTGGAGCACTACAAGGTCATTGTCGGAGCTAAGATAGCCACCGGTGAGTTGTCACTAGTCCGGTAGCCAGATCTAGGGCAGGTTGTGCTTTGATACCATGTTACAATATGGTATTAGGGTTTGATTAATTCACCCTAACCCCTTTACTCTCTTATTTATATTAAAGATAAATAAACACATATAATGACAATAATACCCCTCACTAATAAGGACTACATCTAATAAAAATAATAAAAGTATTTTTTGAATTTTCTTTCATAGGAATATGAATTTTTTTTTTTTAAGATTTTTTAAAAATTGTAGACAAAATTCGACTTTTTTTTTTAATCTTAATTATTTGGATTGCAATCTCGATTGATCTTTCCAATTTTCCAAGTGTAGAAGCATCTTATAGATTTACTCATAGATAAGTATGTGATATAATGTGTTTCAACTTTGTTCATGCATTATTGAACTTTTTGCATCTCATTCATATATGTATATATATATATATATAGATATATATATATATATATATATATATATATATATATATATATATATATATATATATATATTATGTTTAAGTAGTATTCAAAGCCGCCACATGTCGAATTTTTATGTAGCCAGATGACGTCTTCTATGTTTTTTAAACAATTTTTATTTTTATTTTTAATATTTTTATCTTATCTTAAGAGCCCAAACCCTGTTAACCTCCCAATGGTTATGCTATATTTTATCGTATCTTTTTTTGTATTATTTTATTTTATAGTATAATCTTATTTATTTATTTTTTATAGTTATCTATCTATCTATCTATCTATCTATATATATATATATATATACACAGATATATGTAAATAATTTTATTTTACAGCTAGATAAAATAAATAATTTCATGGCTGTAAATACTAAATACCTTCTTCTATTTTTAATTTATTTTTTATGCTATTAAAGAAAATATTTTATCCCATGCATCCATAGGTTCACCGCTAGTTATGAAAATAATGCTTTCTAAAAAGCTTTCATATCTGGTAATATATTTTAACTAGACCTTGGAAATAGAGTTGTGTTAACTATGGCCAATAATGAAGTTGATAGGATCATCTGTAGCTTGGAGCCAGGGAGGATATTTTGTTAAAAATCCCAATTCCAGGCCTTCCACAAGCTGGATTCCTCTTTATTTGTGACTGATTGTTCGGATCACCCTGACCATATTAAACCAGTCTTACACTCTTATGCATATGGATGACTGTTTAATTTTGATGACCTAATAATAGAGGTCGGTTTCTTTCAAAATATGTGCTATTTTTAAAGCTGAAGGCCAGTTTCCAATTTGCTGACTCATTAATTATTTAGCTGAAAAATTCTAGTAGCCAAGGGCACATGCATGTGATGTGTGTGCAACATGTAAATTGTTTGTAACGAAGACAAAGCTTATCATGGCAGGCTAAAGAAAAAAAAAATCATGAAACAGATTACATGTTCCTGAGAGATAAAACCTTCACAAAACAGATTTCATGGTCCCAAGAGAGCTTCCATGGCACAAGCTGGTGCATGTGTTAAACAAAGGGGGGAGAGAGAGAGAGAGAGAGAGAGCTAGCTTTGCCTAATGACAGTCACAGTGGCTGTGAATGGGGGTTCAATGTAGTCCGGAAATGGGGGTTTACATATGGCTTTTGCTATTGACTGCAATCTTAACATGGGTTTCCACTTGAATCCCATGAATTCAAGCTATTGTACTGATCAATTGAAATCTTGACAAGGGTTTGCCTTCGCTTGGTTGTAAAGGAAGCAGGTGATGTAATGCCATTTGTCACCAACTACAAACACATGAACTCTTTTCCAAACTTCAATCCAACTGCAACCCGGCCACTTATTCAAACCCTTGTCCTACGTCTTCAACCTCACTTTTGAAACTGCTCTCCATTTCTTGGTTGAAGGCTTGAAGCATATATGTGAGACAAAGCTGAAGCAATTCGTCCATTTTGCACAAACACATCAAATAGTGTTCCAAGAAACTACTTCTTTTGAGGCATCTCATTAAATGAATTCTCCACCTTTGAATTCTAATTCAAACATATATACCCACTAACCATAGCGATCCACATGAAAACCCTCTCCACATCCATTCTAAAAGATCCTCTCCTTCGCATCCACATTCAACCCGAAGTCACGGTAGTCCACGCTACATCTTAGTTGACATTTCATCAAAAACTCAGCGTACCTCAAGGATCCTCCTTAAATGATTTCAGTGATTATGAATTTCGACTATGCCACTCCACTATCAACCGTTTAACTAAGAAGCACGTATACGGACATGGGACACGGTTACGACACGACACGGACACCTTGACACGGCAATTTCTGAAAAACT
The DNA here is from genome assembly GCA_039720395.1 of Liquidambar formosana. Taxonomy (NCBI): domain Eukaryota; kingdom Viridiplantae; phylum Streptophyta; class Magnoliopsida; order Saxifragales; family Altingiaceae; genus Liquidambar; species Liquidambar formosana. Next base: position 25,625,159 of record CM077820.1, read on the forward strand.
CAGTACACGACATGGTAGGGATATGGCAATATATAAATAATAGATATATATTATATATATAAAAATAATAAATATATATTTATAATTATATGTATAAAATTGTATATGTATATATATGTATGGGGTAATTGTTTTTGCATTCCATCATAAGGGACGTATGCCCCTATGTAAAAACTTATTTTTCTGTAAAGGCAGAACTCTTTTATTTTTTTAATAGACTAACTAGTAAATATGGTTAGAAAGGAGGGAAACCATAAAGTTGTTTCCACTTTACAGCTGTGGGAAAGTGGGGAGGAACCAACGCATGACAAAAATGTCAAAAAGGGCATCAACACCTCATGGTCTTCTCGATGCGTCCAAGCACCAAGAAAAGTAGGAGAGAAAAGAGCGATGGAGAGAGAATTGGAGAGAGCAGAAAAACAAAGCAGGGAGAGAAGAGAGTGATGGAGAGAGAATCGGAGGGAGGCTTGCATTGCGCGCCGACGATTTGCAGAGATGTTTCGTCAACCTCCGGCAACTGTGACGTAGCAATTTCCATTCACCTCCGGCAACTGCGTTGACAAAGCAGTTTCTGTCCACCTCCGGCAACTGTGACGTAGCAATTTCCATTCACCTCCGGCAACTGCGTTGACAAAGCAGTTTCTGTCCACCTCCGACAACTGTGACGCAGCAGTTTCTTTCTTTTTTTTTTTGGTTGATTTTTCCGGCATACTGCGGATGTTCACTTCCATTGATAATCAAGGCCCGTGTCCGCAAAGTGTCTGAATGTATCCACATTCTCACAGGTGTCAGAGCCGTGTTTGAGCTATGTTCGATTTTTTTCTTTTTTTTTTTTTTTTTTTTTTTTTTTTTTTTTTTTTTTTTTTTTTTGGTTTGGACACTTTGAAACCGTGTCCAACATGTATCGGAGGCGTGTCCGTGTCCGACACATGTCGGACACAGCCACGGCACCATTTTAGCCGTGTCTGTGCTTCCTAACCGCATAATCTCTTTCGGGTCTAGAGATTTTGGCTATCTAGGGCTATTCATTGAGTGACAAAGATCGGATCGAAGTCCCCAACTCCCCATAGAAGATTGATACTAGAAATAATGCTAGCATTGTAGGCTTTTTTTTTTTGGCTCCTCTGCTTTCTCTCTCTTATCTTTTATCTCTTCTTACTCTTATGTCTATCTTTACAGATGAGTACCGGAGGTGGCCATGCAATGGCCGACCCTCTTTCTCACTCCTCCCCTCTCTTTGTGGCCCTTTTAATTAAGCAAAGGTTTAACACGTCAGCATGGGCATGTGGTCATTTCATATTTCTGTTTCATCCGTTTGCTCTTCTTTAAACTGAAGGGGGCAAATTGCAGTTTTTAAACTATAGGGGTGAAAAGTGAAACCGCCTTAAACTTGAAGGGGGTAAAATGTAATTTACCCTATTTTCTTTTCTTTTTTTTTTTTTTTTTTTTTTGGACAAGAAATTTTTTTAAAGAAAATAACTTCAAAAGAAATCTAATCTTTGTTTGATGTAGAAATGTAGAATTATGTCCACTGCAGAAGAAGATTTAGGCACTCCTAAGTCATTCTTAAGAAGAGAGCGTTTGAAGAAAACAGTTATTACCAGACTCAGCGTTCGATGAACTTCTCCATGCTGAAAGAGTTTTGTTTGATGCTTCTACTGCTATTTTATTTGATGATTCAATGATGATTGCAGGATAGACAAGAGGGAGAAAATTAAAGAGGATCGAAGTAGACATGCACAAGCAGAGAAACAGAGCATAAAATGAACATAATAATAACAGTAAAATATAAAATCAGAAGAAACAGAGAATTAAGAACAGAACATTGAATGAATACATAGACAGATAATATCTGTAAGGTGGTTTGGTGTTCAGATATCAAGGATAATGTAGTGATGATAGAGAAAAGGCAGAAGATAAAATCGCATCAAATAGATGTGCACAAGCAGAAAAACAGAGCGTAAAAGTTAAGAACAGAGGATAAATGAAGGTGATAGCAGTGGAAAGAAAATGTAAAGAAACAGTAAATGGGGAATAGAGCATAACATGAAGAAAACAGTAAAAATAAAATGAAATAAACACCAGCAAGAGATATTTCTTATCTGAGTTAATTTTTTATGAGATTGCTACTTAGAATGAAGGAGTTATTTGATGCAATGAGGGTGTAATGAAGATTGCAAAATAGAGATGATGGGAGATGGTTGAGACGTTGAATGTTGAAGGAAGTTTAAAGGGAGAAGGATGTTGCAAGATTGAGGGAGAGAGAAACTTGCATTTACATAGAATGAGGGAGCTGGATTTTTGGGGCCTTTAGGATTCCTTGTTGAAAAGATTACTGTAACCCTGACTTGTGCATGTATCTTAAAAGTTGAGGAGGGGTTTTTAGCATTTCCATGTGTACATCCAAGTATCCAACCAAACAAGAGTTGGCTTAATTAATAGTATAGATATGTTCCTTTAGCTGTTGCTTGACATTTCAATATTGAAAATGTTTATCTGGAGAGATTGATTACTTCAGATACTTCGTTGATTGTTTCTCAACATTATATTTCTTGTCATGTATTAATATTTTAGTTTTTAAGGTAATGAAACCACAAATCTTCTGAAGAAAAGATTTTTCAAGTTTGGATGAAGTTAAGAATTGCAAATATTATGGTCATTTATAAATTTATTTATTTATTCTTTGGGCTAATAATCTTTTACTCTTAGATTCTCAGAATTTTGAGGCAAGCTGGTTGTTCCCTGAGTGTGTGTTGTGTTAAATTCTTGCAACTTTTACTACACCTGCGTGAAATGTTCCTAAGAGGAATTCATATGTTTCTGAAGCATGCATAGATGCTATATTAAAGCTTTTTGTTTCCTCATGAGTAAATGATTCCAAATACAATATTATATGATTCGAATAGTTTAGCAATGGAATTTTTTCCCAGAACCTTCTGGAATGCTATTCCCTCAGCATAAGTCTGTTTTTGTATCTTGTCATTCTGCAACACTTGTGATTTTTTTAATGCTCAAACTTAGGCACCAAGAACATCCAAGGGAAGTGTATATAGATCTGGGCGTTCGTTTGGCAAAGATTCTCTAGATTCTCCATCAAGCCATTGGCAGAGCATTATTGAATGCCTTAATGCTTCCCTCAGTACAATGAAACAAAATTTTGTACGAATTTCAACGGTTCTTCCTTTAAAAATTGAGTGTTTAATTTTCTTCCACATGAAAGGAATGCTTATAGTTGCTGGGGTTTCAGGTGCCTCCAATTCTTGTCCAGAAGATTTTTACTCAAGTTTTCTCATATATTAACATGCAACTCTTTAACAGGTAATTACTTGTTTTGTTCTGGTATTTTTGTCATTTTAAGCTGAAAGGTTTGGTGATATGGGAAATCTTTATCATTTGCAGTCTTCTAGATTATGAGTGTTGTACATTCAGCGATGGGGATGTGAATGCTGGGTTAGCTGAGTTAGAGCATTGGTGCTGCCAAGCAGAAGATGTAATTTTCTTGCATGATTTTATCAATATTTATGTTGTTGTCTTGCATTGTTGCTATATATATATATATATATATATATATATATATATATATATATATATATATATATATATATATATATATATATATTTCATGTCCATGATTAATTGCAGCTTTTATATAACACAGTTGAACCTCTGTCACCTACATAATTTTCCCACTTTTCATACCTTAAATCTCTTTGGATTGCAGTATGCAGGCTCATGTTGGGATAAACTTAAGCATATAAGACAGGCTGTCAGGTTCTTGGTATGTTCATCTTGTTTTGCGTCAAAGTATCATTTAAGAAAAAGTCAATGTAGTAGTAGTTGGATTTGTTTCTATTGATGAAGCTTTTGTATTTGGTACCTTGTTCAAGTTCTTGATAATCAGTATATAAAATTATATTTGAGTGCTTGAAAATTGCTGTGGTTCAACTTGGGTCAATATAGTTGATGCAAACATGTTCTTACTTGTTAGTGTTTTATCATTTATGCATGGTTGACTGATTTATATTCTGGGAAATGACATTGAAATTTGGTGAGTGTGTAACTCATCACTTGCATTTGGTTCTTCTGCTAACAATGTATTCTTGACATGTTAACTATTAGTTTTATATGCATAGCAAATAAAAATAGAAACTTATAATTTTATATATTTACTATCACTAGCATGCTGTAAACACTCAAGTAGCATGCTGTGAAAACTCAATTCTTTAATTTAGTTCTTCTTGTGATTTATGATGTCTTACTCAATTCTTTAATACAAGTGATTGAAAACCTATCACGTTATTGATGCGGTGAAGATATTTTTACGTCTTAAAAATGTACATTTAGTTGTTATCCAATAGGAAAAAAGTAACTTCAGTTCTGGGATGCAGCCACTCTTGGATTGCATTGGGCTTTCACATTTCCCTCTTTTTTACTCATGGGGCAAGTTTTAATACCTCTTTTGAGGCTCACCTTGGGGAGAGGCGGTTCTAAAATAGCTCACATTCAACACACTGTTATGCCTTTTGTATCTAATCATCTGAAGGACCAACAATGTTTCCCATAACTTAGAATCACATTTTCTTTTTTAATGCTTTTATATTTAACCTTGTCTAGTTGTCACTTGGTTAAATAATGTTCTTCATATATCGGGGTGCTTATTTACAATCTTCATATTCCTTTTGACCCACAATCTTCATACTTCCCACAGTACCTTTTGCTATATTAAAAATTATAACTAAAACAAAAGTGAGGTGTCATTGCATTAGTTACTTTGGAGTGATATTGGGAAGATAAATTTAAACAAGTGAGACATCAGTGCATTAATTGCATCTCCTTAATGTGTGCTTTGTCAAAGTAAAAGGTTGGATGGAGGGAGTATTATTAATCAATGATGTAATATGAACCTTTTTTTCATTTTTTAACTATGCTGGTGACTGGTAGGATACTAAATGTCCCCCCCCAAAAAAAAAAGAAAAAAAAGTTTACATGGGCACATATTATAAATTTATTTTATGTGGTATTTCCATACTAATTATTTTTCTTTCTTTTTTACTTCCTTTTTTTTTTTTTCCTTCTATATATAGATATATATATAGGATGACGATCAAGTGAGCACGTGGTGATATATCAGCCCCTGCATTGGGGGTTGTACCTTGTGCATTAATAGGTTACGGGATACATTGGGCCAATGCACGGGGCACAACTTATAATACATGGTGCTGATATAATTTTTGTGAGCACGTGCTCACTTGATCGGGACTGTATCTCTCTCTCTCTCTCTCTCTCTCTCTCTCTCGCTATATATATATATATATAGTCTAAATCTAGAATGCAATAATATCGAAAGGCTTACGCCTCGCTTTGGAAGAAGTAAAGCACCTCGCCATGTTCTTTCGCCTTTAAAAACATTGCCTTAAATAGGTATTCAACCATTTTTAGGCATTCCTTTGAGAATGTATTTGATAGAAATTTCTTCATATCATATATATATATATATATAGTACTTATTAGTAATATCTTCACATAATATTGAATGATGTCTTTACAAATATTGTGTTTTTGAGTACAAATATTATGTTATGATCACTTTAGTGGCTAAAGAAGAAAATAAAAATCTTCTAGGCCTATGAAAATAGATGTTTTAATATTCCTAGCTTTTTTCTCTTTTGGAGAAAATATATACGACACCATATTGTTTACCTGATTTACACTACTCTTGACCCACAGGTTATACAACAGAAATGTGATATTTCCTATGATGAAATCACCCATGATCTGTGCCCTGTAAGACACTCTCTCTCTCTTCTCTCCTTCTCTCTCTCTCTCTCTCTCTCTCTCTCTCATGTCAATACTTATCTGTTTCAGATCTTGAGCTTTGAGCAGCTGTATAGAATATGTCCACCATACTGGGATGGTATCCATAATACTCAAAGTCCATCTCCTGATGTAAGTTTGTATATGATAGTATCTTCTCTACCGGTGATTATGGAAATCAAAATTCTTGTCAAGTGTACTAAATGCTTTGCAATTTCATTTATTATCTTTCTGCAGGTCATTTCCAGAATAAGAACACTCAAGACAGAGGATTCCAACAATGCTGCCACTAGTTCATTTTTGTTGGATGACAGTTCCAGGTGAAATTTTCCTTCTTCATGTGTGCTCTATTTAGTATTCTGGATTAGTGGAGCGTGAGAACATTTATACATCACTGAATGAAGTTTCTGCAATTTTGTTTGAGACTTGAGAGACGATATGTTCCAGCAATGATGAAAGGATAAACTTTTTCCATTTTTGTTTTTTGTTTTCTTTTTCTCTTTTGGGTTGGGAGAGGCTAAACAAGCCACCTTCATCTTCTAATATGCTCTATTTTAATAATATCAACATAAAAATGATGCATGCTCCTCAACTGCATTGATACTGATTATCTTGATTTTAATTTCCATTGGAGCAAATGGAGCCATAACATAAAACTTGCCTAGTGAAGTTCAACTAATCCATGCCTCTTAACGCAGCATCCCATTCTCAGTTGTTGAACTTTTTAATTCACTGCAAGGGAAGGATTTTTTGGATGTCAAATCGGCAGAGGAACTTCTCAAGAACCCAGCCTTCAAATTTTTATACGAGTGAGGCTAAGGATCCTTGAGTATGCTTTTCTTGTGTTTCATAAAGGTAGCCAATAAATTTAAGTTCCCCGGTTAGCACGATGATTGTTGTAAATTCATTTTATCAATTTTTTTTTCACTTTTTTTTTCCCCACATCCATGTCCCTGCTGTAAAATTATTAATTTATTTAGTTGCAATTAAATTTGTAAAATCTCCACAGTTCAATGGGATAGGGATAAATCTTACCTCTTTGATTGAGTTCGCATTGTCTTTTGTTTTGCATTGTTTTGTTCTTGTCTTTGTGGGCACCAATATTTCTATTTGTTCTTGTCTTTGTGGTCATGGGCCTGTAGGAGTAGGAATAGGAGTGCTTTAGTTGTGAGGAAGATGGTCTCTCATGCTATTGTTTCGACCATTTGGCAGGAAAGGAACAATAGGACATTCTTTCTTGTTGGAGTCGATTGGATGTTTTAGCTGCTCTTATTGGAGTTGATTGGATGTTTTAAATTAACGGAGACGGTAAATGGCTAAAAAGTCTAGGACGAGGCTATTGCCACCATTCAAAATACTCTAAACCCCTCACTTTAAAATAATTTGTTAAATTCTTTATATCTAAATATAAATTTACCAATAAGGTCATGTCTACTTAAAGATTAAAAAAATTTCCTATCCTTACCCTGCTCCACCCCAAATTCCGAAACCATTACATCATCTATAGACTTCATGATCTCATAAACCCTAACAATCTTGACACCAAATCCATATTTACATGAAAGATTAGTGTTTCTCATGTTACATTGAATAATGAACGAGAAAAACATTGATAGATATGATATTAGCAATCAAAAGGTAAGTATTTATACACTTTTTATCGAGTTTTACTTAAGTTTTTCGTATGTTGAATTTCGTCTTGTTTGGTTTCTCAACTCTAAACATATTTACAATGTTCATTTCTGTAACACCAAACTCTTTAATGTGTTTTGACTTCTAAGTCCGAACAAAGTTGTTTGGTTCCATTTCCCAACTCTGAACAAATGGATATTGTTCACATGTAGGACTCCGAACAACTTAACTATACAACAATTAGGAATTGTTTGTTTATGTAATTGTGAAAGGATTTTGAGTGTTCATGTTTATAAGTCGGAACAAATAAGAGATGTTCGGTTTTAAAGGTCCAAACGTTTTTATATTGTTCTTTTCTATAAAACCGAATATATATACTTTGTTCTTACTAATAGGTCCAAATATATATATTTTGTTCTTACCGATAGGTCCGAACAAATAAAAGATGTTCAGTTTTGAGTAACCAAACAGTTTCAATTTTTTTTTTTTTTTTTTTTGACACTGTTTACTTATTACAGGGTGATGATGTGTCCACTAAAGGTAGCGTGGTGAGGTTACTACTTATGTGGGCATCGACGTCGGCTACTGGTGAGGCAACGGTGTTAGTTCATGTCGGCGTTGACTTGTAGTGGCGTCCGTTTGCGTCAGCGTTGGTGTCTGTGTTGGTTTCTAGTGAGGCAACTCACCAGTATTGCCGTCAGTTTTCGGTGAGTCTTGCCGAGGACGATGCCGTCTTCTTTGGTAAAAGGCAAGGGGCTTGAGAGGGGGACGGGTTACAGGTTCGAGGTGGGATGGGTGGGGTGGAAAAATGTTTAGAGAATTTTTTATTAAGAGTATTTTATGAAGATAGGGGGTGCTTTTAGTAAAATTTGAGGGGAGTAAAATTTGAGGGGATTTAATTGGTTGGGGGCTTAAAGTATTTTAAGTGGTGGCAATATCTTGTCCCAAAAGTCTATTTAAAAGATAAGTTTTGAAAAATTTTCCTTTTACAAAGTAGTTTGAAACAATGTTTTCTAGTGGGCAACATGACCAATTTTCATTAAGACTTTTTATATTTTTCATAAAACCTCGAGAAGTTTAAAATAAGTGGCGGGTGTAAAGATTGCCACCCCTTTTGTGTTTTTTACATAGTATTAAAGGGAAGGGGTAGGCTATTGCCACCACTCAAAATAGTCTAAGCTCCCACTAATTAGATCCCTTCAAATTTTATTGAAAGCACCCCCCTTATCTTCTTAAAATACCCTTAATAAAAAATTTTCTCAACATTTTTCCACCCCACTCCCAACTTGTAACCTGTCCCCCTCTCAAGCCCTTTGCCCTTTACCAAAGAAGACGGCATTGGCCTTAGCAAGACTCACTGGAAACCAACGGCGACCGACATCATGTTACCTCACAAAAACCAACGCCGACACTAACAGATGCCACCACAAGTCAATAGTGACACGAACTGACACTGTTACCTCACCAGCAACCGACACCTACGCCCACATAAGTAGTAAAATACTATAATCTATAACAAAAGCAAACTTAACCACGCTATCTTGAGTGGACACATCATTACCCTGCAACAAGTAAACAATGTCCAACAAAAAAAAAAAAAAAAAAGAAAATTTAAACTGTTGGGTTACTCAAAACCAAACATCTCTTATTTGTTCGGACCTATTAGTAAGAACAAAATATATATGTTTGACTTTATAGAAAAGAACAATATAAAAACGTTCGAACCTTTAAAACCGAACATCTCTTATTTGTTTTGACTTATAAACACGAACACTTAAAATCCATTTACAGTTATATAAACGAACAATTCTCAATTGTTAAATAGTTAAGTTCCGTGTTTTAAAACGGAACAACAAAAGCTTGTTTGAACTCCTACAGGTGAACAATATCCATTTGTTCGAAGCTATATAATCGAATAATACCCATTTGTTCGGAGTTGGGAAACGGAACTAAATAACTTTGTTCAGACTTGGAAGTCGAAACACATTAAAAGAGTTTAGTGTTACAGAAATGAACGTTGTAAATATATTCGAAGTTGAGAAATTGAACAATACGAAATTCAGCATGCGAAAAATTTTAGTTAAATTCGATAAAAAGTGTATAAATACTTACCTTTTAGTTGCTAATATCATCTCTATTAATGCTTTTCTTGTCCATTATTCAATATAACATGAGAAGCACTAATTTTTCATATAAATATGGATTCGGTGTCAAGGTCGTTAGGGTTTGTGAGAGCATGAAGTCTATAGATGGTGTAATGTTTTTGTAGTTGGCGGTGGAGTGGGGTGGGGATAGGAAATTTTTTAAGTCATTAAGTAAACATGTCCTTATTGGTAAATTTACATTTAGATATAAAGAATTTAACAAATTATTTTAAATAGTGGGGGGCTTAGAGTATTTTGAGTGGTAGCAATAGCCTAGCCCTAAAAGGGAAAATCCAACTTTCTTCTTCTTCTTTTTTTTCTTTAATTTAAATTTATTATTATTATTATTATTATTTTTGGGGGAAAAGAGAAAGTCCACCTTGAAATAAGACTTAAAAAAACATAAGAGTCATCGTCATAATTGATGTTGTAGGATCAATTTTTAGAAATTTATTAAATGCAACAATTTTGAATCTTCACTCTGTTATAATGATAAATATCACTCTTGAAGTCTTCCATTCAAGGTGATAGATCTGTGCCCTTTAATATTAGTAAAATACATCAAAGGTTTGTTTGGTTGTCCAATTTGAAATTAAATAATTCAAGTAATTTTATATAAGATTGAAGGCACATTATATCATCTTGAATTAATAAATTCAAAATAAAAATGATAGTTATCATCACAAATAAGAATGACAATTCAAAATAGTGGTATTTCATGGATTCTTTAAAATTGATTTTACAACATCAATTGTAGTAATAACTACAACATTTTAAAATTTTCTATTTTAAGGTGTTAAATTTATGCTTTCAATCCTATGTAAAATTTCTTGAATTGTTTAGTTTTGAATTGGACGACGAAAACGCCCTAAATTTGTTTAATTTTCATTTAGATGCCCAAAAATGGGCTATAAAAGCATTTCCAAGGAAGCTAGCTATCCAACCCTCTTGGCCATTTTAGCTATCAAAACGCATTTTTCCTTGTCAGGCAGCTGGCTAAATGGCTAGTTATTTTAACTATTGTCATTTTGGCTAGCTACATTTAGCTAATAAATGTTTACTAGCTAAACTATTTATAGTTAAAAAAATGACACTTTCCTTCTCTTTATGAACCATTATCTCTTTTTCTCTCTCCACTAAATGTTTTAAAAAAGAAAGATTATTAACAAAAAATTTGAAATAGCTAAAAATAACTAGTACCTTTGGAGTACTCATTTGGATAGGTTGCTAGCTCTTTTTAAAAATGTCATTTAACTAGCAAAAAAAATAATTAGTACCCTTAAAGATGCTCCAAGTTTTGATTCTGCTGTTTATGTGCGCTAGCTATGAGGTTTAAGCTATTTAAGTTTTATGATGCGGTGAAAACCTTCAATTCTAGCATAAAAAATATTCAGTTGGACCTATGAAGGTAATTATTGGTATGTGGATAACGTGAGTTAGAATTTATTTTAGATTTAATGGATCATGGAAGTTAGAATCCATTGTATTGTTCAGTATAGAAGATTTTGTTGTGTACATTGTCAGATGCAATTTCCTCTGCTAAAATTTCATAATTGTGAATTTTTAGTAATTGAGCATTTAAGCACGAAAAGCAACTTATTGAATTTAAGATTATCAAAAGCAAATGGTATGATAGCCTGGTAGCATTATCTTCACTTGTTGAGTGAATGATTTTGGGTTCAAACTTTTGCAAAAGTATCAATGCTTATTTGTTGATATTAGGGGTAGTAGGTTAGGGGTAAGGGTAACCACCCAACCCCCAATAGGAATATATGTGAGTTCTCATCTAATAATATAATGTTGATACATGAGATATTAAAGTAAATATTTCTAAGATTATAGAGTAGTTAACATGTTTTCCAATAAATTATGTGTAGATTTTCATTTCGTATCCAAACATTGTTTTCAAGATCATAGTTCAACCAAAATCCGTTCTTACCCCAAAATAGGAGGTCAAGAACCGTATCATTCATCCTGACTCTTCGGCTAACCAACCTCTGGCACCACAGGCTTTTCCTTGAGGGTTCTAGGACTTTCACTCAAGGGTCCATGACCTGTTCTTGCTTACTTATGGGAGTATTCTCAATCAAGGACCATAAACCCTAACCCATGTGATTCAATCTGAGACCCATGGTCTCCATAAAATAACACCATAACCAAATATCCGCATAAAGCTAAAGACATTTCATAATCATGAGAGTTATGGTTCGAAACAATATTTCTCTATATCATGTTCCAAGTAATTCTCATAAAGTAACAATTTCACAATAATTAATATGCCTCAATTTTACAATTAAAATAACACCACATGTCATGCTATATTCCATGTATCATATTTTCAATTTAAAACTAAAATCCGTAATTAATTTATAAAAAACATACTTGCTAGAACACATTATATCATAAGAAGATTAATAGTCACAATTGCTACCTTGGTTCACTTGCAAAGTCAAACCCAAGTCCCCATGTGTGACAATGCCAATGATGTCAATGCAATGCTAATGCGCCCTAAGGTCCTCCAAAGTCCAACCAAAATCTGATGATAATACACATGCATAATATTTAAGGTTTCCAAATCAAATAAAATAATAAAGTATGGTCAAATTAATTATCTAAAGCCTCTCTAGGGTCAAAATAGGGTCTCAAGAGGTCAAAATAATTTTCAGAATACATTTTTGTAATGAGGAAACTAGCAATAACCCCTATTAGAAGGTTGTGCTTAACAATAACCCCATCAAAATATTTTTTAACTCCTTAACCCCATAGTTTAGTATCCCTATGCTATAAGGAAATTTTTTTAAAAAAAGTCCCATATTAACCTTATATATACCCTAACTTTCTCTCTCACGTTCTTCCTCTCTCCCATGTTCTCTCCCTTTCTCCTATGGTCTCAACTGGCGTATCAAGATCCAACTACCCTTTTGGTGGCTATTCGACTTTCGACAACCTCCGTCGAAGCTCAACCATGTTCTCTTCTCCATCTTTTTCTATTTTCCCCCCTATATTATGCTATCACCAGATCTATTACCATAACTGAATGCCAACCATGGCTATCACCCCTTTCTTCTTTGTCGTCTTCTTCTTCTTTTCATTTTTTTTTCCTTTTTTTCCCCCTAGATCTATTACCATGGATCCCTTCTCCTTTTCTTCTATTTTTTATTTTTTTTTTAATTTTTCCCTGATCTGTTTTTGTTATTATGATAATTTTTTGGGAGTTTCTATTTGTGTTTGTGTTTACCCAACCATAAAATACTGTTTATAGCAAAAAATAGTAAATTGTTACTATTTTTTATAGAAATTTTAAGTAGCACGAAATAGTAAAATGTGACCAAATCTCAACCATAGGTATGGCCTAGAATAGCCATAACAGTGCTTGCAACACCTCCTCTAGAGGTTTTGTTGTGATGATAACTTTTTGGGGGCTATTACTTCTGTTTGGTTTGACCAAATTGTAAAAAATGTTTATAATAGCATAAAATATGTCATGGATTTCTGTTCCACATCGGATAGGCACTGGGGTAGTCTTGGGTATATAAGTGGGGAGGGCAACTCCACCTAATGGGCTAGCCTATTGGGTTGGAGACCCGACCCATGACAAGTGGTATCAGAACCAACCCAGTCCCTTATCTGATGTCATGCCAAGACCTGGGCCCACGGGGTACTGAGGGCGTATATGACTCGCGAGGGGTATTAGGTGTGGACAGGTTGGCAGGGTGGGCCCAACCACGACGAGGGCGTCGTGCAGGTTGGGTAGGGGAGAATGTTATGGATCTCTGTTTCACATCGAATAGGCACTAGGGGAGTCTTGGGCATATAAGTGAGGAGGGCAACTCCACCTAATGGGCTAGCCTATTGGGTTAGAGACTCGACCCATGATAAATAGTAAACTATTACTATTTTCTATAAAAAAAAAAAAAAAAAAAAATTATAGCACCAAACAGTAAACTGTTAGTGTTTTCTATATAAAACTTTCATAGCACAAAGTAACAACTTGTTTCTATTTTCTATATAAATTTTTAGTAGCACAAAATAAATGTGACCAAATCTCAAACATGGTCATGGTCTAGATTGACCATGACAATGATCACAACACCTACTATAGAGGTTTTCTGATGATAATAAAGTTTTGGAGGTTGTTACTTGTGTTTGGTCTAACCTAATCATAAAAAGTGTTTTAATGGCATAAAATAATACGTTGTTACTATTTTCTATAGAAATTTGTCATTGCATGAAATAGTAAACTATTTCTATTTTCCATATAAATTTTTAATATCATAAAATAGTGAGATTTGATAGTTTCTAGATGAATTTTACAACTTCTTGTAAATAATGTTTTATATTATGCCATTTTTTCTTCAATTTAAACAAGAACAAGTTTTAAGGAAGAATGATGCAGTTGAAAAAATGCGGTCAAGACTAGCTCATCAAATTAACAAACAAGTGTCCATAAATTTGTTGATTGTCACAAGAACAATGCCAAATGATATGCAACCACGATCAATGCTCACACTAGAACATGAAAGTAGGGAAAAGAGAAACTCTCTCTCTCAATATTATTAATCTAAAAAATAATCAAAAGCTCAACCATTTGCTATAAGTCTTATATCCCTTTTTATAGAGAACTAAACTATGAAATAGGAAAAACCAATTCTACTAGAACAAGTAAAATTAACTAGGAAACTAATAAAATAAAAGCAATAATTAAATAACAAAAAAATAATTAGAACTCCTAAAAATATCTAAAATAAACTAGAATCTCAAAAATTGCAGCAACAACAGTAGCAGTAAGCACCTGTGGTGCATATGCGTAATTGAAGTATGTGTACACTCAAGAAACCATGCATAAAATAAGTGTACGCCTTTTGGCACACTGCGTCATTCTCCCCTGTTTGGAAAGAGTTCGCCCTTGAACTCGTAGCATCATCTTTTGAGTCCTCTCCATGATACGGAACCAAATCTTTGACATTAAAGACATATACTATATCAAAAATTGTTTGACATATTGGCTGAATTGTGTTGGTGAAATTAGGATGATGCTAGCTCGGCTAGTGAGTCTAATTGTAAATTTAAAACCCTCAATAGAGTTATGATTAGTATGGCAAATAACGAAATCATGTGTCTCAGTCCCTATTGAGACTTCCACTATGCTTACAGCTGTTGATATTGCGGATCCATTACTTGATCTGCAAGGATTCGGTTGCACAAAAGTGATCGTTTTGCACCTTACATGATTCTCTCTATTCTCCCTTGTTTGGAGGGAGTTCGTCCCCAAACTTTATGGGTGTCACACCCCATTTTTATCACCTTTCCTAACAATCATCATTTCATGTAGGTTTTTGTTTCATTTTTTAGTCTAGTTTTTTACATTGAGTTTTTATGGCATTGAAGATCATGTGTATGAATTTTGGATTGATTTGGAGTTGATTTTAATACTTAAAAAGAGATTTTGCGACTTTGAGTGCATTATCATCTTATAAGTCATATACTTTCTGTTTGACTTTGAAATGATCCTTGAGCTGTTCTTTTGAGTTCATATTGATATATAGAGTCTATTTATAGGATCAAATTGATAAATTAATGGTTTAAAATCAATTCGGCTCATAATGGTTCAGGATGGCTATAAAACCCTCTCTTGGTTTGCTCAATTAGCTCACATTCCCTACTCAATTTTCATTCATTAAACATTAATTGGTCCTAATTTTACTTCTACACATGTTCTAAAATGTTGGATTTTGGTTTGGAAAGCATTTGGTTCAACTTTGTGTGCAAACCCTAACTTTGCGACGGTGGTGTACAGCGACTAGCCACCTTTGTAAAACCTAACCATGCACCCATGATCAAGGGTTTTTATCCTAAAATGTTTAAAAATGTGTTCCTTTTCAAAGCACAGTCGTTTTGGCTTTTATTTCGTCAAAATCGGACTTAATTTGACCTCCGAAACCCTTCTAGAAGGTAAAGGAGTGCAAAAGAGGATTGTTGGGAATCGGACTAAAAGGAAAAACAAAGTGAAGAATATAAAAAAAATTTTCCTAAACGATTCCACAGCCCATTAATCTAATTATGCTATAATACAAAACCAAAACCCTAACTAGAAGAGAGTTGATTTACTTACAGTTTGATTGTCTTCTTCTTTTGCTCTAATCTTTGATTTTAGACAGCAGTGAATTGAACAGCCCAAGTGTTTTGCCTCCAATAGTATCCACACCTAGCAAGAGCTTCAAGTCCTTTCTTCTTTTTCCTTTGTTGTTGCTAGTAGAGAGAAAGAGAGGGCCACAATTAGGGGGATAGCTAGGGCTTAGGAGTGAGTAATTGTGATGATGTTACACATCATCACATGGCTTTAAATAGCCACTAATAGGGCAGGCCAAAGGGGAGAGGTCCAAACCCTAATTGGACTTATGCAATTTAGAGTATTAACCACTCTAGTTTATATCCTATACAAACTTGGTCCTCAAGAACTATTTTTCATTCACTTATACCCTTTCTCTCATAGATTTTAAAGCTCTCTATGCATGATCAGTGTGTGACCCATTGGGTTCACATCATCAATTAATAGGAATAGCATAGAGTGTGCACAATGGAACTCTTTCCATTAAGGGTCTAATTGGAACTCCTTCCAATTCGCTAATTGATTATAACTCATTTATATCAATTAGGGATTTTACTGACCATTAGTAACATCTAGCAATGGCTCATGGTGTGGTCCTTAATGAGGTGAATAGGTATCTTATAAGGAACCCTTCTGTTATACTTTATAGGTTATAATTACATCCTTCCTTGTACATAATGTCTCCAATTAAACTAATAGGACATGGAAGTATGTCAAGTCCCTCGTTTAATTACTTTATAATCAATCATGAATATCAACTCAATGATGAACTTATGGAAACTCTTTTCTATATTCATCCTACTATGGCCATGGACTTAATGAGTTATATTATGAATGCTATATGAGACATTTTCTCTTTTTTTTTCCTGAGAGTGATAGATTCCTTGTTGATCACTCACATGCCTTTATGCACATAGTAATATGGCTAATGAACACCTTGTAGACCCCTATAAGGATTTACACTTAGTGTTATCAAACTTTTAAGGCTATACGCATAAGACAACTATGGTATCTCAGGTCTAAAGATTACTTGTACCACTATAACAATGAGAAAATGATTAACAGGCAGGTTAAAGCTCTACTCAGTTGATCTCGTATCTTTGGTCACATTCAGTGTACCTATTCTTGTAATAGGCACCCATATGTTGATTGTAGTGTCTCTACACAAATAGTTTGAGACTAGTTATCCTCTTAAAGAGTCAACTTAACAAGTGCTAGTCCTATGGTTCATTACTGTCCATCATAATGAACCCTCAACTAGGAATGCTTTAGGAGTTTAGTACAGAGATATATTTACAGTCTCAAAATTACAACTCTTTTGTAATTCCAAATTCTCAACGCTAACTTCATGGACATATCATGTAAATATTAATGATGCAAATAAACATGATAGAATAAGCCCTTTTATTAATTCAATAATAAATGTGACATACATAAATGAAATCAAATGATTGTTCTTTATCCCTAAACAATCATCTCTATGATTGACTATAGGGCATACTACTAACAAGGATAGCTATTGAGAGGCCTTTGGGTAACCGTCCAGCCTGGAAGGTTACCCGGGGGACTCCGTTTTCATTTAGGTTTTTGCCTCTTGCTCCTTTTCTTTGATGGATTCTTCCTCCCTTGCAAGTTGTTTCCTTCTAAAATTAGGTAACTTTGAGTTACTTAAGCCCTAAGAGAGTCTCTAATAGCCCTTGGATCATTATTTAACGAATTAATCTTAACTATTGGTTTATTAGGTCAGTCCCTTATATAAAGAACACTATATTCAGTATAGAGGGAGGCTACAAGAGCACTTTATACCTAGAAAGAGAGGGAACTATGAAATTGAGAGTTCAATAACATCAAAGAGAGGTTCTCTAACCCTAGTACGCAAGAGAAGAAGACTTTCAGAGGCAAGAGGAAGCTCTACAAAAGGTAAATCTTTCCATCTAAATTTTTGGGAATTAGGGTTTCTTCTTTTCTCATGATAAGTTCTAATGCATATAGTAGTCTTGCATGTTGGTTAAATCCAATGCTTTTGTGATGTTCTATACTTGATTTTAGGATTATTCATGAGTTAATATGCTTAATAGTCCTTAGTTACCTAGGGTTTTGAAAGCATTATCTTTTTTATCCTCTCAAGTTATGTATGTTTCATGTAGCATATTTGCTGTGATTATTTGGATTTTTCTTCATGGTTAGTCAATCTATATATGTAATTTTGAGTTAAATCATGTTGGGTTTTGCATTCATATAGTTTATTTTTTAGGGTTTTGGAGAAGTTATCATTTTTAAGGATAATTATCCATTTTAGATGAGTAGGTTTTGCATGGGGGTATTTGGGAGTGTGTTTAAGTATGAAACCACTTCTAATATGATTTAGGATATGGATTTTACATAGGATATGTTAATAAATCTTTCATATGGATTACTTTTTACGTAAAATTATCTTAGGATAGTTTTACTTAAGAAAACTCACTGTAAGAAAGCCTTTTTTCGTATTCTTTACCTAAAGTCTTCTTTTTGAGGTTATTTTTGCTTTTGTTTTCATATTTTTAATTGTCATATGATATCCCCATGACAATATAGGTCTTTTGCATATCTCTTAGCTTTGCATGCATGTTAAAGGGCATATTTCATGTAGGGACATACTAGGGTTTCTTGTTTCCTTTTAATTATTGCTTTTGTATGATTATTAGGATAATTTTGAGACTTTTAGTAGTTTGTCCAGATTTTATTAATGTCTTATGGTAATAATTTGAGCATGTTGGTAAGTGATTCGAGCATGGTAATTATCTTATAGCAATAGTAGGGTATTTATTTGCTAAATCGGCAATAATTTGAAGGTGATTTGCATATGGTAAGTTAAGGTATTGTATACTTCTTTCTCTTATTCCCTTCTCCCTCTTGGGTTATTTCCTTTGCAAAGGATCATGGTAATTTCTAGGTTTCTTATTTTATAAATTCTCATTTTCCATCTAAATACTTCTTTATTCTTTTTTTAATTGGAAACTATTTTGGAAACTTTTATTTTTATAAATGGAAAACTAAGGTTTATTATAATTCTTTAAAAATGGAAATAACCCTTTTCTATCGAACTACGTGGACTTTAATCCTTGCATGTTCGTGTAAGGTACGTAGGTGTTCAATTGATATTCAAGTCCACCCAAGGATACTAAGTATCCTACATTTTTTCATTTTTTCTTTTATTTTATTAGTTATCTCTTGTAATTGGTAGTGGATAAGGATGGATTATTAATTAATATGCATACTGTGTTTTATTGATCGATATTGATTTGTATGCGTCCTCGCTTTAAGAACTCACTTAAGGATTCACCAATCTACTATATCAATCTCCTTGCGGGTGAAGATTAAACCCTTACACAGCCACAAGTGTTCTTCACTAACACTTGCACAAAACTCCTTTCAAGAGCTTCAAATCTAGGGTTCACACAACCCTTTGAATACAAGATGATTTGCTGTTTGTTTGTGTACAAAAAACTCTCACAAAAAGTAGATAATACTGAATTGAAAGCTCACTCAACTATGATTGATTTACAATAAATGCTCACTTGAATATTTCTAGGCCTTGAGAGTAATGATAGTGATTTTTATTGTTTTGATCTCAATGAATACTCATAAATGAGTTGAAGCTATGTATTAATAGCCCTTAGGTCCAATATGACCATTCTATAACAATAAATGCCAAGAAAGTAAGTTTGGTTGGGCATTAAATGCTCAAATGGCTATTTAAAAACTAGCCATTACAGGTTTGTTTTGAAGGTTTTGGACGTTTGAGTTTCATCTCGAACGTCTGAAACTACTCTCAAACATCTGAGTGGATTGTCTGAGAATTCCAAACAACATAGCAAAATCTCTATTTTTCTTGGACGTTTGAGTTAGGACTTGGACATCAGAAATGCCATATGGACATCTGAGTTACATTTAGACGTATGAGTTTCCCTGTATCAAAATATGAAACTTTGCATATAAAGGCCAAAGACTTGGGATAAAACTCAAATGGCTTGTAGGACCTATTTAGCACTTAGAACTAAGTTCAATTGGTTTATTACCAAGTGAATTAATTGATTTTAAGCCCATAACTCCTAAGTGAGCAAAAATTAAATCAATATTACATTCTAGTCCTAAACTCTCACAAAGTGATGTTGATAGCTTCCAATGGAGTTCCACACTTGTGTTTTGAGTTGGATTTGCTACTTATGAGTCCATTGAAGTCCATTGCTTGCATTGTTGTTTCTTTGCTTGCATTTTGACTTCCAGTTGCTAGTTATAAAGTGTTTATGGATATAACTTGTCTTGATAAAAAATTCATCTTTATTGGCAACTAAATAGAACAACTTTTGCTTTGTTATCATCAAAATAAGTGGGATTGAACCCTTAGGTCCAACACACTCCATTTGAATAAATACTTTGACGACTTGGTTTGTTTCAATTTTCTCCCTAATTTATTTTATAAAAATTTCACAAGAAAAAAAATTTTCTCCACACCCATCAACTGATTCAAAAATTATACCAAGGACAGACTAACAACCAAACAGAGATTTTCAATTCCAATAAAATTATAATGTTTTAATTCCTCAACCCTAGAAACTTCAACCCAGTGAACATTAACTAACTCAAAATTACTCTCTGAATAATTTTGTTTAAAGGAATTGTAGAGAATGGTCTCACCTTGATTTTCCAAATCTTTAATAATATTTAGGTCTATATCATCATGTCGATGATAGCTTTAGCTTTTGATAGATCGACCTCGATTCCTTCTTCGTTGACTATGAATCCCGATAACTTCCCTGATGTGACCCCGAATATGCATTTGGCAGGGTTAAGCTTGATTTGGTACTTTTGGAGCCTTTGAAAAAGCTTCCTCAGATCCGCCACATGGTCTTCTTCTTTATGAGATTTGGAAATCATGTCATCTGCATAAACCTCCAGTTCTATGTGCATCATGTTATGGAACAGGGTTGTCATTGCTCTCTGATACATTGCCTTTGCGTTCTTTAACTCGAAGGGCATGACTTTGTAGCAAAAGGTGCCCCAGTATGTAATAAAAGATGTCTTTTCCTAGTCGGATTCAGACATCTTGATCTGGTTGTACCTCGAGAAACCATCCATGAAGGAGAACATCTTATGCACGGCAGTATTGTCCACAAATACATCTATGTGCGATAAGGGAAAGTCGTCTTTAGGGCTAGCCCGATTAAGATCCCTGTAATCGACACACATCCAAACCTTGCCATCTTTCTTTAGAACTGGCACTATATTGGCAACCCAATCTAGGTAAGTAACGACTCTCAAGAATCCTGCTTCGAATTGCTTCATGACTTCTTCTCTAATCTTGAGTGACCATGCTGGTTTCATTCTTTTGAGTTTCTGCTTAATGGGATTAAACTCAGGTTTTAGAGGCAACTTCTGCTCCACAATGTCTGTGTCTAAACCCAGCATGTCTTGGTATGACCAAGCGAAAACATCCTGGTATTTTGTCAAGAGAGACGTGAGTTCTTCTTGCTAAGGCAGTGATAGTTTGGAATCGATTCTGACTTCCTTGACACTATCCTTCATCCCAATATTGACAATGATGGCTTCTTTAAGATTAGGTCTTAGACAGTTATTGTATCGTTTGACCATTTCTAGTATCTCCTACATATCTTCCTCCTCATTTTCAGTAGCTACATTGATCTCAGCCTCGAAGTCATGTCTAATGAGAGGGTTTTCTTGTTCATCTCTGTTATAGTGCCTATTTTGTGGATTATTCTTGAAGCACACGCATTTTATAGGCAAAAATTAAGAACACATTCTTTTTTAAAGAAAATGAGATAGTTGCAATGCATTAATCATCATGTAAAGTACAAGTGATAATGCTATTTTATGGAAAACATAGAAATAGTTTGAAAATGAAATCACACGACATTTAAAAGGAAAGATAGTGGTCTCCTATGTGAAAGAGGTTGCCCCTACTGGTGGGAGACCGTGAGCCAACAGGGGGTAATGCTGCTTATAACCGATTTACCCTAAAGAGGCTTGCCTCTTCATAAGGATAGGCACAGCGATCTAATTGTGGAGTTGCTCCTCGGACTTTGCAACACGGATGGAATTGGTGGGTGGAAACATTAGAGATTCGTCTACAGTAGTACTGTGTCAACCTGGCTGTCTTCATCAGCGTCGGCGAATTCATCTCCCTAAGTTGGTGGTGGAACTATTTCTTTGTTCACTGCTCTGTTTGTGGGGTTGGAATAAAGAACATAGAAGTCGAACTTTCCTATGGGTTCTCCTAATTATCCCACTTTCGGGTCCCCTGCTTCATACCTCTTATGGAGGCATTGTTGGGAAGTTTTTCCTTTTAGCTTTTCTTGCTTTACTGGCGGCTCCACTTTAACTTCGGGTTCGGTAATCTTGTTTCCCCTTTTGATAGAGACAGTTCTTTTTCTCATCAAAAGAATTATGTTAGCCTTGAGTAAGGGGCAATCTTCAATGTGATGTTTAATGACCTCATAGTGGCAACAATATTCACATTGGTCATAATCCAGGGGTCTGGTAGGAGAGGGAGCCCCTTGACTGCTAGGTCCCTTTCTTCTTTGCAGTAGTACAGAATCTCTGACATGGTTACCAGGAATGGTGGTTCCTTTCCAACCTGCAAAGGTTTGAGTGGAAACTTTTTGCCTACGACTACCTGTGCTTCTTTCTATTGTTTAGGGGCATTGCCTTTCTTTATTTTCTTCCCTTTTTTCCTGCTTTTGGTGGTATCCTTTTTCTCCTTGGGAGGGGTTTCAGTTTCAGAATCTGGGACTATCTTACTCTGTGGCGAGCTATGAACTACTATAGTTGACAAAACTCACAACTACATGGGCCCATTAGATGTGTCCCTTTTCGTCCTTTTCTTGAAATATGGGGTTTTCAAAAGTATCGTAAGCTATGATTGGAAAATCCTCATTCGGCGTGTCGCGAAAGTCCCCATTCTTGATGAAGGGTGCAAGAGCCTTTTTGGTGAAGATGCTATAGCACACGGGTGTTCCACTACGTTGGTAGGCAATTACAGGGAAATCCTTTGGAAGTACGGGTAGTAGCCGCCCATCTTCAATGTATGGTGCAACGGATGAAATGGTTGGTTTGTTGAGGCGAACAGGTTGGTATCGGGCTCTTTTCTCAGCATTGAGCTGTGATCCTCCCTTAGCAGCCTTTGAGGTACACTTTGTTTCTGCCATAAGTCTGTTGCGAGTGGTCTTGGATCGTCTCCTAAGTCACGCTATGGTGCTGACTGTCTGGTCAAAGCTTGTAAGCTTTGCGCTTCTTGGAGAGTTGGTAGCTTGTCTTTGGGCTTGGTTGTGATGTTGGGTTGCTTAGAGCCTTGAAATGGATACTTAGTACTTAATGCCTTGTAGCAGTTTGTACTTAGTACTTGATGGTGACGCTATCTCTTGTGGATAGCACTTTGTCTGCTAGTTCCTTCTTCCCTTCTACCTTCTATTTGTATCTTCCATGTAGTACCTAGTACCTAGTACCTAGTATAGGTAAATACATTATAGTTAGTATGGGATTAATAAATAGGAATCGAATCTTTACTTTCCATTATGTCTTAGGGCACTTGGAGTTACCTCTAGTTTACCCTTGACATAGCCTTGGGGAGTAAAGATTGGACGTATGCATGTCCTAGGTATCCCTCGTCTGTAAAGAACGACTCCTAAGAATGGTGCTGATGCAGCTTAACTAAATTCTTGTAAGAATATGACTCAAGCCTTGTTACCTGTGTTAATTACAAATGGGTAGAAATAACACTTGTCAACCCCTAGTCTTGGCTTAGGTCTCGCAAGCATTCCTCCGTCTCCATTTGAGTCATCCCTTGTTAAGTAACCTTGATGTATTGTTTGGTGGTGGGTTGATTGCAAACCTCTGGATGGATTCATTTATGCAATGTACCTCTTTTAAAGTTATTGAACCCTTAGGTTGGATATTTGGGAAATTTCTAAACCAGACTTGATGTGATGATATTGATCACCGTCCTAGAGTAGTTTAAATGCATGATTTGCAAGGGCCCTAGGTACGTGGTGCCCATTTGGCTATATAGACTCTTCTTGGAATGTATGTGATGATAATAACAATATGTATGTACACGATATATACAAGCAGGATATGTACAAGATAAATCCTCTCCTCGTGCGTGTCGGTGTTTTAATGCAACAGGGGTCAGCATTTCATTCCTAGGGATGCTATATGACATGTTATCATGAGGCTAGGCAATGCAAGCAAGTCCTAGAAAGATGGGGTCCCAAATCACCTAGGCCTCTCGCAAGCGTAAACAAGCCTTCGGTGATCTGGGTGGGGGCTTTTTAATGCACACATCCGCCCGATGTACAAACCATCTAACAGAGCATACACCTATATTCGCTCCCTGCCATCCTGCAGAGTTGGACACTTGAGCGTGCCCAGGTTCAAATAAAACAAAGTATGCAAGTATGCATGAAGTGAGCAGTTATATTTGAGGAAAAGATAACATACATTGACATGGCATGATATAGCATTTGAACATATCAATCACATAAGAAAGCAATTAAATACTCAGGAAGTAAATAAATGCTTTAACAGAATAAAGACTCACGCACCCCATAAAAAGAGAAAAAGAGGTAGTCAGTAATTTGTTAGAAAATTTGTAAATCAATAATAAATAATAACAAAAGACATTGGTCTTATCCAGGTTGCATAGGAAATTAACAATTCCAAAAAAGGGATTTTAGAAACATCGTTAAAAATCACATGGGACTAAATCTACAACATCCTCAGTGGAGTCGCCATGCTGTTGCTACCCCAAAAAAAGGAAGGGATTCTTTCTAAGATGGGACGACCCTCGGGTCTTCTATTTCTGGTGCTGGGTGTGTGTGTTGAGTTCATTTCAAGGGCGCCTTGACCGTCCTAGGCATGCAAGCATATCTAGAATTATCAAGGCTATGGAGTTGCCACTAATCAGGGATTTGAGGACGCGATTGGACATCCTATAGTTGGTTTAGAAAATAGGGTCATCTGAGATCTCAAAATAAGTCCATTTGAGGCCTTATCATCAAACGACTCCATTTGAGGTCCGTTTGGAATTTGATTGACTCCTAGTGGTCTATGAGACTAAAGATCGAGGGTAAAGGGGTTTGGTTACGAGTGGGGAAGGTGTGAGGCACCCCACATCGCCCGTTGGAATCCGACGGTTCCTGATTTTAACGATGTTTCTAATTAAAATCTCATTTGATATTATTGATTTCCTATACAAATAATTTGACATAGAATACCTTTTTGAAGGGTTGTGAATTCGGACCAACTCATTTTTACATCAAATTGTCGGTGAAGATGGTTAATGCACTATAAAAAAGATGGAGAGCTCTGAGAATACAGCACCGCCTCTTTCTTCTGAAGAGACTGATCACCTCGAACGGAGTACCAAGAAATCTACGGCCCCGTTTGCTCATGGCCTTTCGCCTATGGATGAGGATAACCGTCCCCCTTCTTTTCTTCCTGATTCTGAATTGCATATGGCAGATGCTCCTTCCCTGCCCACCGTTCTTCCTTATGGGTCAGTTATTCCTACTGCTGAAACCTCTGTTTCTCCGGCTATTATTCCCCCTGTTACCTCCTCTGCTTCGTCTCATGCTCATCATGGCGGGTTGTCTTTCAAGTAGACTTTAGTGGCGAATGCTGGCCCTAGACGCGACAACAAACCTCGTTGGTTTGAACCCAAGCTCATAACTGATTTGGAGAACATTGAAGTCTCTTTTACTAAGGAGGCAGTCCCAAAGCCAAGTTTTTCTTTGAAACCCCCTTTTAGAGATCGTTTGAGACAATCTTGGACCACAACTCTTACAGTCAAATTACTTGGGAAATCCATCAGTTTCTCTCTTTTGAGTATTCGCATACATCAATTATGGCGACCAATGGGTGATTTGGAAATCGTTGATTTGGGTAATGGATTTTTTCTGGTGAGATTTGCTAATGCTGATGATGCTGCTACTGCTCTTACGGAAGGTCAATGGCTCATCGGCAACCACTACCTCACTGTCAGCCGATGGACCCATGGGTTTACACCTTCTACTGCCACCATTATGTCCACCACGGTTTGGGTAAGACTTCCTGAACTACCTATAGAATATTATTATGATGATGTTCTTTATGCCATTGGTAAAAGTATCGAAGTTCCTTTAAAGGTTGATTACAATACTTCCTTGGCTACAAGGGGTAGATTTGCTAGAATTTGTGTGGAACTTGATTTACAGAAACCTCTAGTTAGTCGATATTGGCTTGATGGTATTCGGTTCCGTGTCAAATACGAAGGACTTCCGGTTATTTGTTTCACTTGTGGTTGTGTGGGTCATCAGAGTACTGATTGCCCAATTTCTGTAATTCCCACTAATGGCACTCTCGCTCATCAGCCAATAATGCAAGATACGGTAGCTATGGATCAGCCAGAAACTCGGTATGGACCCTGGATACAAGCATCTAAACGTGTTACACGAGGCAAAGCTGCCTCTAATATTGGTGTTCAAAGCACCGCTGCTAGTGGTGGCCAGAATCGGTTTGCTCCATTACAGGAGGGTAATGGTATAGATTCTAGGTTGCCAGCTGACTCTTTGTAGGTTAGCGAGAATATTGGGGATGTCATCACAACTAGTGTTGAGGCGGTTAGGCCCCGTAAGAGTCCAGATACCTCCAAAAGGAATGCTACCTCCCCTGTGGTTACTACTCGTGGCGGTCTATTCTATAAACGGTCATATAAGAATCCTTTATCGGATAGGAGTAGAAATCATAAAATGGATAAGGGCACCTCGTCTCTTAGCCACCCTTCTTTAGTTGAGAAATCCTTCCCCTCAAAAGGTTCTAAATCCTCTTTGACTTCCATCCCTACCCGTCAGATCCCTCTTGAGATTTCCCCTTCGACACCAGCTGAGCACTTTGATATGTCTGCCTCCCTTCCATCTGTTGGGAATCTAGCTAGGGAGGAAAAACTACAAAGGCAGAATTAAAATTTTTCTTACGATTCCCAAAACCATGAATCTTAATTATGCTTAATATAAAAACTATAAACCTAACTACCAAGAGAGTTAGGATACTTACAGTTGAACAATGGTCTTCTCCTTTATGCTCCAAGCTTTGTCTTCTCCTTTTTGCTCCAAGCTTTGTCTCTGGACAGCGGTGAATGAGCAGCCCAAGTGTGCTGCCTCCAATGGTATCCACACCTAGCTTGAACTTGAAGTCCTTTCCTTCTTCTTCCTTGTTGTTGCTAGAGGTGGAGAAGAGGGAGAGAGAGAGAGAGAGCCTCCTTGTGAATTCGGCCAGCCCTTGGGGAGAATGAATTATGTTTCAAGTGATGTCATCACATCACATGTGAGGCTATATATAGCCCACTAATAGGGCCGGCCCTAGTGAGGAATCCTATTCCTCATATGAGTTAAGTTATAATTATACATAATTGCAACTTAACCCCTCTAATTTATATCCCATATAAATTTGCCCCTTAAGAACAATTCTTTTATTCACTTATGCCCTTTCTCTCATAGACTTTCAAGCTCTCTTAGCATGATCAGTGTGTGACCCATTGGGTTCACATCATCAAGTAGTAGGGATGGCACGAGATGTGCACAATGGAACTCTTTCCATTAGAGGGTCTAATTGGAACTCCTTCCAATTCCCTAATTGATTATAACTCATTTATATCAATTAGGGCTTCTACTAACCATGAGTAACACCTAGCATGTGGCTCATGGTGTGGTCCTTAATGAGGTGAATAGTCATTTACAAAGAACCCTTCTGTTATAGTTTATAGGTTACAATTCTATCCTTCCATCAACACAATGTTTCCAATTGAACTAATAGGACATGGAAGTCTGTCAAGTTCCTAGTTCAATTACTTTATACTCATTCATTAATATCAACTCAATGATGAACTTATAGAAACTCCTTTCCATATTCATTCTACCATGGGCCCATGGATTTAATGAGTTATATTCAATGAATGCTATATGAGACATTCACTCTCTTTTTCCTGAGAGTGATGGATTCCTTGTTGATCACTCACATGCCTTCACACACATAGCAATAGGGCCAATGAATACCCTTACAAACCTCTGAATAGGATCTGCACTTAGTGTTATCAAACTTCTAAAGCTATATGCATAAGACAACCATGGTGTCTCAGGTCTAAGGATTACTTGTACCACTATAACAATGAGAAACTGATTGACAGGCAGGTTAAAACTCCATTCAGTTTATCTCATATCTATGGTCACATTCAGTGTACCTATTCTTATAATAGGCACCCACTTGTTGGTTGTAGTGTCTCCACACAAATAGCTTGAGACTAGCTATCCTCCTATAGAGTCAACCTAACAAGTGCTAGTCCTATGGTTCATTACTGTCCATTATAGTGAACCTTCAATTAGGAATGATTTAGGAGTTTAGTACAGAGATATATTTAGAGTCTCAAAATTACAACCCTTTGTAATTTCATATTCTCAACTCTAACTCCATAGATATATTATGTAAATATAAATGATGCATATAAACATAATAGAATAATCCTTTTTATTAAATCAATAATAAATGTGACATGTATAAATGAAATCAATTGATTGTTCCTAATCCCTAAACAATCATCTCTATGATTGGCTCTAGGGCATAATCTTAACACTATCTACTTCTATCCTTGTGCCTCCAGCTGTCCAAACCAAGGTTAACCTCTCTCCCACCTTAGTTAGTAGAGCAGTTCCTCCTAAACCACCAGATCCATCGTCCCACTCTTCCTCCATACCTGTCCTTCCAAATATCCAACCCAACTCTACCCCCAATCCAATTCCCCCCTCCACTCATGGCCAACCCAGTATAGCGAGCCAGCCCATTTGCTTTATCAGTAATGCCGTTGCACTGCCGGATTCATCAATTGAACAGCAATCCCCTATTTCTCCAAATGGAATACTTGAGGGAGACTGCCCACATCGTCGAGGTCGCTCCCCCCTTCCACTGATAGACGTTACCGTAAAATGCTCAATGTTGCCAGAAGCAAGAGTCCCCGTCCTCGACGTGGTGCTCACCCCTCAACCACAATCAACTGTTCGACAGCCAACAAGCTACAACTCGCAGACAACCACTCTTTCTACTCTTCCTAGTTTTTTAATGAAGATCATTTCTTGGAATTGTAGAAGTGCGGGGTCTAATATTTTTCGTAGACATCTACGGGAACTCTGTCGTGTGCATAGTCCAGATTTGTTAATTATTATGGAGCCTCCTATCAGTGGGGTGTGAGCAGCGTGTTTCCACTTCTTTAGGCTTTCAACAAGTTTTTCATGTTGACAGTGTAGGCTATGTTGGTGGCATCTGGCTTCTTTGGAACCCTATTGGTTTTGGAGTTCATATGTTGGGCTCTACTTCCCAGTTCATTCATGTTTTAATTTCGCCAGATAACCAACCAGATTGGATCTGTTCTGCAATGTATGCTAGTCCTAATCCCAACCTTAGGGATACTCTCTGGACTTCTCTCACAGATTTTTCGGCTAATCAGAATTTGTCTTGGTTGGTTATTGGGGATTTGAATGATCTCTCTTATGTTAATGATAAACGAGGAGGTGGCCCAGTTAGTATGGCTAGATGTTCTCGTTTTCACCAATGGATGAATCAATGTGGTCTTTTTGATATGGGGTTTCAAGGCCCTGCTTTTACTTGGACTAATTCTAGATAGGGTTTGGCTCATATTAGGGAACGCCTTGATTAAGCCCTTGTCAATCCTAATTGGAGGATTCTTTTTCCTGAAGCAGTTCTCTTCCATTTACCCAGAACTCATTCTGATCATCATCCGCTTCTTCTAAACCTTGAAGGTACCTCTGCTCCTCCTATTACTAAGCCTTTTCAGTTTGAACTTCCTTGGCTTTCTCATGATGATTTACCTCTTATTGTTGATAATGTCTGGAATTATCCTACACAATCCCTCACGGATACTATAACCAATCTTGCATCTAATTTGACCGCTTGGAATCATGAGGTTTTTGGTAATATCTTTTGCAAGAAACGAAGTTTGATTGCTCGTCTTAAGGGTCTTCGACTGTCTTTGGGGTTTAGATATTCTCAATTTTTTATCAATTTGGAACATGAGCTGATTGGGGAATATAACAGAGTTCTATCTCAAGAGGAGCAGCTTTGGTTCCAGAAATCTCGAGTTAAATGGTTGGCTCATAGTGACCATAATACCAGGTTTTTTTACTTATCTACAATTACTAGAAGAAGGAGAAACAAGATCAGTAATCTGAAATTGGCGGATGAAACTTGGTTTGCTGATCCTGATGCTCTCGTTTCTCATGTTCAGACTTGCTTTAAAAATTTTTTCAACCCTGATTTAAGCCTTCAACCACTATGTTACCGTTCGTCTCTGGGTCCTGTTTTATCTGACATTGAGGCTTTTGGGTTGTCCAAACCAGTTGAGCTTTCAGAAGTTTACAGAGCCTTATTTTCTATGAAACCTTATAAAGTCCCTGGTCCTGATGGGTTTCAAGCTTTCTCCTTTCAAAAATTTTGGAATATTGTGAGTCCTAAGATTCTCTCCTTTGTGACCTCAGCCTTCCCAGATTCTTCTTTTTCCCTTGCTTTGAATAGAACCTTTATTACGCTAATTCCAAAAGTGCCCGCCCCTGAATCTATTTCTAATTTCAGGCCTATTTCCTTGTGTAATTTGATCTATAAAATCCTCACCAAGGTTATTGTGGATCGTATTCGTCCTTTGTTACCTGATCTGGTGTGTCCCCTTCAAAGCAGCTTTGTTCCAGGAAGACATACTACTGATAACATTCTCCTTGCTCAAGAATTGATCCACACTCTTAAAAGATCCAAAGGCAAAGTGGGTTACATGGTTTATAAGATTGATTTAGAAAAGGCCTATCATCGTGTGAGATTGGATTTCTTAGAACAGACTCTCAAGGACTTTGGTTTTCCTGTTGCTCTGGTGAAGTTAATTATGTGTTGTGTTTCTTCTTCTTCTCTTTCTATTTTATGGAATGGAGAACCTCGTCCAGAATTTACTCCCAAATGTGGCCTTCGTCAAGGAGATCCTTTGTCTCCGTATCTCTTTGTTTTGTACATGGAAAAGCTCTCCCATCTTATTTGCAAGAGTGTTAATTTAAAGTCTTGGCATCCTGTTAAAACTTCTAAACTGGGACCTCCCATCTCCCATCTTTTTTTTGCTGATGATCTTCTTCTGTTCTCTAAAGCTTCTATAGAACAAGCACATATAGTTATGTCTGTTCTTGAAGAATTTTGCTCTGTATCAGGTCAGTCGATAAACCTCCAAAAATCTAAGCTTTTTATTAGCTCAAATACACCTCGACATCTCACAAGCCAAATTCATCTACACTCCCATATCTCTCTCACTTCTAATTTGGGTAAGTATCTTGGTGTTCCTCTCCTTCATAACAGAGTATCCAAATCCACCTACAATTACATTGTTGATCAAGTTCAAAGTCGCCTTACTGGTTGGAAAGCAAAGTTCCTTAACATGGCAGGGAGAGCCACCTTAATCTAATTAGTTAATTCTGCCATCCCCAACTACACGATGCAATCAGTATGGTTGCCTACTCATACCTGTGATAGGTTGGATAAACTTAATCGTCAATTCCTATGGGCTGGTGATCCAGACATTAGAAAAGTTCACTTGGTTAACTGGGAGAAAATTACTACACCTAACGCTTTTGAGGGATTGGGTATTCGTGATACCAGACTAGCAAATGTCTCCTTGCTGGCCAAATCTGGATAGCAGTTGCTTAATAATTCTGCTGCTCTTTAGGCTTAATCGATGGCTGGAAAGTATCTCAAAAGTGCTCCTTTCCTGGACCACTCTCCGAAATCATATTCCTCTCATACTTGGAAGGGGATTAACAAGAGTTTCTCTCTCATACGGCAGGGTATTGGGTGCCGTGTTGGTAATGGAATTTCCATCTCTTTTTGGTTTGATTGCTGGGTGGGAGCTCAACCAATTTATGAAGTTTTGGCTGAAGATATTGATGAATCAGAACTCTCTTTGACTGTAGCTGATGTTATTTATGGTGGTAAGGAATGGAATTTGCATGGGCTCAGAACCCCTGTACCTGATGAAGTTATTCAACTTATTCTGGCTATTCTTCTCCCTCAAGTTGATCTCACTGAAGACTCATGGTTTCGGAAACACTCGTCTAATGGGATTTATTCTTCTAAGATGGCTTACTCCTTCCTTCTCTCTTTGAATTGCATTAACTCTGATCCCAATCTCTCTTGGAAAATGGCTCTGGCGTTTGAAGGGTCCTCATAAGTTGAAATTCTTCTTTTGGTTATACCAACATAATAGGCTTCTTACTAATGAAGTTAGACACACAAGGAACATGTCTGATACCTCTATTTGTTAACGTTGTAATAGTACTAGTGAAGACTCTTTGCATGCTCTACGTGATTGCCCAAAAGCTCGGAAGATTTGGATGTTTTTCTAAACCCAGGTAATGCATTTGATTTCTTTAATCTGCTTCATCAGGTATGGGTAAAACACAACTTGCTCTCCCATTCTACTTCGAATATTTGTGGTTCCTCCATTTCCTGGCCCGTCCTCTTTATGGCTATCTCTTGGTTTATTTGGTTAACTAGAAATTTGGAGGTAATTCAAGGTTCTTCCCAACCTATTATGGTTACTTGCCGCAATATTTTGCAGCTTGCACAAGGTATTGTTACAGCCTTTCCAGTTAATACATCTAGTTCCTCTTTGGATTCCACTCGCCTTATCTTTTGGGCTTTCCCTCCGACGGGGTGGGTTAAACTAAACACTAATGGTAGTGTTTTTGGTAATCCTGGAGTTGCTGCTATAGGGGGTCTTATTCGAGATGCATCTGGAAATTGGATTAAGGGTATCATGGGGAATCTGGGTATCTGCACCAACACTATTACAGAACTTTGGGCCATTAGGCAGGGGCTGTCTTTGCTATGGGATTTAGGGGAGCGCTCTGTTGTCATTGAGACTGACTCACAAGTCTCCATTGATCTCGTCAGCTATGCCCCCAACCCTCATCACTCTGATGCTGTCCTCATCAATGATTGCTATGCTTTAATATCTAGAGCCTGGAGATGTAAAATTCAGCACACTCTTAGAGAGGGCAACAAGTGTGCTGATTTCCTTGCTAGAGAAGGGCACAAAATTAGTTGTAATTTTCAGGTTCTTTTTTCTCCCCCTAGTGGGATTTGTACTTATCTTTTTACAGATCTGGCTGGTATTTCTACCATCAGATCTAGCTGACTGCTTTTATAAATATCTTTGTACCAAAAAAAAAAAAAAAAAAAAAAAGAAGGGTGGTGAATTCTGTAATTTGAAAAGAGATCTTTAAAGGCGTTGGAATAAAGTCTTTTTGAAAATGTTGATGTTTAGGAAAGTACAACTTAAGGTTTTATAAATGGGAACCTTTTGAAAAAGACTATAAATTCGCCTTCTTTCTCATGGGTATTTTTAGGTCAAATTGATTAACTCCCAAAAGGACATACCCCTATCTTGCAGTGGTAAAAATCGATCCTTTATGAAACGATGGAAATGGAAATGATGTGATTCCATTTTTAATGAATTAATATCAAGTGCAAACCTACTTTGGAAGTCGATGGAATGGGTAAAGTTAAGGATGCTTTTTGAAAGCTAAAATAAAGGGAATGGTCCTTTTAGAAGAAAAAAAGATAGTCTTTTGAAGATAGGGGTTCCTTTTAAAGGAAGGGAAATGTATTTAGTTGAGAAAAGAGCACTTTTGTTTAAGTAAACTGAAAGTGAAACTTTAAGATTCTTAATCCCTACTAAAAAGGGGATCCTGCTGTGAACCCGGAAATTGGCTCACAAGGATTTGACGGAAAAGAAAGATTAAAAAGGTTAGGATTGTTTGAAAAAGAAAAAGGAGTCGCCACCTTATTTTTTAAAGGAAACAAGGAAAATCCTAAAAACAGTTTGTTTTAAGAAAACAATTTGAATGACTCCGTGCTTAAAAAGGAAAGGCAAAAACAAGTCTTTTGGAAACCAAAGAAATCGAGGATTCGAAGGCTAAGTTATGACATGAGAAGGTTCTAGGCAAAGCCTATAGGCACCCATGTCACCCTTTTGGTCTCTTGGTTTATTTGGACTAAATTAAAGTCTTTTCTCACTCAAAAATCAACAAATATCACATCAAGACAGCATGCATATCATATATTTCATTTATCCATCCATGCATAATCAAATAAAGAAAATAAAATAAAACAGAAAAAAGAAGAGAGAAGAGAAAGGCCTAGGATACTTGGATCCTAGAACGGACTAGAGCCTCAAAAAGAGCGCTTACATACCATGCAACGAAATACATAGATCAAAGTCCACGTAGTTCGAATAAGAATAGGATTAAATCTTAATACAAATCCATGGTAAAAACCCTAGGCTTCCTTATTTGAAAAGGGATTAAATAAACCAAGTTTAAATTTAGGAAAACTTCCACGGATGGAAACTTTAATTAAAAAAAAATCATAATTTTATTAAAGTAGGAAACCTTTGATAATTACCATAAACTCATATTAAGAAGAAACCCTAGGAGGGAGAAGGGAAATAGTTAAGAAAGAAAAGGTGAATTGGGGTACCTTCACACCCACCTACCTTAGCGTAATAACTCCAAGCATTAGCAAACTTAAGCAATAACAGCCCTATGTGCAATAGGACGATTATCACACCTATTTGCACCCTTACACGTGCTTAAAACCATGAAAAAATAACAAAATAGCAATCTGGATAGAATAGTATTATGGCCTAAATTCATCCACTAATCATGCAAATAACATAAACAGCTAACTCTCATAAGCCCTAATGTAATCCTAGAACCATATCATGCATAAAAACCCAAAAAAAAATCCACTAACATGCATAAAAAAACATCATAATTATTCTATATGCAATACATACACAGCAACCATGAAGAAAAACCAACAAAAAAGCCTACTTTAACATGCTATATGAAACTATCCTAAAACAAGGACAATGGAAACCCTAAACTCACATTCATGCTTAAAAAACACATAGAGGAGCCCTAAAGCATACTAAACTCATGATAAACAGAACTTAAATCATGCATATTAACCAACTAAAGCTATAACACATGATAAAAATCCTAACTTTAACATGCAATAAACCTATTCTATAAGAAACTCTAGTTTAAGCTTGAATAAAAGGGAGTTTTTACCTTAAGAAAGCTTCCTTGCTACTGTAGAGACTCTCCTCTTGACTTGTGGATGACTTGAATCAAGCTTCTTCAAGGTTACAGTAGGAACTCCAACTCTCCTTTAGCTATCTCTCTCTTATTCTCTCTCAAACTCAAATTAAAAGTAGCTCTAGGTGCCTCCAATTGCCTCTCCTAGTGCTGAAGCATAGGGGCTATTTATAGAATTCAAGTGAGATAAACCAATGGCTGGGATTAAAACCCTAAAAATTAATCCAAGGGTTATTAGAGACGCCCTTGGTGCTTAAGTAACTCAGAAGTTACCAAAAAATAGAAGGAAAGTCGTCCAAAAGAGTCTAGGTTCGTCAAAATAGGTAGAAGTCCGCTTCAACAAAGAGTTTGCAAAAAAATAGGAAAGTGGCCTCGGGTGACCCCCCAAGGCTAGGTGGCTAACCCCCCAGGTGCTGGGCAGCTAGTTGCCTGGGCTTGGGTGGTCACCTGAGCCCACTTCAGTTTTTTGACTTTTTTGGACTCTGTTACCTTCTAGGAGTGTTTTAGGGTCAAATTAACTCTGATTTTGATGAAATAAAAACCAAAACAACCGTGTTTCAATGAGGAATACATTTTTAAATATTTTAGGATGAAAGCCACTAACCATGGGTGCATGGTTAGGTTTGCCAAAGGCGGTTAACCGCTATGCACTACCATTGTAAAGCATAGGTCTGCACATAGGATTAAACCAAATGTTTTCCAAACCAAAATTAAACTTTCTATAACACTTTCATGGATAAAATGATGAATAATTAAAGTCAATCTGAAAAGATTTGGTTGGCAATTGTGAGTCAATTTGAGCTAACCCGTAGGGGTCAATTAACCAACTTGAACCATATTGAGCCATTTTAATCCTAAACCATTGATTCATCAAATTGAACCTAGAAATACCTCGTATGCATCAATATGAACTCCAATTGACAATTTGGAGATCATTTCAAGGTCAAATGAAAAGTTTGTGACCTAAAAGACAATTATGCCCCTCAAGTCCCAAAGCTCTTATTATCGCTCAAGATCAACTCCGAATTGAACCAAAATTCATATCCATTGTCCTTCTGACTCTAAAAACTTAATGCAAATAACTAGACTCAAAAACAAAACAAAAACCTACATAAAATGGTGAACCCTAGTAAGGTGGTGCAAAAATGGGCTGTGAAACTTGCATGGAATGATGGTTTTGGAAAATTAATTTCATGTGATAAAATGATGTTTTTGAAAAGAGAGCATGTGCCCTTTTTTAATGAAAATAATCATTCGAGTCATTTTTTTGGAATGAACTCGTCAATTGAAAAATGATGCATGTGTTAGCAGTTTGCTTCGCAAGAGGCTCTTTTTTTAATCAAAATCTCTATTTGATAAAGATGGTAATGTTGTCAAAAATGTTTTGTGGGAGAATGATCCCATGCAGATATGAATGAAACCTTTTTGAAAGCTGAACCTTTCAACGGGGATTTGAGATACAAAGAATCATTTCCAATTCTGAAAGACCTTTTTGGAAAAAAGATATTTAGAGCTTTTGAAGCATAAAAATGGTTAAGAAGAAATTCATCCAAACTTAGTGCGCACTTGGATTAATTGATAAAAGTGTAATCAACTAAATATCTTAAGGATTGGAATTTTACTACGTGACATAGGGACATGTAGGAGTTCTTGGATTCTGGGCAGGGTTATTCATTGGAATCTAGCGGGTCAATTGATTATATCCATTTGATAGTGATAAATTATTATGCTAGGGATGAGTTTTTAAGCATTTGATGCTGTAAACTTTTATCCATAGCATGGTAGTTTACCTCAAGACTTTAATTAAACTTTATTCGCATGGAAATAGAATTAAAACACCATGTAGCATGATACTTCAAGATAAACGTATCAAAAATGTCAAAAGATATATAAACATAATCAACCTTGGCAAGGTTTAGAATTTATGAATGCGATCTTTATTGCTTTGAAAAGTACAAATGTATCGACATAAAATAAAAAGGTCAAGTCACCACAAAATAAAAGTGCTCAACATTGGGGGCAAACGAGTCGCAACGACCACAACCCGGAGGGTAGCAAAAAGCCATAGCCTCTAAATAAAGCAGTAAATAAAGTGATAAATAAATAAAAGCTGAAAATGTACAAATGATGGGGCAAAGGGTTGCAACGACCACAACCCGGAAGGTAGTGAAAAGCCATAGCCTCTAAAGTAAATAAAATGAAAATGAGAGCAATCATTTTGAATGAATTTGTTCAAGTCCTTGCATTTGTCCGTCCATCCCAGCATAGGGGTATTCAATTAAGTCTAAGAAACTCCGCGGCAAATGAGAATTTATTTTAGGTTTAAGCTGATTATGATTACTAACAAGGAAACAAGAAGAGGTTAGTATAAACAATATGCATGCATGCATGAACCTAACCTTGCCAAATTTGATTTTGCTTTAACATCATTTCAACTTTTTGATATGCTTAACTTTCCATTTCACACATCACACATGCAAGCTCACATGCAATAAAAGAAAATGAAAAATGGGTGCTAGCAACTTATTGGAATGGTTTGCATGTAAAGGATGGTTAGTGTCTCCCTGCCTTTAACCCACCATACAAAACTTTAATCCTTTCACGATACGTGTTAGGAAGTCTGTGTACGTATCGAGCAAAGGTAAGGAGGGTGACAATCACATATTGAGGCTGCAATGAATAATGATATCAATAGAAAATTAAGAAAGCTTAAGAATGTCTTTTGATAGGATGTGTGGTAAAGTTTTTTTTTGTAGTGAATGGGAGGGTATTGGATTGAGGTAGAATGGATTGGTGTTTAGGCAAGAGGGGTTAGGATGATTTTAGGATGGAAAGGACGGGCATGTAAGTTGGTCCTTTCTTTTTTTTTTTTTTGTTTTTTGTTTTTTTTTTTGGTATATGAAATGGGTGTAAAGAGATGGGATCTAAAGTAGTGGTTAAGGAAGTTGTCTTGGTCTATAGAGGATGGATCCTTTAATGAAAAAAATGTGGACTATTTATAGGAAAACTTGGACCTTTAGGGGTAAAATGGTTATTTGGAAGGGCATTATGGTCACATGGGACATGGAGGACATTTGGGCTTTGTTTGGTAAAGGAATTACCTCATTTGATGAGGGTAAAATGGTCCAAAAGTGGCAAAAGGGCAATCTGCCCATCTACGTTGGCATGGTAGGCGTGGCTAGCCTGGGCTCAAGTCCCATCCAGGCAGTTAGATTGTGGCTACAAGGCTGTAGGGTGGCTGCAGAGTTGAAAGCAAGATTCCAGCGTGGGCAACAATTTTCCATGTTTGTGATGATTTCTCATCAGGACTCATGGGAACTTGTGATTCTTGAGCAGTATGCCCGACCAGATGAGGTGGGGCTACTGTGGTGGGTCAGGGTAGTGGTCTGCTTTACTGTGGGCCGCATGATTGTGCAATCGTGTTCGATCGACGATTGGATAGATTTCGACCCATTGATCTTGAATGGGGATTGAAACCTTAGGTCCCTAAACTTGGTTTGGGACCAAAAGGTGGAGTGTGTACCCCCTAGGGTGGGATTGAATGGCTCAGATGCAAGCATGATGCTTGTAGGGCTTTCTGATTAGGGTTTTATTGATCATGATCTGAATGAGGCTCAATCTTCGATCAAATCATCCTGTATTGATCTTGAAGGATTGAATTGAAGATCTAACGGTTGGTTTGACATTGGATGAGAAATGGTAATAAATCAAACCACCCAAAGTTAGATTAGGGGTTTGTTTTGGGGGGTTTTGAGGATCGGAGGGTTTGTGCCTTATGATTCCTAAGCAAATGGTCCTAGACCACTCTAGGAACATTGAATTGAAGATCCGACGATTGAATTAACCATCGGATCAAGGATTGTGGGAAATCGAACCACCTAGTGTTGTGTTAGGGGTTTGATTTGGGCGTTTTGGGGATCAAAGGGTTTGTGCTCTCTGATTCCTAATCAAATGATCCTAAACCACTCTAGGGATATTGAATTGAAGATCCGATGGTTGAATTGACCATCGGATCAAGGATTATTGGAAATCGAACCACCTAGTGTTGTGTTAGGGGTTTGATTAGTGGTTCGATTTGGGGGTTTTGGGGATCGGAGGGTTTGTACCCTCTGATTCCCAATCAAATGATCCTAGACCACTTTAGGGATATTGAATTGAAGATCCAACTGTTGAATTGACCATTAGATCAAGGATTGTTGGAAATCGAACCATCTAGTGCTGTGTTAGGGGTTCGATTTGGGGGTTTTGGGGATCGGAGGGTTTATGCCCACTGATTCCAATCAAATGATCCTAGAGCACTCTAGGGATATTGAATTGAAGATCCAACGGTGAATTTGACCATCAGATCAGGATTATAGGAAATCTGAACCATATAGTACTTGTGTTAAGGGTTCGACTTTGGGGGTTTTGGGGATGAGGAGGGTTTGTGCCCTCTGATTCCTAAATTAAATGATTCTAAACCGCTCTAGAGATATTGAATTGAAGATCCGATGGTTGAATTGACCATCGGATCAAGAATTGTGGAAATCGAACCACCTAGTGCTGTATTAGGGGTTCGATTTGGGGCAATTTGAGGATCGGAGGGTTTGTGCCCTCTTATTCCCAATCAATGATCCTAGGATCCACTCTAGACATATTGATTGAGATGCCGACGGTTGAATTGACCATCGGATTAAGGATTGTTGGAAATTGAATCCACCTAGTGTTGTGTTTGGGGTTTGATTTGGGTGTTTTGGGGATCGGAGGGTTTGTACCCTCTAATCCCAATCAAATGATCTAGACCACTTAGGGATATTGAATTGAAGATCCGACAGTTGAATTGACCAATCGGATCAAGGATTGTTGGAAATGAACTACCTAGTGTTGTGTTAGGGGTTCGATTTAGGCGTTTTGGGGATTGGATGGTTCGTGCCCTCTGATTCCCAATCAAATGATCCTAGACCACTTTAGGGATATTGAATTGAAGATCCAATGGTTGAATTGACCATCGGATCAAGGATTGTGGGAAATCGAACCAACTAGTGCTGTGTTAGGGGTTCGATTTGGGGGTTTTCGAGCATTATACCCGTTCTTGGCCTAGAGGCCTCAGAAGTCGAAAGTCAAACTGGGAAATGCCTTGCCCTAGTGGGTAGGACAAGGTGAATAAAGTTAGGTACGAAGTGCGTCCAACTTAATTGCACTATTGACGGGTTGATTGACTTTGTCCAGAGGCGGCCGGGCAAAATTTGGGTGTCTACAGGCAGCCTAGGCAAAATTTAAGGTATAAGAACTATGTAAAACCTGATTCTCCATAAAAATAAAAAATAAAAATAAAAATAAAAATAAAATAAAAAGAAAAAGAAAAAAAAATAAGAAGAGAAAAAGAAAATAAGAAAAATGATAGAGATACGTAGGCAACCCATAAAATTACTTAGGGTGCTGTCTAAATCAAACA
Organism: Liquidambar formosana; assembly: GCA_039720395.1. NCBI lineage: Eukaryota > Viridiplantae > Streptophyta > Magnoliopsida > Saxifragales > Altingiaceae > Liquidambar > Liquidambar formosana. Next base: position 25,665,524 of record CM077820.1, read on the forward strand.
AAGAATAAAACCCCAAATTTAGATTATTATTGGCAATTCATTTAAAACTAAAATTGATTGACATAACAATTTATTGATATTAAGTAAAAGAACTATAAGCATGCCATAAATATCTTGTTCTTAAAGTCTTCAATTTTTCTTGGGTTCCTTCGCAACCCGCTTTCAGCTTTCTTCTTTTCTCTTTCGAGTCTTCTTTTCTTCTTCAAGTCATCTTCATGAGCTGCTGTCACTACGTCTATAATATCCTCTCTTCAAGGTCCAAG